>OY992876.1:424358069-424730569 GCA_963921405.1 Cepaea hortensis
TACACAGACAGACAGACAGACAGACAGACAAACAAACAGACAGACAAACAGACAGACAGACAGACAGACAGACAGAAGCACGTAAGCAACCATGCACATCATATATTCTGCTCTGAGAATATATGACGATCATGTCTGGAAGAAACTGGCGCACAAAGACAGATTTACCGCTAACGGTTGGTCCCGCAATCAACGCTGTATATGTGTGCTTCTACCCAGGATCTCTGACCTAACCATGACACTTGTTGTAACCAAATGAATAGGCTTCCATCCAAACAGCTAGTATGCACATTGTCATGTGCCTGTATGTTGTCTCCACAGCTTACACTTGTTCTCACGATGGAAGCACATCAGGACATTGTCAAGGGGAGACTATGCGGTGAATGGGTGCTAGCCTGCCTGTCTGTCTGTCTGTCTTTCTGTCTGTCTGTCTGTCTGTCTGTTTGTTTGTTTGTCTGTCCGTCAGTCCGTCCGTCTGTCTGTCTGCCTGTATGTCTATTTATCTATCTTATCGTATCTTGTCTGTCAGTCAGTCTGTCAGTCTGTCCATCCATTCATCCAACTATCTGTCTGTCTGTATGTATGTCTATCCATTCATCCAACTGTTTGTCTGTCTGTCTGTATGTCTGTCTAGCCATTCACCCACCTATCCATTTATTCATCCATCCTACAGGCCACACGTTACATATCCAAACACATATCCACACATCTCTTTTCCACACATCACACATTCCATATCCAAACATGACATATCCAGACATGACATATCCATCGTCACATATCCACACATCTCATATCCATACGTTTCATATCCACAGTCACATATTCACACATCACATATCCACAGTCACATATCCACATATCTCATATCCACACATCACATATCCACACATCACATATCAACACGTCCCATATCCACACATCACATATCAACACGTCCCATATCCACACATCACATATCCACACGTCACATATCCTCACATCAATTATCCACACGTCGCATATCCACACGTCACATAAACACACATCACATACCCACGTGTCACATATCCATCGTCACATATCCACACATCTCATATCCATACGTTTCATATCCACAGTCACATATTCACACATCACATATCCACACATCACATATCAACACGTCCCATATCCACACATCACATATCCACACGTCACATATCCTCACATCAATTATCCACACGTCGCATATCCACACGTCACATAAACACACATCACATACCCACGTGTCACATATCCACTGAATCCACAATTCTCTGTCACTGTCAGGGTCATGAATGGCTGGATTACAGAGACGGGCCCTATGAGCCACCTGAAGAAATCATGTCTTTGGTATGTCTATCATTTTAATTTACCGGAAGGGAGGGGGTGCGAACGAATAGATCGACAGACCAACGAACTGACTAACCTATAACAATTAAGACATATAGACAGACAAACAAATAGTCAGTAAGGCAAACAAATAGACAGAGTTATAGATAACTATTTATACAGAAGCAATTGGCCAGCCAGATGGTAGGTAGGTAGGTAGGATTGGGTGGCTACGGATATGTAGGTAAATAGGTAGATGGGTAGGCTAGGTAAGTGGGTGGGTAGGTAGGTACATCGCTTCATCCATCCTTACAAACATACAGACTCACACAGACGGTCAGACACATACAGGCATACATGCCCACATACTCACAGGTACACACATACTTAGCTGCACCCTAGCACAGTTACACAGTCAGACAAACACACATGTACACATACACACCCATATACCGGACACATAGTCACAGATGCACAATACAAACTACATCAAACATACACATAGTCACACATGCACACATATGCTTAGTTGCATCCATACACAGCTACACAGTCAGACAGACACAGTTACACTGTCATACAGACAGATAGACAGACATTGGTCTAATTTCAGACAGACAGAAGCGGTTATACTGTCAGACAGACAGATATACACGGTTACACTGTCAGACAGCGGATAGACACAATTACACTGTCAGACAGACAGACAGACAGACAGGCACGGTTACACTGTCATACAGACAGATAGACACAGTTACACTGTCAGAAAGACACACAGAGTTACACTGTCAGAAAGACAGACAGAGTTACACTATCAGAAAGACAGACACAGTTACACTGTCAGAAAGATGGACAAAGTTATACTGTCAGACACACAGATAGACAGACGCTGTTGCACTGTCAGACAGACAGATACGGTTATACTGTCGTACAGACAGATAGACATGGTTATACTGTCAGACACATTTGCGCTTCTACTGACAGACCTGGTTACGCTGTCAGACAGACAGTGACAGTTACGCTGTCACCAGACAGACACAGTTAAGCTGTCAGACACGCATACAGACAGATCGACAGACATACATGATTACACAGACAGACAGACAGACAGACAGACAATCAGTTACGCTATCAGACAGACATATGGATAGTCAATTACGCTATCAAACAGACATACAGACAGTCAGTTACGCTATCGACAGACAGACATGCACGGTTACACAGTCAGATGACAGACATAGTTACACTGTCAGACAGACAGACATTTACGCTGTCAGACAGATTCTACATCCAGTAAATGTGTTCCCCAGGTCAGTCACGGGTGCGAGATGGTCATGGTGAAAAAAAGCTTTCTCTTGAAGTATTTACGCAGAGAGTGGTGACAGAACGTCCATCCAGAACACTTAATGTATTTACGCAGAGAGTGGTGACAGAACGTCCATCCAGAGCTACAACGGGGTGTCTTCGAATATTCACCCTGTAGTTTTAATTGTAGCTGGGAGGGTTAGAGTGCCATACATCATATTTCAAATGAAGTTAAAGTGAGAGTGGGATGTGTTCCTTTGAAGAAATATATAGATAAGTGACATTGGAAAATTTAGTGAGAAATTCTAGTTTTAACTGGGAAAATAAGATTGGAATGTATTGTGATTTCTCAAAATGCGTGCTGAAAAAGTGAGATTGGAATATAATGTGATTCCTCAAAATGTTTGCTAGAAAAGTGAGATTGGAATATATTGTGATTCGTCTAAATGTTTTCTAGAAAAATGGGATTGGAATATATTGTGAACCCTCAACATTTTTGCTGGAGAAGTGAGATTGGAATTTGTCTTGAATCATCCAAAAGTTTGCTGGAAAAGTTAGATTGGAATCATCAACATGTTTGCTAGAAAAGTGAGATTGGAATATATTGTGATTTCTCAAAATAATTGCTAGGAAAGTGACACTGGAATCATCACAGTGTTTGCTAGAAAATTAAGAATGGAATATATTGCGGGTCCTCAAAATGATTGCTAGAAAAGTGAGATCGGAACATGCCACGAAACTAAAGAAGTAGATGAAAAATTGTCTTTTAATTATTTACTCACTAGTCGTAATTGTAGCTGGGAAAGTGGGAGTGGCATACATCCTATTTCAATGAAGTTAAAGTGAGAACGGAATTAATCTGGAGACTTTGATGAAAAAAAGATAGAGAAGTGAAATGTGAATATTTAGTGGGGAATTCAAGATGTAGCTGGAAATTTGAAAATGGAATATGTGGTGTGTCATCGAAGTTATAGCTGGAAAAATTAGGATGGAATATGTCATGAATCACAGAAGTAATAGCCGGGGAAATGAGGGTGGAATACGTCATGAACTACAGAAGTTATGGCTGGAAAAATTAGGATGGTATAGTCATAAGTCACGGAAGTTATAGTTGAAGAAAATGAGGGCGAAATAGGTCATGAGTCACAGAGGTTATAGCTATAGCTGTTAAAGTGAGAGTGGAATGTATCTCACGAATTTGACGAATTCAAGAAAAGTTACGTTGCAAAGTTTAGTGAGAAATGCAAGTTTTAGCTGGGAAAGTGAGGGCAACATTATCTCATAACCATCAAAATGTTAGCTAGGTAATTTGATTTGAATATATCAAGGGTTATCAAAACGTTAGTTGGAAAAGTGAGATTGGAATATGTTACGAATCATCAAAATGTTAGAAAACTAAGTATAGAATATGTAATGAATCATCAAAATGTTAGCTAGAAAAGTACGATTGGAGTACATCGGGAATAATCAAAGTTGAAAATAATGTTTTCCCGTTATTAATGTTAAGAACACAGACACAGACAATATATGGCACAATTTATTGCCTGACATATTTAGCTTTATCTATTCGGGTGCATACTACATAAATGATTCAACATATATTAAAGCAACGTCAAGAATCCGTATTAGCTGACGTACACGAAACACTCTGTCATATTTCCACACAGAAGCCACAAACAATACTTTGCTCGATTTATTGCCTGGTATATTTCTCTGCATCTCGTCAGGTGCATACAGTAGGGTTGTATAAGGTGTTTTTATAATGACTGTGGGGTTTTTGAAAATAGTGCCGTTGCAAGTTTTGTATTTATCCTGTATATGTTACATGAATTCACAGAGGGTGAATACAAAACTTGGAACGGCAATATTTTCAAACTACCCCACTGTCATTAAAAATACACCCTATATATCATATGAAGTGAATAGATGAATATTACTTAAGCTGAAATACTTAAAACACTATTACAGTATTGTTTTAATATGGAACATCTGTTATCCCAACGGTAATTTCAAATTTAACACCAACTATTATAGTGTTCTAATGGTTTCAGGTTAAGTATTATTCATTTATTCACTTCATATGATAAATAGCCGGCTTCCTGGCCTAGAGGTTAGCGACTTTTCTCCGTAATCTCGTATACTCTCGTAAGTAACGTGACGACGGTGAGAATCAGCAGTGGTTCGAATCGCGTTGGTAACTTACGGGGTATGTGCGCCGGCCGCTCAGAAAGCAATGGCAAACTACTGAGTGTAATCTTGCCAAGAAATTAACAATCAGCTGAAAGATGTTGATGTTGACAGCGATGTCCTGTAAAGGATATGCAAAACATTGTATTGTATGATAAATAACTCTGCACTATACATCTGACGAGACGCGGCGAAATATGCCAGTCAATAAATCGTGCAAAATATTGTTTGTGTCTTCTGTGTTTAAATTCTCGAAGGGAATATTTTGTTTTTAACCGACACTACATACGTTGAAATTAGCGATATTTTTTTTTTCCATCTGGTATGTGAAAACGCGGTTTTCAACCTTTTATAAATACAAGTTCTACATTAATTTCCATTCATTCGACCAGCCAACATGGAATATTTCAACATTGAAAGAACATTCATTATGAAATGGCGCCCGCTTGGAGTCTGTGTGATATGATACCTTGCGGAATGTTCGATTGTAAGGGGGTTCCGTCATTACAGATTGTCAGTGTAAAGCTATATTAGGATTTAACATGCAAACTGAATACATGTCAACACCCCTATAAATGTACTCTTCCATACAGATACAATAAAAACGAACCAATGGTTTACAAGGAAATTGTGTCACTCTTACTTCCTGCCTTTAATTTATGCATGGTTACGACAATTACACATTTTTTAAAAGCCTATTATACAGTATAACACAGACTCCAAACTCCACGGTCTTCGTCTTGTAAATTAGTAGACGCGGGTAGGCATGAAAGAATGTGCAGATAATCTTTTTTTCGAAAGATAGTACCTTCTCCCGGGCAAACAATCCCACGTAATAATGAAAGGTCTCAGAGAAATCGAAATCAGACGACAAAAAGCACTCATACTGAAACATCCAAATATACCGATGTCCACAAAACGACAGATAATAAATATCATATTCACACCATCCCTATGCTACCAATGCCCAACTTGGACATTATCCAAATTACACTTACGCGAAATCAACACCCGAGAGATGAGATGCTTGAGGAGAGCTACCAACTTAACTATCCGAGACCCGATAAGAAATGATGTTATCAGACGGACAGTGGGGTCAACACCTTGTGCCACATATATTAAAAGACAGAAGACAAATGGTTTGGCCACCTCAAAGAACATATGCCACGAGAGCAAGAGGACACCCGAGAAGAAAATGAATTAACGACATCAAAGACATTGTACAATCATAGGGAATGACACTATCTAGTGCCACCCATCGGAATCTGGAGCGACAATTATTATTACTCAAGTTTTTAATGCTATGTCGCAAAACCATCCAAGTAATTATCTCTTTGTCTTTCCCTTCCCTCTGATAGCATAGGGACACCCTTAGGTAAGGTGGAGTACACGTTTAGCTCCCCGAACAAGGTTACGGAAGCCATGGTTACAGGTGGTGGATGAAGATGAAGAACAGCCAACAGATAGTTGTAGGTTATGGTCTCCAGCTTCACGACGGCAGGGAGAGGATCTCTTTTTTTTTGGGGGGGGGGGGAGACAATGGCTACGGTAATCGACCAATATGGTCATTGCTAGGAAGGAAAGCAATGGCAAACTACCTTCTTTACCGATGCCAAGAATATCATGAATTGCAAAATATTTTCAGAAATATAGAAGATATGGAAGGAATCAACATCGGGGGACGATGCATTAATAGCATTAGATATGCAGATTATGCAGTCTTGATTGCAGACAATGAACAGGACCTGCAACATTTAGCAGATGCGGTTGTTGCATTCAGTGAACAACTAGGGTTAGAATTGAATAGTAAGAAGACACCGATTATGGTCGTCACAGAGAAGAAGAAAATATCACAATGTGATATACGAGTAAATGGGCATATTCTTAAGCAAGATAATCGATACAGCTATTCTCGGAACAGTCATAACATCTGATGGGAGATGCCTTGAAGAGATTAGAACAAGAAATGCCATTACGAAGGCAGCCTTTTGCAAGATGAAAAACATACTGACCAATAAAAAGATATCAATTGAAACGAAAAAAAAGAGTGTTGAAGTGCTACATAGAACTTATACTTTTATATGAATGTGAAGCGTGGACAATGAGCAGTCGGTCTGAAATAAATCTGATGGCAGTGGAAATATGGTTTCTGAAGAAAATGCAAAGAATACCATGGCCAGACAGAAAAAACCAATGAACAAGTCCTTCAAGAAACAAATGAAGATTGTAAACTGATTAGAGACATTAGACGTAGACAGTCAACCATTTCGGGCATGTTATGAGAATAAATGACTTGGAGAACTTTGTGACAACTGGCAAGATCGAAGAGAAATGACCAAGGGTAAGATCGAGAAATAAATACCTGGATCGCTTGACCACGAGACATGGCCGCGACAGAAACACGGAGATGATCCACAACTGTGGTTATCGAGTGAATAAAATTTGGTGGAACTGCGGTAAAGCTGTGAAAATGTAAACAGTAATGCAGTTTTACATAACAGAATTACGTCATATACAGGACGTTTCGGCGACTGGCCTTCATCAGCAAACAAATACATACACAAAACACACCATATAGTTACGGAGAAAACCCTCCGGTGACTACATTAAGGCGTAACGATCAGATAAGAAGAATAAAAAGATGGGGGGAAAATGAAAATTTGAGAAAAAAAGTTGTCCTACTTACCTGAGAATCCCAAAATGTGTATTGGAATCTCAGTGTAAGTAGGAACACTTTTTTTCTCAAATTTTCATTTTCTCTCCATTGCTCTCATTTTTTCATCTTTTTAATTCTTCTCATCCCATCGTTACGTCTTAATGTAGTCACCGGAGGGTCTTCTCCGTGATTATATGTTGTGTTTTGTATATGTATTTGTTTGCTGATGAAGGCTAGTCGCCGCAACGTCCTGTATATGTCGTAATTCTGTTATGTAAAGGTGCATTACTTTGTGTTATTTTATGTTGGTTATCGAGTGAGTTGGCAAAACATGACCGTCTACGCTTATCGGCATGGCACATGATAGATTTCTGTTATTTTCACATCGAGTTTATCAGTTTTCACCAAGTTGTCAAACTTATTAACACCTAAAACAAATCAAAAATAAATCTTGACTGTCTATGTCTAAGCTCTCTAGTCAATTTTAAGTTATCATTTGTTTCATTACATTGACTGTTATATTCGTTCCCCTGCCGCCTATGGTAATCTTTGGAGTTTTTCGCGATAATGTGGTGGGTACCTTGCCGTCTTGACAGACGCTAGCTTGTAAAATGGAGTTATACCTCTGCTTAGTACAAAGCCTGGTTTGAATTTAGAGACTGTGTGTTACCCATGCAACATGATCCCTCTGTCTGCCAGCCTGGTTTACTCCAGAGGAAAGTTAGCATCAATATATCTGGAAAAGACCAGCTGGAAAGGCTGTCATATCACCAAAGCAATGCTCTAACTGTCCGCCTGTTGGAGCTTCGATCCTAGACTACTTGCCGACCTAGGTTTAGGGCCTGGTCTGCCCTGCCATGACATTTTACTTAGTCTTTAGGTTTCATTTCCTCGCACTAGGAAAAGGCTTGAACCCTCCCAATTTGCGCTCCACAGTCCGAAACCGTTAACCACATTTCCGAACTAACCACATTTCCATACTAACCACATTTCCAATAGTCACTATCTTTGAATGTAAGAAAGAGGGTGCTGAACTGCTATAAAGCAGGTGTTTTTTGCTGCATGGCAGTGAATCTTGGAAAGTAAATAAATAAATTAGGAAGAACTTTGAAGCAACAAAAATGTTGTTCCTGAATCGAATGTTGCGAATTCATTGGACTGCCAGAGTAACTAACAACTATTGTCTGAAAGAAGATAATGAAACTATAACACTATATACAACAATAAGAAAGAGACAAAAAGCGTTCTTTTGTCATGTAATGAGAAGAGGGGCGCTGGAGACCACCGTGACAACTGGAAATATCAGGGGAAGAGAGGCAGAGACAGAACTAGAGTATGATGCTGGATGGACAGAGGCGGCGGCATGGAGGAATATCATCAACAGAGTTGATCCATAACGCTAACGACTGAAATCTGTAGAGAGACATGAACGCCTATGCCGGCTGATGATCCTGATGACAATGAACCACGTGTTTCTCAGCTGTTCCAATAGCTAGTCAGCGTGGGCTTCATGATATTGTGCTTAAACTTACGGTGCGCTGACGGTGAGGCACGTAGTGTATTCCCTACACCGGTCAGTTGGACTTGGGTGTTGACTTCTCATTTAGAAAGCAATGGCAAACTACTGGGCGTCAACTGGCCGAATACATCACACTTTGGTTGGGGCTGATCGCGCCGTCTTGCAAAGGACATGCGCCGTTGTAAAGATGCAACTATATCCATGTTGTGGGTTCAAGTGGACGGTTTGTTCAGGTGGATGGATGGGTTCATGTGTGTAGTAGATTCAGGTGTAACGATGGGTTTGTGTGTGTGATGGATTGAGGTGGATGGATGGGTTCGTGTGTGTGTGGTGGGTTCAGATTATGGATTGGTTCAAGTGGACGGATGGGTTCAGGTGAATGGATGAGTTCATGTGTAGGGATGGGTTCAGGTGGATGGATGGGTTCAAGTAGATGGTGTGTTCATGTGGAAGGATGGGTTCAGGTTATGTATACTAAAGGAGGCACACTTTCTAGGGTTGATGTTGGTCGTTTTTCGGAATACATTTGTTCCTTCAGCTAGGCGCTGCCGTAACCTAGACTCGCGGGTTCAAATCTCGACGTGATCGCTGAAAATTTCAATTGTTATATCGTCTAGCGTTTCCTCTGGCCATTAATACTTTAAAACAAAAAACAAAAAAAAACAAACAAAAATAAAGCAAAAGAATAAGAAGGAAGTATAGATTAGAGGACACTCTAGACAACACAATAATGCAAAGCTATCACCGGTGTAGGGAATTAACCCTGTACTCAGGGGAATCCCGAAGTCCAACCTCTAGCAGACTTGCTAATGGTAGTGTAAGTGGTCTTGTTTTATTGTTTGCATGCTTTCATCTCAAGACATAGAACCAGCTTTAACATATTGCTGCGACTCCTGGAAGGTTAGTAAACAGGGGGGGGGGGGGGAGAGAGAGAGAGAGAGAGAGAGAGAGAGAGAGAGAGAGAGAGAGAGAGAGAGAGAGAGAGAGAGAGAGAGAGAGAGAGAGAGAATCTGAGGAAGCCTTGGAAATGTGGTTTTATAGAAAAATGCTTACAATTAATCGGACAGCTAAAATGAACAATCGGGATATTTTGAGGGAAGCTGAGTCGCAAAGAAAACTTATACAAACATCATAAAGAGTCAGTCATCGTTTTTGGCCACTTTATGAGAAGACACAAACTGAAACATGTTGTGACAACCGGAAAGGTTTGAGGAAAGAGAGATATCGGAAGATAGCGGGAGAATATTCTTGTCAGTCTTGTGTCATGGCACTGAACGGAGTCAATACACGAACTGATCCATGACATCGGAGATTGCAATTTGTAGAGAGGCATGTTCGCCCACGCAGCGCCAGCCGGCAAGGCACTGGATGATGATGATGAAGTCGTCTTGCGAGAGCCGGGCTCCGCGGCAGAGGCGGGCTGGGGGTAGAGGAGCTTAAAACCACATTCAAGTACCTACAGGAAGAGCTCTGTGAGTCATGACCGGGGCGCGACAAAGGCAACATGGCGGCAACGATGTATACTAGTTAGTGCGTAGAGCGACACTGTGAGCTGTGGATTTCGTGTGGAGTGCTCTTACATCTGTCCGCAGGTTGTTTGTATTGTGAACTGCATGTTCAGAAAATAGTGGCCGGTCGGTTGCTGAACTAGCTAGTTCTGAATTATGCAGTAATGCGTTTAAAGCTGCTGTTTTTCTAGTGACCACCGCTTCCATTGACGATGAACTGTAATTTTCGTGGCGGACTGTTGTCTTGGTATTCTGGCAGCGGCGTTATGCATGTACTTGCCTGTGCGTGCTGCTGGTTTGTCGGTACTGCTGTTTGTTCCAATTTTCAAATGGGACAGTGAGGAGCATTTTTATCATATTCCCTGACACAGGAACAGAGCATTATGGGGTTCACCCTTTGCCGTGAAGTTGGAATCTAACTAACTAACTAACTGGTGCATAGCCAACCGCCGACGTAGAGTAGACGATAGAGTAGAGGCGTATGACCAGCGAAGAAGCTGGCTTCTCACGGCCGAAGGTGCTAGGATATGTGCGAGGGCACGAAGCACCGGGTGAGCGATATTCTCCTCCCCGATGAGACGGGTGAAAACCAGGTTCGGGGGAAATGTGGAGGTCCATTATGGAAAAGGAAGACAGTAGTTTGTTTAGAAAGATAACTCACAAGGCGAGAGGAAAAACAAGATGTTAGATTTTAAAATCTTCACAAAATGCCATCTCCGCACTGAGTTGAATTTTTTTTTTTTTTTTGCTTGCCTTTATCTCAAGCGTAGTCCATACACACGCTACTACTATTAGTGAGCTGGGCTTATTTTTGCTTGTGGATTAGCTTTCCATATTACCAGTGTCCCTCGCCATCCGGTGAACCTACTCCGACTTCAGAGGTACTTGTAATTAACGTCCCCAAGTCAAGGACGATGTCATTTTAGTCCAGCTGATCAGTGTAGAGGTTGAACACATTACCTAGGCATCAGCACAGCGGAGTTTTGAGAAATAGTGGGGATGAACCTATGTGGGATCTTGTTCTCGTTGTTAGCAAGTCTCTTTGTGTCCCTAGTTTGTTTATAAAGTCACATTACCCACATAAAAGAAAATACCGGTTCTCGTCCGATCACCGAAGTCAGGGAAAGTCGGGCGTGGTTAGTACTTAGATGGGTGACTGCTTGGGAGCACAACGTCTTGTAGACATTTGGGAGCCTCCGTGGCGAAGTAGTCAAGCCGTCTGTCTCGCACTTCTTTTGGTTCACGATTACATTTTTCTCGGAGACTTTAAGTATGGACTAGGGGAACAGAATGAAAGTGGTTGCAGACTTGGACAGTGGGAAAAGAGCATGATGTGATTATTGGAAACACTTGGTATAAACAGCACCCAGGGAGATTATGGACATGTTATTTATCAATGTACACAGATCATATTTAGTGTTTCCTGTTATATACTTGACTTTCTTTAACTTTACCCTCAATGAACATGTAAGTAATCCGTGATCACTATAACAATCAAAACTGGGGACAGTTTTTGCAATGTACGCATACCTTATTGTCCCAATACGCTTACCCCCCCCCCCCCCCCCCCGTAGTTATGTAACAGCCTGCTCCAGGGATTAATAACACCCTGCCGAATATCAAACTTAATGGTCATAGACATTTTTTTCCCCAACATAACCCTAGGAAACTGTATACATGGAACAACCCTGGCGATAGAACAAGAAACCAAATTGACTACATTATGATTAGATATAGATTTAAAAACAATGTTAAAAATGCCAAAACATACCCTGGTGCTGATATCAACTCTGACCATAATCCTGTAATGTTGAAATTACAAATAAAACTTAAAAGCCCAGGAATAAGGAAATCGAAGACACCTCATGTAGATATATCGGCATTGAAACAACCAGAAATAAGTCAAATATACCTATTTGAAGTCAAAAATAGATATGATTGGCTAATCATTGAAAGTATGGAACAATATCGACGTGAAAATCCCTTGGATAAAATTAATACAAAATGGGAAAGTGTAAAAACCAGTATTCAGATTGCAAATACCACCTTGCCAGTGAATATTAATAAGAAAAAACAATTATGGATAACCGATGAAATCTTGAATAAAATGTCACAAAGAAAGAAAGCAAAGAACACTCCCGCGTATTTAGTAATAGATATAGAAATACGTCACATAAGCAGAGTTGTCAAAGAAGAGTGGCTGTAGAAACATTGCAAAGAAATAAAGGATCTGGAAATAAAACACAACTCGAAAGAATTACATGAACATATGAACAGATTTACAAAGAAGAAAAATAATATAACAGGAAACGGTTGTATCAGAGGAAAAAAATGGAGAAATTATAGTTAATAACACTGACATAATAAAAAGATGGACACCGAAGATTTATTCTGGGACAACAGGGTCAATAGGCCAACATTGTATAATAAGGATTTTAAAAAGATGAAAGAAGGAAATACTGCAAGTCCTGACAAGATAACAACGGAGATGATAAAATCCTTATCCAGCTTTGGCATTGAAACTGTCACAGAATTATGTAATGATATATATAATACTGAGTACATCCCCAAGGATTTCAAAACATCCATTTTCATCACACTACCGAAGAAGCCAAGAACTGTTGAGTGTGAGGATTACAGAACTATTAGCTTAATGAGCCACATAACTAAGATATTTTTGATATATAACTAAGATATAATTTGGTGGAGTATTGATGCATGACAGGGCAGACGTGGTTGCGGCCTTGTGGGAGCACGTGTACACCTCGGAGGAGCAGATGGAGCACCATGGTCTGGTAAGAATGAGACAACGAGGTGTGACGAGGGGATCTGGCCGACGCTCGGCGCTCGGAGGAAAGGCGAGACGGACATATAATCAGATTGCTACTGGAACTATTAGTGTTGGAACTCTTCGCTGGCTGCTGAGGATGGGGACGGAGCGCTTATGGGAATGTCCTGAATGATGTGATGTCGGTTCCTAAATCAATCAATCAATCAATCAATCAATAACTAAGATACTACTCAAGGTCATACAAGAAATAATCATCATAAAATAGATGAGGAAGTAGCTGAAGAACAATTTGGGTTCCTCAAAAACAGCGGCACCCGAGAAGCAATTATCTGTTTGAGGATGTTAACTGAAAAATATATAGAAGTTCAAAAAGTATATATGTTTGTTTTATAGACTACAAGAAAGCTTTTGATAGAGTACAACATGAACGACTAATTACGTGCCTTCAAGATATAGGAGTAGACAGAAAGGACATCAGACTTATTAGTAACTTGTACTGGGAACAAGTGGCGTCTATTAGATGCGGTAATAACTATTCGTCGCCTATAGAGATAAAAAGAGGAGTACGACAGGGATGTGTACTGTCCCCAAGCCTCTTCAACCTATACACAGAAAGAATGTTTAAACAAGTTGAAATGCCTGGGGTCAACTCAATGGAAGAATCATAAACAATCTTAGGTATTGTTGTGTGTTCCTATTATAGTGTCGTCCCTGGAGTGAGGGGAATCAACACCCACATTATTTTTAACCCCATATCATTATTCTGGAGAATCCACCAGATTCCGTCCACCACACTCCCTCAGTCAATGGATACCTCTCTCTCTCTCTCTCTCTCTCTCTCTCTCTCTCTCTCTCTCTCTCTCTCTCTCTCTCTCTCTCTCTCTCTCTCTCTCTCTCTCTCTCTCTCACCACTTGCTCATGCCCCCTCTCACACTTCCCCAAAACAACATACTTAACAACTCTAGCTTCAAAAAAATTAATAACAGATTAATTTGATAAAGAAAAAGTGTATGTATGTGAGAAGTGTATGTGTAGAATGTATGTCGTATACTCTAGTGTGTCTGAAGAATCAGACCGAACAGATCAGGAGCAACATCCGATCATCATGGTAAGGACTACACAACATCATCCGAGTCAGCACAAAAGACCTCACCAAATGATGTGTCCCTCCTGCCAGATGTAGACTATCTCCGGTAGCCTGTGATAATCACGATACTAGAACATCAATCACAGATATAGTCCGATACTGCTCCTAACCTGATCATAAACACTGTCCCTAAATGTTCTTAGAGTTTGAGACTTCACAATTCCTGAATAGTGAAAACGCAGAACACTGTCCCTTGAAATTAACATTATTCCTTTCTAAGAGATGTCCTAAAGTTCTCACTCTCTCTCAAGTATTGTACATAGTCTCACAGGAATCTACTAATTTCCTTGACACTTCCTATTGTTATTTTTCCATATGATGTGGAGAAAAAAACATTCACAAATGTTCAGGTCTTGTGTGGCGTGTAACACAAACATTATTGTTCTGAGAAGTCATCCTGTTGGATGCTTATAGGTATCGGCTCACCAGAGCCATGTCCTTCAGACTTTTTCTATCATAGGCCCAGTGCAAAGGCTGATGCATAAACCTTCCTGCACTACTTTCTCCAGGATTTGAATTTGCCATGTTTCTGTGGTTTTCATCCTAACCTGAGGGAACCTGTAAAAGAGAGAACAACACACCCGGTGAGAGCAACTTGTCCCTGACCCCTATTAGATGAGTGTAGGCCGATGGCCTCACTCAGATACATGACAGTGAACCAACTCTGTCATGGGCAGAGGAGCTCATCACCTCGGTCTGAGGTAGGGTAAGACAAGGACAGAGGAAAATGTAAAGTGTAGAACCCCAGTAGACCCCACTGGAAGATCCCACCATTGGACATTCTCCCTAATCCCCAACCATCCTCAATCTCACTAAACATCATCCCATTTCACTATTCCCAACCAGCTGAGCTACTTGACTTCTCACACTAGTTAATTTTAACAATGCGATTGCCTAATGCCGCCGATACTCCTTGACTACCTAACCACAACGCAACAACACTATGATAGAGTTCTAAACTCTATCTATCACTAAGCTATTCCACATTATTTACAGCTAGATGCTATCCCTTAAATACCTTATGCAATCCTAGCTCAATCCTGAATCGAATTCGCAATTTGCCATAAAAGACACATGTTAATTGATACAGAACACATGCGATTCTATTCAACACTAGAACCGAGCCAGCTAACACTTCTGTCTAGTTCAATTCCATTCTTCACACTGCGGCAAAAGAATTTATGTTTTCTGCAGCCGGGGATTATCTTAGTGACGTCATTCTCCTGTCAACAGCAGGTGTTCTCAGGAGCAGACAATCCGTCCCTAACTTCACAGGAATTTTCGTCTCCCCTTTCTACAAATAAAGCAACCGTCTGTCCCTTCATCTCGCGATTCACCAAAACAACAAGCCGACATTTCCCGTTTCCTATGGACTTTTCAAGGACTGGCGGTTCCCTTGATCCGACGTAAATGTGTCTGTACTAGTAACAAACAATTGCAGCTGTGAAAACAGGCTGTCTCTGTTAGTTTATCATCTTATTGTTAAATTACAGTGGTTCCGCGACAGGTATGCTGACGATACCGAGTTACTAGCAGAAAGTGAGCAAGAGTTGCAGGACCTAGTGGAAGAAGTAAACAGACACAGTGCAGAATGTGGCTTTGATATTAACATCCAAACAACAAAAACTATGATAAATAGCAGTGAAAAGGAAAGGTCATCAATGAACATCACAGTAAACGGGCAGATACTAGATCGTTTCTTTACTTATTCAGTCTCTCGGTAGAGATTTGCTCGCAGCAGACGAGCATAATCTCCGGCGGGCCTATTCTCGCCGGTCGCGAGATCCGCACAGTGGAAGGATGGGAGATTTGCTTGCAAATAGACAGGCAATATCTCTTGCGGTAGCTATGGCGGGCCTATTCCCGCTGGTCGCGGGGACTGCTAAAAGTCAGGTGGGGAGTCTGACGATAGTGCACGCTTTACACAGGTCCGGACACTTGTGATTGACAGATGTGCGCGCCCTTATGGTCCGGGCTCGTACAACGCCCTCACCTGTGGGACATGGCTGAACGCCTCTAAGCCGGGTCCCTTGGGTTTCAGGGTCTGGCCATAACTCGCCACCGGCTCGTGGTGGTGAGGTCTCGGTGGATTGACGCTGAGCCGCCAACGTCTGCAGCCTACCTTGTGCCAGACGTATTGGTTACCCATTCCTCTGGAATACACAAGACTAGGCCGAGAGAGGGGACATGTCGTTTGGGCGCCACATGATTCTCTGAAGCTCTGCCCAGGCATTGTGATGGAATATTGGCCACATTCCAACTCACACACTTTGGTCTGTCAAGACTGCAAGGTGCCACTCACTAGAACAAGTAACAAGTTGCTCTTATCTTGGACACATAATAACAGATGGTGGCAGAAGTGAAATGGAAATCAAAAAGAGAATAGGAATGGCCAAAAATGCTTTCAACGGCATGAAATCAGTATTAACATCTAGAGAGATTAATAACGCATTAAAAATGAGAATTGTCAAATGCTACGTATATTCAACGCAACTGTATGGCGCGGAAGCCTGGACATTGAACAAGCAACTAGAAAGTCGCGTAGAAGCCCTGGAGATGTGGATATACAGACGAATAGGTCGTATTTCATGGAAACAAAATCAATCAAATGCAGAGGTGTTAGAAAAACTGGAAATGAAGAGAGAGTTGATGAAAGAAATAAAGAGGAGACAAGTGAAATATTTTGGCCACACTAAAGGACATGATACTCTCATAAAAACCATACTGGAAGCAGGGTTGAGGGCAAGCGAGCAAGAGGTAGACAACGATACAAGTGGGGGAGGGGGGATAATATCAAGAGATGGACGAACATCAGCCTGACAAAATGTACTGTCAAGGTGAGAGACAGACAGTGTTGGAGATCCATTGCAGTCAACCTTCATTGCGGAGACGGCACTTGATTGATTGATTGATTGATTGATTGATTGATTGATTGATTGATTGATTGATTGATTGGTCATAGACTAAGTCTAATCTCATCTCATCATGTTCCTCTTGTACCTTGCTCTGTCGAGGTGAAGTTTAAACAGTGGGAGAGTGCCCGCTTACATAGACTAAGTGTTGTGGACAAATTCACCTATCTTGACAACACTGTGTCACAAGCTGTCACAATTGATGACTTAGTGAATGTAAGAATCTCCCAGGCCAGCGCGACCTTTGGCAGACTGTACAAGAATGTATGGGACAGAAATGGAATAAGCCTGCAAACAAAGCTGAAATTCTAGAAAGCAGTTGCATTATCCACACTGCTATATGCTTGTGAAACCTGGACTGTTTATCAGCTACACGCAAGGAAATTAAACTACTTCCACACAGTCTGCGTTAGGAAGCTACTGAAGATTAAATGGCAAGACAAGATCCCAGACACTGGAGTCCTAGAAAGAACGTCCATGCCCAGGACCCACACTATACTATTACTAATGAAGAATCAGATTCGCTAAACTGGTCACTTAACTCGCATACCAGATCACAGGCTCCCTAAACGAATTTTTTTTTTTGTACATCGAGCTCCGTTGTGGTGGACGCTCCTAAGGCGGCCAGAGGAAACGCTTTAAAGACACTCTGAAAATCTCACTGAAAGATTTTGGAATTCATCATGACACCCAGGAGACTACAAGACAAAGACCGACTGCTGCCAAAGACCGACATTCGTGGCGTACATAATTACTCAATGGTGCAGTCAATTGTGAAGTAACCAAGACTGTGAAGAGCTGTGAAGAAAAGGCTGGACAGAAAAACCACTGCAAGAGACCCTCACCCTGGAAAATCAAGCATTTCTGCCCACATTGTCAAAGAACATTTCGAGCCAAAATAGGCCTTATCAGCCATCTTAGAACTCACTGCTCAATATTTTCAACCCCACTGGATGAAATGAAATGCCATCACCATTCTTGATGGACAAAAAAACAACAACACTGTCCACATATCGGAGACACAAAATCAAATAACCGATGATAACCGCAAAAATATTTCCGGTAAAATTGGCAAACCTGAACCGTAGTACCTAGATATAAGTAGGGAGTAATGAATAATAAACGTCATTCGCACTTCGAGCGCTAACAAGTCAAGTCGCCTTATCCTGTCAAGAAGCCTGATACACGGGAAAATATCACGTGGAAACTCCAACAACAAAAAACACGCTGTAGCCAAGATGTGCAGCGTTGGAGCCGACAACAAGAAGAACAACGTGGAGAGCCTACCTGCTAGCTGCATCAAAGAGCCTGATACCACAGCTATTACTGTAGCTACCACGAGGGAGAAGATTGACAGCCCAACACAGACAAGAATCAAGACAACAGAGATGAAGGAGGAAAAAGACACCAGAGTCGGAAACACCGACTAAAAAACAGTCCGATGGGTTGTCAAGCGAATTCAAGTGGAGCTGACAGACGAAGAAATCCTGAAGCAGCTACGTGAAGAGAATCTTAACATCCGATTCATGAAGGCGGAGCAGCTCCTCACCTACTCCAAGATACCTACAACATTGGCGGTGGTGACGACAGAGGGCAGCGAAATGCCGACCACAGTATCAATCAACAAGAGAATACAGCAGCCAGAGAGATTCATTCCAAGAATCACTCAATGTTCCAGATGTCAGAGGGCCGGCCACAGCAGAGCAACGTGTCGCAATAAGACGGAAATATGCCGATACTGCGCCGATCACCACGCCTTCAAGGAGTGTCCGTTAGCCAAGCTGGACACGGACTTCCGAGCTCTTAACAACAGAAGAAAGTGCGCCAACTGCCTGGGCAAGCATGGAGCAAGATACTTGGGCTGTCCGTACCTGCAACGACACAGAGACGTCTTGAAGATAGCCATCACCACAAGGACACCATACAACGAAGCAATGCAGAGGTGCGAGACAGCCACGGGTTGCTCACAAGCGGAAAGAGCCCAACTGCAAAGCCAAGTAGACGAGCTAAAGAAGCAAATCATGCTACTCCTAACTCCGTCACAAACCAGCGACAATGATAAACTGCTTGCTGAAATGAAGGAGATACAGCAAAACATCAAACAAGAGATGGAGCGCATGGCCGAGATGAAGAAGGAGAACGAAGAAATCCTACAAATGATCAAGACCGAAAGAGAACTGCATAAAGCTGAAATGGAACTCTACCATAGCAAACCAGCAGAAGCCATACAAGAACTCACAGAGAAACCGCAAGATGAGAACCAAGATACCGAGCCTGAACCGCAAAATACAGCCAGCAGCCCAACCGCGACACCCGAGGCAGACAAAGGAAAACCAATATCTCACCAGACAGCCGAAGAAAACCGAGATGAACACCCTGATGACGGCGCGGAGAGACCACGGGGAATTACCTTAGAGGAGCTCCGAGAAGGTGCAAGAGTGGAGGAACTCAGGCGCCAGGAATTCAAAAGGTGTTGGGATGAAAGAGAAAAGAAGAAACCCAAGAAACTCAGGAGACCGGTAGACTACCCAGTTATATGGTATGAACCTGCTTATGACCCTGACTACTCGTACTACATAGAAAACGGAGAGAGAAAACCATGGATGACCGCGGAGGAAAAAATCGAAAGGCAGCAGAAACTCAAACTCGAAAGTGAAAACAGGCGCAAAGAGGAAAATGGTAACGTAGACAAGCTCCTACAGAAACTACACAAAAAAGGAGACAAAAAGACCAAATAAAAAGTCCTTATAAGGACTGCAGCCAATCATGCCAGACGAGCCAGGAGAAAACCAACAAAGAAAACCACAAGAGCAGACGAGCACAAAGGATAGCCGCCGATCGATCCACCAGCTGACGTCACAGACACAAATCAACATAATTAGTCCGAGATAGGACTCACAAGACAAGAATTAGGGTGAATGAACCCACAAAAACCATGGACCTCAATAATAACCGACGCTGAGGAAGCAGGTTGAACGAGGCCGAATTTGGAATTTTTGTTTTGAAAATTGGAATAATAATAATAATATCTATTTTCTTTTCGATTCCATTACCCCTACTCCGTTCAGCCTCAACGAGAAGTTATATTAGGGTCCATCGCCGGCTCAGATTAATGTTAACATGATATTATTATTAATTTGAATATGACTGTTGTATAAAAAGGGTAATGAATATATATTGCAAAGATAGCCATTTATAGTCAATACTTGTATGTTTGGTATGCCGAAGCGATCACTTCCGGTTGAATGTATATCTTGTGACACGGACATGTCGCGCAAAGACCTTTGTACTTTATATGTATGTTAATATTTTATATATATATATATATATATATAATATATTTGTTCGCCAAGAAAGGGTGAGCAATTACAAAACGTCTGTACTGAGATGTTAATCTGTGAAGGTGTCTAATGACACTGCAGGATCATAATCTATTTAAATGCATTGTGATTTATAGATTAAATACGACTGAGTCGACTGTCTGGAGTAGCGTCTAGTCTAGTAGTAGTAGACTAGTAGTTAGTAGTAGTACTAGTAGTAGTAGTAGTTTAGTAGAGTAGTACTACTAGACTAGTGACTGTCACCACCCATCCCATCATCTCATCCTATTGTACTTCACTTGTAATTGTATTGACACATTTTAATAATATTATTATTATGATGGCATGCTTTGCCTATCGTTTCTCACGAATTGTGATAGATTTACGTCGGATAGATATAACATAACATAACACCATTTTAAGATACCCCAATTCAGGCCTCTCCTTCTACAGGCGCCTGTAATGACGGCTATCATAACAGCTCGCTCAGAGAATTTCTGTCATCTCATTGTTTGTAAAATTTACAAATTTCAATGATTTACAGTAAATCATTATTAATATTTAATTATATGGTGGTCAGCAAAGCCGAATGGATAAGAGTGCATGCTCTTTAAATTTACCGAGTGCTGGTGGCTAGATAACTGGTTCAACCCCATCACTGGTCAGTTGGACTAAAATATTGACTTCTCGTCCTTGACTTGGAATTAATTACATGATATAATAATGACATGCATGTTGCTTGTATTATAATTATACGTTGCAGCTATTTAAGCTTTCCATGTGTTTCCTTCTCTGTCTTCCCTTTCTTCTCTTGTCATGTGTTTCCCCATATAAGGCTAAGGCTAGTTTCTATTTCACCCTTCTGTTGATATGTTCTGTAAATGTTACATGACTGGGTCAGTGGGGTATCAAGTTCTTGACAGTGGAGTATCAAATTCTTGACAGTGAGGTATTAAGTTCACGACATTGGGGTATCAAGTTCATGACAGTGAGACATCAAGTTCATGACAGTGGGGTATCAAGTTTATGATAGTGGGTTATCAAGTTCATTATAGCAGGATATCACATTCATAACAATGGGGTATCAAGTTTTTGACAGTGAGGTATTAAGTTCATGACAGTGGGGTATCAAGTTCTTGACAGGGGGCATTAAGTTCATTACAGTGGGGTATCAAGTTCTTGGCAATGGGGTATCAAGTTCTTGACAGTGGAGTATCAAGTTCTTGACAGTGGAGTATCAAGTTCTTGACAGGGGGTATCAAGTTCATTACAGTGGGATATCAAGTTCTTGGCAATGGGGTATCAAGTTCTTGACAGTAGGGTATCAAGTTCGTTACAGTGGTGTATCAATTTCATGGCAATAGGATATCAAGTTCTTGGCAGTGGGGTATCAATTTAATTACAATGGGGTATCAAGTTCTTGACAGTGGAGTATCACGTTCTTGACAATGGGGTTCTTGAACACCCTATGATGAATAGATTTGAAATCTCAGCTATGGGACGGTTGAAAAGAAGTAGTTTTATCCATCAGGCCAAACGACTGTATAGAAATCACCGAACATAGATGATCACTACAAATCCAGACAAAGGTGAGAGGAATATTTGACAAGGAAGAACAGAACAGTGTACAGCACAGAACAGCCACTCTCAGCTTCCTTGATGAAGAATACCCACAGGACCACTAGATCCGAGTCTGCACAGATGGGTCAGCACAAAATGCTATTCGAAATGGAGGAGTGGGAGTGTACATAGAATACCCAAATAATACCAGGGACACAGCCAGAGTTCCAACAGGAAAGTACTGCCATAACTATGATGCTGAAATTGTGGCAATCAAGATAGCAACAGAGAAATTACTAAATAGCAGCCATGGTACACAATCTGTGGTGCTATTGACAGATGCAAAATCAGTACTCGAGGCACTCCTGTCTGGGAAATTGCCAGTACTAAGGACAATACTTTCTGAACTTAGCAGTCAGCATAAGGTCACCAAACAGCCGATACCATCCCACTGTGGAATACCTGAAAATGACAGAGCTGATCGATTGGCCAAGGAAGGAGCAAAAGAAGAACAGCCTGATGTGCCCATTACATACCACCAAATGGAAAGAATGATCAAATCAGTCAGAAAACCACCAAAACCTGCTCAAAACGACTTACAACATTATGGACAGACCAGAACAAGTCATTATTCTGCGCCTCATAACAGGACACAATAGATTGTGCAACCACATGTATACAAAATTAAAGATTGGTGAATTAGCCATGTGCACATATGGATTGGCATCGCAGACAGCAGAGCACATACTCCAAGACTGCCCAAAATATATCTAGGCAAACCTTCTGGCCTAGAGAGACAACAGTGGAAGATAAACTCTATGGACCTCTGAGTGAACTAAAAAAGACAGTTAAATTCATACAAGAGACAACGTTGCAGTTATAGACATATTTCAAGTGAACGAAAGAAGAAGAAGGTCTTGACAGTGGGGTATCAAATTAATTGCAGTGGGGTATCAAGTTCACACCAGTGAGTTATCAAGTTCATGACAGTAGGGTATCAAGTTCACACCAGTGAGTTATCAAGTTCACAATAGTGGGGTATCAAATTCATGACAGTGAGGTATTAAGTTGAAGACAGCCAGGTATTCAGATTTTTAAAAGTGACTTTGTCCCCCAGGTCAACCCAAACCCAAAATGAGCATCAGTACACACTTTAGGAAGTAAAAACGGCCAGTGAGATATTCACATCACCTCTCGTGTGCTGATTGGTCTGTGAAAACATGGCACCAGCACCATATGTCTGGTATAGTTCATGGCGTGTCAAACAGTCCCTGACTTTTTGTACATATTCTGTGTTTGCTAGCGCTGTTAGATAAATCTGGTTCTTGATTTCCTTGTGCAGCGGAAGCCAGGCTGAGTGTTTCAGGCAGTGCACTCTGGGAATATGAGTGGCGTTGTGGGTAATCTTAGCGACAAGCAGGCGGCTGCCTTAGCTGAGGTGAGTTCTCACTTTCTGAGTTTTTATGCCACCTAGCCAATCGTTACATCTCCTAGCAACCCTTACGTCTCCTAGAAATCCTTACATCTCCTAGCAACTCTTACATCTGTCAGCCCTTGCATCTGCCAATCCTTACATTTGTCAACCCTTACATTTGTCAACCCTTACATCTGCTATCATCCCTAACATCTCCTAGAAACCTTTCATTTCCTTGCAATGATTACATCTTCTAGCAACCTCATGTCTCTTAGCAACCCTTACATCTCCTAGCAACCTCATGTCTCCTAGCAACCCTTACATCTCCTAGCAGCCCTTTCAACTCCCAGCAACTCTTATGTCTCCTATCAACCCTTACATCTCCTAGCAATCCTTACATCTGTCAACCCTTACATCTGTTAACCCTTACATCTGTTAAGCCTTACATCTGTCAACCCTTACATCTTCTAGCAACCCATATATCTTTCAACCCATATATCTATCAACCCATATATCTATCAACCCTTACATCGCCTAGTAACCCTTACAACGGTCAACCCTTACATCTCCTAACAACCCTTATATATGTTAACCATTATACCCGTCAACCCTTACACCTTCTAGCACCCTTATATCTGTCAATCCTTACATCTTGTTGCAACTCTTATATCTATCAACCCTTACATCTCCTAGCAACCCTTATACCTGTCAACAATTAATCTGTTAACCCTTAATCTCATAGCAACCCTTACATCTGTCAACCTTTGCATTTCCTAGTAACCTTTATGTCTAGCAACCTTTTCATCTCTTAGCAGCCATTACATCTAGCAACCCTTACATCTAGCAATCCTTGCATCTATCAACCCTTACATCTAGTGACCCTTACATCTAGTGACCCTTACATCTAGCAACCTTTACATATCTTAGCAACCCTTACATCTAGCAACCTTTACATATAGCAGCCTTTTCATGTCTTAGCAATCCTTACATCTAGTAACTCTTACATCCAGCATCCTTTACATTTAGCAACCTTTTCATCTCTTAGCAACCCTTACATCTAGCAACCCTTACATCTAGCAACCCTTACATTTTGCTACTGTGACTCCCATTGTATTATGGTGGGAAACCATCGCAAGGCCGTTTGCTTCCAAATCTCCCACAGCTGTGTTTTGAACATGGTATGCAGAATTACAGATTGTGTTCACAACACTTTTGCCACAGGCCTTTTAAACCCTTTTATTCATATTGGTTCTATGTAACCTGCCAGATAGTATCCATCACATCCCCACATCTTCCACACACTTCCATTTACTCATCTACAGTTCAAGGACTGCTTACAAGATCTGCTGAAGCCACATCATGACGATTATTTCTTGTTGAGGTTTTTACGAGGTCAGAGCAGAAAATTGCCGTTTTGTTTTTCAGTTTCTTGTTTGTTTTCATCTTGTTTACTGCCAATTATTTTTCACAGCCGGTCCTGTGGTGAAGGGATTATGAATGCTGTTCATAATCCCGCATACCACATTCGAAACACAGCTGCATGTGATTTGGAAGAGACAGCTTTGTATTGGTTTTCATACAATAGCATGAATGGAGGTTGTTCAGAAATCAACGGCAAACTACTGAACATAAAACTTGCCACACACACAAAAACAGCCAAAATATGCCGGAGTTAACTGCAACATCCTGTAAAGGATATGCATTATTTTAAAAATATTTCATTATCTTCTTCATGATTTGTACTTGGGACTTTGTTTTCCATTTTTGTAATTTTGTCTTTTTAACATTTTTTTACTTATTTTATCTTCACATTACCTCACTGTCCTTTGCCTGGTATCATTCTTCTATTTCATTGATTCATCATGTTTCTTCATCAAAGCCTACAATCTTATTTGTTTTTCTCCCCTTTTCTTTCATCTACATTTCCTTGTTTCTTCTTTTCTCTTCTGCCTATCCTTTTCTATTTCTTGTTTCATTATCTCGGTCTGTACCTTTTTTTATTCTTGTCTTCTCCCACTTTAACTTTATTGTAAAACTAGCTTTTTTATTTTCGTGTTTTTCTGTGGATTTTGTAGGTTAATTCGTCTTTGCTTCTTCTCCTTCTTCATCTCCTCCTCCTCATTCTCCTCCTTCTCCTCCTCTTCCTTCTCTTTCTTCTTCTTCTTCTTCTTCTTCTTCTTCTTCTTCTTCTTCTTCTTCTTCTTCTTCTTCTTCTTCTTCTTCTTCTTCTTCATCTTCTCCTCCTTCTTCATCTTCTCCTCCTCCTCTTTTTCTTGTTCTCCTTCTTCTTGTTTACCTGCTTCTCCTTCATCTTCTTCTCCTCTTCTTCTCCTCCTCCTCCTCCTCCTGCTCATCTTCCTTCTATGCCTTTAGACTAAACAAAATGTTGCGTGTCCTTTGCAAGACATTGCAATTTAACCCCAACACCATTTTGCCAGGCAATTTTATGTTCAGTAGTGCAACCTATTGTTGGTGTCTATTGTGTGTAAATTCACTCAGGGAATACATTGTTTTCAATATAAAATAACACAAAGTAATGCAGCTCTATGAACACAATTACGGAAAACACAGGACATTGCAGTGACTAGCCTCCATCAGCAAATAAATACATACACAAATCAATCAATCAATCATGTGCCATGCCGAAAAGCGTGGGCGGTCATGACTCGCCATTTCACTCGATCACCAGAGTCGTGGATCAGCTCAGTGTTCCTGTCTCGTCCATGCCATGTGGCCAAGCCATCCAGATATTTTCCTCTCGGTCTTCCTCTTGGTCTGTTCCCCTCGATCTTGCCAGTTGTCAATAAGTTCTCCAATCCATTTCTTCTCATAATCAGTCCAAAATATTTTGACTGTCTTCGTCTAATTTCTCTAATCAGTTTACGATTTTCATTTGTCTTCTGTAGTACTTGGTCATTGGTTTTTCTGTCTGTCCATGGTTCTCTTTGCATTTTCCAGAGAAACCACATTTCTGTAGCCATCAAATGTTTTTCAGCTTGACTGCACATTGTCCAAGTTTCACATCCATACAAAGGAACAGGCTCTATGTAACCCCTCAACACTCTTTTTCTCGTTTCAATTGACATCTTTTTATTGGTCAGAATGTTTTTCATCTTGCTAAAGGCTACTTTCGCCATGGCAATTCTTGTTCTAATCTCTTCAAGGCATCTCCCATCAGATGTTATGACTGTTCCGAGAACATTGTATCGATTCACTTGTTGAAGAATATTCCCATTTACTTGTATATTACATTGTGGTACTTCGTTCTTCCTAGTGATGACCATAACCTGTGTCTTCTTACAATTTAATTCCAACCCCAGCTGCTCACTGTGTACAACAACCACGTCTACTAATTGTTGCAGATCCTGTGCATTGTCTGCAATCAATACTGTATCATCTGCATATCTATTGTTATTGATGTTTCTTCCTCCAATGCTGATTCCATTTATATCTTCTACATTTCTGAAAATATTTTCACTGTATAGGGAAAAAAGATCTTGAGACATTACACATACCTGCCTAACACCTCTCTTAATAGGCTGATATTGTCCCACTTCATTATCAATCCTTATGGCAGTTTCCAATATATGTTTTTTATAAGTCTAATGTCTTTCCCATCAATTTGTAGATCTGCAAGCATATCCACCATGTTGACATGTCTAACTCTATCAAAAGCCTTTGTGTAGTCAATAAAGCAAAGATGTATATCCTTGTTTACTTCTATAGCACATTCAATAACTGTTCGCAGCATATACACAGCATTTACTGTACCCTTTCCTTCTACAAACCCACATTGTTCTTCCCCTATTTCAGGTTGTATTTTCTTCCTCACTCTTTGCATGATAATTCGAAACAAAATCTTTGTGATGTGACTCATTATACTAATTGTTCTATGTTGATCACATTCCAAGGTTCCTGATTTCTTTGAGATTGCAATAAATACAGAATTACATAATTCAGAAGGTATATCTCCAGTATCATATAATGTGTTCAGCAGTCTTGCTCTAATCCAAATTCTTCTAAAGCTTTAATCATTTCTGTTGTGATGTTATCTGTACCAGGGCCCTTGCCAGCTTTCATATGCTTAAGAAACATTTTGAACCTCCATCTTTAAAATTGGTGGTCTTTCTCTATTAAATCTAATATCATACTGTTCCTCTCTGTTATCATTATACAGGTTTTTCACATAATCTGTCCATACATGTAGAATCTGATCTTTTTCTATTATGATTTTGCCATCTTTAGTTTTTAGACAGCCTGTTGATGTACTTGTTCTTTTATTAGTAAGTTCCTGAATTCTTTTGTGCATTAATTTGGTATTTTGACTGTTGTGTTGTTTTTCAATTTCTAAGCACTTTTCCTCAAGCCATGATTCTTTTGCCTTCCTACATAATATTCTGACTTGTCTGTGAATTTCTTCATATTTGGCAGGATTATTTTTTTTTTGAGTCTTCTTGTTTCATTAGGTGTAAAATTTCTTCAGTTATCCATTTCTTATGACCCACCTTCTTTAATTTTGGAATAGTGGTTTCTGCAGCCAAACTGATTGAATTCTTTAACATTTCCCATTGATCATTCACATCCTAGAATAATATCTCTAGATCAGACAATATATGTTCTGTACTTCTATGTTGAATTTGTTTTGTATTTCCTTGTCATTACTCAGTGTACACAAATCTTATTTAGTGTTTCCTGTTATGTACTTGACTTTCTTCAGCTTTATCCTCAATGTTCCTGTAAGTAGTCTGTGGTCACTATAACAATCAGCACTGGGAACTGTTTTTGCTACTGTTAGTGCGTTTCAAAATGTTCTGCTAATCAGAATGTAGTCAATCTGGTTTCTGATCCTGCTATCAGGACTCCTCCAGGTCCATAATCTTCTAGGGTGTTGCTTAAACCAGGTGTTTCCTACAATCATTTCCTTTTCTTTTGCCCACTCTACGAGTCTGTATTCTCTTTCATTTCTCTCTCCTAACCATATTCTCCTACTGTGTATCTATCACCTTGATTTCCTACTTTTGCATTGAAGTCTCCTATTATGATGTTTATTTCTGAATTTTTACATTTCTTTAAAGCAAACTCTATGTCATTATAAAATTCCTCTACACTATCTTCACTGGACTCTCCTGTTGGGGCATATACTTGAAAAACATTTATGCTAAAATGTCTGCCACTCAATTTAACTAGTAGAACTCTGTCCGACACGGCCCAATATCCTTGAACAGATGTTGATGTTTTCCGGTCCAAAATTATTGCCACTCTCCTTTGTCGATCTTCACCTCCAGAATAAATAATCTTAAAATCTTCATCTATCTTGATGCCTGCTCCTGTCCATCTCGTTTCGCACATCCCTAAAATATTAATTTTTTTCTCTTTGTATTTCTTGTTTTATGTTCTCTAATTTTTCATCGTCGTTTAACGTCCTAACATTCCATGTTGCTAATTTTAATGTCTCTGAACTTGTCTTGCGATGATCAGTCTTTAAGCGAATCATAATGTACTAGGCACTTTCAAAGAGGTAGTTGCCGTTGCTTTCCTCTATGGCAGTGACCATACTGGCCGGATGGCCGCAACCATTGTCTCTCGAAAGAGATCCTCTGCTTGCCGTCGCGAAACTCAAGACCATAACCAACAAATATCTGTCGGCTGCCCTCAAAATTTCATCCACCACCTGCCTTCCGTGGCTTCTTTTGAACACTTTCAATAAACGAACACAAAATAACATCACATAATCCACAGGAAAATACTATCCACAAGAAATCCACAGAACTGATGGGTAAGAGATCTCAGGGTTGGCCTCTACTATGATACAAAGATAAGATGTGTCTAAGCAGGACATGATTGATACAGGCATTGATAATGCACATTGGGAGCAAGTCTCCGCTGATCACGTTGCATGGAGGGAAAAGATCAGGAATGGAATAAAGACAAGGAGAAAATGATTGTAGCTATGTCACTCACTGAGTGTGTGAGACATCAGATGGTGTGTGATGGTGGAAATGATCATGTGTTCACATGCATTCGTTGTAGATGAAGATTAAGAAAATTGGTCTGATAGTCACTTTCAGTAACACCATGGATTGCAGTTATTATGTCTTTTTGTGAAGCACAATGTAAGAAACTTCAGTCTGTCAAAACGGCAAGATGCCAGAGATATAATACTAAAAGGTACCCCCTACCCACACAAGTAGAAAGACGAAACAAAGACAGTAATAAGAATAGAAACTGAAAGACAATCAATAAATAATATTTTTTTTTTTTTTTTGTTCACATATCCTTTACAGGACGTCGCTGTCAACATCAGCATCTTTCAGCTGATTGTTGATTTCTTGGCAAGATTACGCTCAGTAGTTTGCCATTGCTTTCTGAGCGACCGTCTGACATACCCCATAAGTTACCGACGCGGAGAGAACTGCTACCAATTCTCCCGCACGTCACGTTACTCACGAAAGTATACAGTATTACAGAGAAAGTCGTGTAACACCTAGACCAGGGAGACCGGCAAATTATTTATTGGAGAGTTTAATTCTTAAATTCAACACTGTATTTTAATTCTCATTTCCTTTCTTTCAAAATGCAGCGAGAAACTTTGATCTCAATAAATCAGAGGCAATGCTTAGAAATGTAAGTATGAATAGACAGCCTACGTTTTGAAATACACGTTTAGAGTTTTATCATCATTTGTGTGTGAAATGTTGCATGTCGTTTGTGTGTGAAATGTTGCATGTCGTTTGTGTGTGAAATGTTGCATGTCGTTTGTGTGTGAAATGTTGCATGTCGTTTGTGTGTGAAATGTTGCATGTCGTTTGTGTGTGAAATGTTGCATGTCGTTTGTGTGTGAAATGTTGCATGTCTTTTGTGTGTGAAATGTTGCATGTCGTTTGTGTGTGAAATGTTGCATGTCGTTTGTGTGTGAAATGTTGCATGTCGTTTGTGTGTGAAATGTTGCATGTCGTTTGTGTGTGAAATGTTGCACGTCGTTTGTGTGTGAAATGTTGCACGTCGTTTGTGTGTGAAATGTTGCACGTCGTTTGTGTGTGAAATGTTGCACGTCGTTTGTGTGTGAAATGTTGCATGTTGTTTGTGTGTGAAATGTTGCATGTCGTTTGCAGCCCGGGTTGATTGTCCAGTCAATTATATGTTCAGTAATTTTGCATTCATTTATAAATGAGCGTCAGCGTTGTATGTCCACTGTAATGCTGGTGTGAGGACTGAACCCATTACCCCGCAAATGAAAATAATAAAAGTTATCTCAAATGACTAGTATAATAAACATTCCCATATGTATGGTACGTTACACCTTCCTTAGGTATTTATAATGGCCATGTTAAAAATGGCTTCAGTGAGTCATGTATTATTGATGATTTTCCATGCATTTTAATGCATATTGTTCTGTTGTTGTCTAAGGTTAGCTTCATGAGTGATGTATGAATGAAATAACATATGAGAGGAAAAAGATAATTAGGGCAGAATGTCAGATGGGCCTGAGTGCCCAGTTCTTAACACTTTGAAAATAAAGTTTGTTTGTTCATTTTTGTCCATTCAGCACACTGGAATTTTAAGAGTGGACACTCTTACCCATCCTAACCCCACCAACTTCTATTTTTATTCATACCCCCTGAAATAACAGGCTGCAGTCTTTTCTCTCATTGATTTACATCCTAATTATTTTCTTTCCCCCCTAGCTCTGGCCTCTCGTTCTGTTATTCTCTGTTTGGTTTTCTTATTTTCCCAACCTTCTTAATGAGGAAGGCAGCTGGCTACCTCACCTCACTGTTATATGTGAGAGTCTAATGCTGGACACTCGGATGATAGTATGTGATATAGGATTATTGTTAACTTTCACACCTTATTTTTCTGTCTGGCTGCAGTTCAGGACAGCTCTTGCTCAGTTTGCTTTCTTTACGTAATACGTGAACTCTTCAACGAGTGTTCAATATTTCTGCTACTACAGCTATTACTGCTACTACAATTATTGCTGCTACAACTATTGCTGCTACAACTATTGCTGCTACAACTATTGCTGCTGCTACAACTATTGCTGCTACTACAACTGCTATTGCTACTACAACTATTGCTGCTGCTCCAAAGCCACTGGTTTTTTTTGTTTGCCTGTTTACTCATTGTCCAGGATTCACAGCCACAGTTAGAACTGGTTCTATATAACATGCAAGAATTCTTTTTCGAACTTCCCATGACAAGGACTTAGTGCATAAAATGTTATTCAACTGCTTAAAGTCGACAGAGTCGACTTCTTTGCTCCAGGTATCCCTTATGGTTCAGTCTCTTTCCGCAGAAAGCAGGAAGTGTCGCACAAAGCACAATCTCCGTAGCTCCAGCGATGACCCTCAGGAGTCTCCGAAAAAATGCACTCGTAAACCGAAGGACGAGGCCCAGAATCGAACCCACAACCTTCGGAGCTTGAGTCAGACAGCTTGACCACTTCACCACGGAGACTCCGATTCAACTACTTCTACTGCTACTGTTACTACTACCATTCCTACTACCTGTCAGGTCTTAGTCAAATATGACTGAGCTACCGTATGACAGTAGACGGTACTACCTGTTTTCTGTTAGAGCCGAATGTTGGGCAATGCTCACCAAACCCGACACCCCACATTGTGCCAACAGCTTTTGTCGGAGGAGCGCAATTGGGAGGGTACAAACGTTATCCTAGTGCGAGGAAATGCAGCTTAAAGACTAAATGTCCTGCCAGGGCAGACCAGACCCTAGCCTTGGTTGGCAACTGGTCTAGGAGCAAAGCTCCAATAGGCGGACAGTTAGAGTATTGCTTTGCTGATCCTGCAGCTTCTGCAGCTTGTCTTGTTCCAGATGTATTGGTGTTACTTTTCCTCTGGAGTAAACTAGGCAGGCTGAGAGAGGGATTATGCTGCATGGGCAACACATGGTCTCTACAATTCAGTCCAGGCATTGTGCTCTGGAGATGTATAACTCCAAACCTGGTCCCCACCATGGGTTGTAGTTATTTTGCATTGTTTTTTTTTTTTTTTGAAGCACGATGTAACAAACTATCATTTGTCAAGACAACATGATGCCACAAACAGTAGTCATTACTACTCCTCCTCCAGCCACTATAATCATACTCTCCACATTACCTCCATATGTGACAGTTATTGATTTTTCTTTCGTAATTTTGTTTTTAATATCACATTTGGCATTATGTTTTATACACACAAAAACTATCAGAGACATCCGTTGACATCATGTTGTGCTACTACAGAGTTCAATGCTTATTCAATCAGCCGGCCCGCTATGCAGTATTCATATGTGTAAATTGGCATGCAGTTTGCATAGTAATTATATATTTTTGTTGTTTGGTCAGAAATTCTGGCTGGGTAATTGAAGATGAAAATATGGTGGTTAGCATTGTGCCAAGAAAGATATCAGACGGTTAGGGTTTGATCTCGGTGTAGGGCCATGAATGTTTCCATAAACAATTAGTAACTAATGATAACACATTTAGCCTGATCTCTTGAGTAGTGAGGTCACTCACCTAACCTTCTCAGATGAGGCCAGAAAACAGAAGGTTGGGTATACAACTTGCAAACCTCATGGCAATTGGAAATTGCAGAGAAGATCACTATCATCTACTGCCTATAGTACCTTACAGTGTAGGGCAGGTTAGTCTTGACCTTGAGGAATTCAGGCCGCCTGGCTAGTGCAAACTGTGCAGATTAGGATTTTCTGTTTCCCCCGACAGAAAACAATCGACACCTTATTGAGGGATTTGAACCTGAGTCTCCCGAAGGAGAACCCAGCGTTATAAGATCACTACCCTGGTAAAATTTATATCAAAGGAAAATCTACCTGTGGGTAGATAGAGCCTATTACCTTGGATGGAATCTGTCTAGAGGAGGTCAACCAGACACACATGTATGCCGAAGTTGGACACACTGACCTTTGAGGTGCACGACCTGATGTGACACACTGATCTTTGAGGTGCATGACCTGATGTGACACACTGACCTTTGAGGAGCATGCCGAAGTTGGACACTGACCTTTGAGGTGCATGACCTGATGTGACACACTGATCTTTGAGGTGCATGACCTGATGTGACACACTGACCTTTGAGGAGCATGCCGAAGTTGGACACTGACCTTTGAGGTGCATGCCGAAGTTGGACACACTGACCTTTGAGGTGCATGACCAGGTGTGACATGCTGACCTTTGAGGTGCATGACCTGATGTGACACACTGACCTTTGAGGTGCATGCCGAAGTTGGACACTGACCTTTGAGGTGCATGACCAGGTGTGACATGCTGACCTTTGAGGTGCATGACCAGGTGTGACATGCTGACCTTTGAGGTGCATGACCAGGTGTGACATGCTGACCTTTGAGGTGCATGACCAGGTGTGACATGCTGACCTTTGAGGTGCATGACCAGGTGTGACATGCTGACCTTTGAGGTGCATGACCAGGTGTGACATGCTGACCTTTGAGGTGCATGACCAGGTGTGACATGCTGACCTTTGAGGTGCATGACCAGGTGTGACATGCTGACCTTTGAGGTGCATGACCAGGTGTGACATGCTGACCTTTGAGGTGCATACCAAAGTGGAGCAGCATTTATTTATCCATTGTTTTATCATTGAAGGGGTGAAAACTTATATAAATTCATTGGTGAATGAAGGTCCAGTATGGTGATGCATGCCTGTCAGTCCAGCAAGTGTGTGAGTGAAGTAGGAAGTTTAAAAATGGTGTGACTTCTGTGATAGACTGTTCACGATCTATTCAGGCACACTGAGTAGTGACCAAGAGAGTTTTTTTCTACAGGAATTCAAGCACTTTATTGGCACTGGAGGACTTGCATTTAACGCAGTGGTGATTAGATAAAAAAATGATACATTTGGTCTTTATTTTTTCATAATTTATATTATTTTTAAAACAGTAAAGGTCGTCAGTTGAATCCCCCTCGTAGCTTAAAGACTAACATGCCTTGTCATGTTGATAATATTTTTAGCATTTTCGCTGGAGGCAGCAGAATAACGTTGATACCATTTTACAAGACTTTGAGCCCCCTGAAGTGATGAAGAAGTATTATACAGGAGGCCTCTTTGGGCAAGACAAGGAAGGATCTCTTCTGTGGATAGAGCCTCAAGGTTACTTGGACATTAAAGGTAATTAGTAGTAATCTTCCAGATCAATTAGAGCATCTAAAAATGAATCCTGGAGAATATACGGTGAACAGATCTTAGCAAAGATTACCAAAGAGAATTTTATAGACGTGTCAATAATATAAGAAACAGAGATGCATACTACAACCCAGCCACCATCATAAACAGCAAATGAGGTACACCATTATTTAATCCACAACAGAGACTAGCAAGATGGGCAGAATACTTTCAAGAACTACTTAACCCGACATATAATAGCATAGAAAACCTCACTTGTGTGCCTAAAAGCTGTGGACAACAAGAACCAAACTTCATCCCTGCAGAAGTCAAAGCAGTTATACAGAAAAGTCCTAAAAACAAATTATTGGGTCCAGATGGAATAACCACAGAAGCCATTCAGGCATGTGGGAAAATAGGAGTTAAATAGACTTTTTAATATAGCATGGGAAGAAAGAAGTCCCAGATGATTGGCAACAGACAGTAATAGTACTAATATGGAAAAAGAAAGGCAATATGAGAGAGTACAAAACATACAAAGGTATATCACTCCTGACCCATATAGGGAAAATGTATGCAAAACTATTGGAACAAAGAGCTAGACCCATAGTTGAACAACAGTTCAGCAAAGTACAGTTTGGTTTCCAGAAAGGTAAAAGTTGCACTGATGCACTATTCACACTTAGACAAATATGTGAAATAAAACCATCAAATATAGTGATCAGCAGAATATTGTGTTTGTAGATCAGGAAAAGGCTTTCGATAGAATAGACAGATACAAATTATAAACCAACCTTGAAGACTACAGGATACAAGGGCAATTGCTAGAAAACATCATAGCCATGTACCACTCGAGCTGAAATGCAATAAGAACACAAGAGGGTATATCAGATATGTTCACAGTCAATACAGGAGTGAGACAGGGATGTGTGCTCTTTCCTCTGCTATTTAATGTCTACATGGACAGAATATCCAAAGAAACAGGCCTTGGCAGAACAGATTCAGAAAATTTTGAATGCATTACTTCAGATGAAACAATAGATCCACTGGAATAAATGAACTTCTATTTGCAGACGATCAGTGCCTGTTTTATAGCGACGAGGGAAGACTGCAAATTCATATTAATAATCTGAGTTCATCATGCAGCAGATACAATATGAGTATAAATACAGCCAAAATCGAAGTAATGCAAGTTAGCAGATCGCCGGGCCCAGTAAGTATACAGATAAATAGTACAACTCTGAAACAAGTTAAAGAATTCAAATATCTTGGAAGTATGATCACAGAAGATGGCAGATTTGACAGAGAAATAGAAATCAGATGTCAAAAAGCTAGTGCACTTACATATCAACTATCACCTTTACTGAAACATCCAAATATACCCATATCCACAAAATGACAGATAGTAAACAGCATATTTCACACCAACCCTATGCTACCAATCTCAAACTTGGACATTATCCAAATCCCAGTTACGTAAAATCAACACCCGGGAGATAAGATGCCTGAGAAGAGCTGCCAACTTAAAAATCTGAGACAGAGTAAGAAATATTATCAGACAGACATTGGGATCAACACTTTGTGCCACATTTATTGAAAGACAGAAGATCAGTTATTTTGGCCATCTTTTTAGAAATCAACACCATCAACTACCAGCACTGGCCCTACATAAAAAATCATCTGCGACAAGAACAAGAGGACGCTCGAGAAGAAAATGGATTGACGACATCAAAGACATTGTACAATCACATGGAGTGACACTATCCAGTACGACCCATTGGGTGCTGGAACGCCAATTATTCCTTCCCACGACGTTTGACGGCAAAAGTGAAAGATGATGATTATCATGAGTAGTAATGTTGCTGCTTCTTCTTCTTTCCTTTCTTCTTTATTTAAGTAAAAGCCCTCTGCTGGCTGGAGGACAAACAGCACACATATGTCGTGATTGTAACAGACTCACAAAGTATGATGAGAAAGGTGAAACAGACATGCTTCGGCCAGAATAGTGGCAGGCTTTAAATTCAACAATCAAAAATAGAGAGCAGTTGTTGGATTTTTTCCCCAGGACATGCTGGTGTATTGGGAAATGAGTAGGGGGACAGATTGGCTGGGTCTGTACTGCTCATTGGGGTACCGTGCATTATAAGGTAGATATGGTCGGGACCCTATGGGATCGTGTGTATAGTGCAGAAGTACGGGTAGATCATCACAGCCTGGAGAGAATGGTGCTGCAGGGAGAGACCACAGGATCTGGCAGATACAGAACTCTGAGGAAATGCCAAACGGACACATATACTGCTACTGGTACCATTAGTATTGGGACTCTTTGCTGGCTGTTGAAGATGAGAACGGAGCACATATGGGAATATCCTAAGTTCTGTGATGTCGGTTCTTGACAATTCAGTGACAATATAGAGGACATACATACAAGACAACAGACATTTGGATGCTTGAATTGACAGTTAAGTGTGGATCGAGGAAGGAGAGGCATTTTTGAGAGGACAAATTTGATGTGTTTAAAACAATTGTTTCAGAAGAATTATTAATGCCACAGTTTTTGACATTTGCTGTGAATAACATTGCACCTTGTGACATTTGCTGTGATTAACTTTGCACCCTGCGACATTTGCTGTGATTAATATTGCATCTGTGACATTTGCTGTGATTAACATTGCACCCTGTGATATTTGCTGTGATTAGCACCACATCTTTTGACATTTACTGTGATTAACATCACAGCTTGTGACATTTGCTGTGATTAACATCGCACCCTGTGCCATTTACTATGCTTTTATTGTCATGACTGTCTGGAATACTGATGTAGAATTATGAGCCAGTTACCTAGATCTGCTGGCTCCGAGGCCGAGGGGTTACAAACACAGTTTGTCATCCCGCCCATCGCGTTCGAAACACAGCTGTGGGTGATTTGGCAACAGACGGCCTTGCGTTGGTTTTTTTTATTAAAATGGTACAAGTGCCGGTCGTTTAGAAAGCAATGGCAAACTACTGAACATAAACTTGCCAAGAAATCACGAACAGCCAAAAAAAATGTGACATCCTGTAAAGGATATGCAACTAATTACCTAGATTTTATTGTGATAACTTTTTCAAGAATAGTGATGTACAGTATGACAGTAGACGGTACTACCTGCTTTCTGTTAGCGCCGAATGTTAGGCTGCACTCACTAAACTCGACAACACCCCCTCCCCTTTCCATTGTGCCTATGACTTAGGGTGGAAGAGCCCAATTTGGAGCGTGCAAGTCTCACCCTAGCACAAGGAAATGCAACCTAAAGACTAAATGTCATGGCAGGGCAGAGCAGGCCCTAAGCCTTTGCCGACAATTGGTCTAGAATCAAAGCTCTGACAGGTGGACAGTTAAAGTATTGCTTTGCTGATCCAACAGCTTCTGCAGCTTGTCATGTTCCAGATGTATTGGTGATACCTTTCCTTGGTCCCCGCCATGGATTGTAGTTATTATGCCTTTTGTAAAGCTCAGTGTAACAAAATATCATCTGTCAGGATGGCCAGATGCCAGTGATGTAGAATAACTAGTCAGTTATTTCATATTGTGATAACTTTTGTGGGTATACTGTTGTAGAATTATGAGTACGCTAACTAGATTTTACTGTCATGACTTTTCCAGGGATCCTCATGTCCATGAAGAAACAGGACGTCATCAGAAGTAAGGTCTGGCTCGTTGAGACCATCTACCGCCAGTTTGAGATCCTCACCAAAGAGGTGCTTAAATTATCATTTTTTGATGTCTTCCATCTCCTCTTCCTCTTTCTTCTAAAGCAGACGTTTCTGGCATGTAATTAATGGATGTCGCCACTGTGACTTAAAGGCAGTGAACACATTTTACAGTTCCATGACATATATAGTTAGGGTTGGAAATCAACTGCAGACAATTTGGAAGCAGACTGCTTGGCATTGATTTCAGTGTTATGAGCGTTGATTGTTCAGAAATCAATGGCAAACTACATGTGGCGGTGTAGGGATATCCCCTATCAAAGGAGAAATAAGGTGCCTCCTTCCCTCTGCTAGCCTACGGGACACCCTTGGGTGGAGTACCCATTTAGCCGCCCGATCAGGGTTACTTGAAGCCATGGGTGCAGGTGGTGGATGAAGCTGAAGAGCAGTTAACAGATTATTGTAGGTTATGGTCTCCATCTTCACAACGGTAGACTGGATTTTTTTTTTTTTGAGAGACAATGACTACGGTCGTCGACCAGTATGGTCACTGCTAAGAAGGAAAGTAATGGCAAACTACCTTCTGTATAGATGCTAAGAAAATCATGTTTTGCGGTCTCAGAGAAAATCAGGGAAAACTCTGGTGATCGAGTGAGATTGCAAAACATGACCGCCCAAGCTTATCGGCATGGCACATGATGATGATGAGTAAGTCAATTATCTGTTACAGTGCAAACCACTTAAGGTGATCTCGGATGTGATGAATTTATTTTGTGAAGAACAATATTGTATTGTACGATGTAACTGCATTACTATATGCTCGAACACTTATAAGAGGAATTTCTGATAAGAAGAACTATTTCTTGGGTCCCAGGTGAGTTTGCCTTATCGGGTCTGAACTGTATCTGCAAGAGCTGAACTCTCAAAGACGTGATGTTCAACAGTCTTGAAAGAATGTACTCTTCTGCTTCTCTTTCGAGAGGAATATAAAATAACACAAAGTAATGCAACTTTACAGAACATAATTTAAAAAAATACAGTACGTTACGGTGACTAGCCTTCATCAGCAAACAAATACATACACAAAGCACAACATATAATCGCAGAGAAGACCCTCCAGTGACTACATTAGGGCATAACTACGTGATGAGAAGAATGAAAAAATGAGAACAATGAAGAGAAAATGAAAATATGAAGAACAAAAATTGTTGCTACTGATCTCAGAATCCCAGGCTGTGATACTAACATGAATTTCACTTTGATACTCTTATATATACAGCCATGGGGATCTGTGGGGCATGGGGACCGGGTAGGGAATGGTAATAGTTCAATGAAGATCCAAGGTCAATGGGTGGAAGTGGTACCACCGCCACGTCCTGTATTTTTCGGAATTCTGTCCTGTGAAGCTGCATTACTTTGTGTTTTTTTACATTGATTACATTTCAACAGCTGGACCGCAGCTCCTCTAATTTTATTCATCTTCCGAGAGGAGTATGCCACACCTGATTATGCAGATTGTAGGTCAGTGTGTCCGACTTCAGCATGCATTTGTGTACAGTCTGCTCCCTCTAAACAGATTCCATCCCAGGTCATGGGCTTAATCTACTCATGGGTTGGTTTATTCGCCTAATAATTTTACCTGGGTAGTGGCCGTCTCTTTGCAATTTCCAACGGACATGGGGATTTTAACTTGTGTAACTTGTATATTGGATCACTTGTCACTTGTATATTGGATCACTTGTCACTTGTATATTGGATCACTTGTATATTGTATCACTTGTATATTGGACCTCTTGTATATTGTATCACTTGTATATTGGATCACTTGTATATTGGATCACTTGTATATTGGATCACTTGTATATTGGATCACTTGTATATTGTATCACTTGTATATTGGACCTCTTGTATATTGTATCACTTGTATATTGGATCACTTGTATATTGGATCACTTGTATATTGGATCACTTGTATATTGGATCACTTGTCACTTGTATATTGGACCTCTTGTAACTTGTATATTGGACCTCTTGTAACTGGTATATTTGGACTCTTGTAACTGTTATATTTGAACTCTTGTAACTGGTATATTGGACCACTTGTAACTGTTATATTGGACCTCTTGTAACTGGTATATTTGAACTCTTGTAACTGTTATATTTGAACTCTTGTAACTGTTATATTTGAACTCTTGTAACTGTTATATTTGAACTCTTGTAACTGGTATATTTGAACTCTTGTAACTGGTATATTTGAACTCTTGTAACTTGTATATTGGACCTCTTGTATATTGGATCACTTGTAACTTGTATATTGGACCACTTGTAACTGGTATATTTGAACTCTTTCAACTGGTATATTGGACCTCTTGTAACTGGTATATTGGACCTCTTGTAACTGGTATATTTGAACTCTTGTAACTTGTATATTGGACCTCTTGTAACTGGTATATTTGAACTCTTGTAACTGTTATATTTGAACTCTTGTAACTGGTATATTTGAACTCTTGTAACTGGTATATTGGACCTCTTGTAACTGGTATATTGGACCTCTTGTAACTTGTATATTGGACCTCTTGTTTTTTTGTCCTTATCCAATAACGCTATGTGTCTGATCTCACTGCCAGAAGATCGGGAATTGTGATATTATTTACCAATGGTTCTTAAGTCCTAAGCCTTTGATGGCAACTGGTCTAGGATCGAAGCTCTGACAGGCGGACAGTTAGAGCATTGCTTTGCTAATGTGGTAGTTTCTGCAGCTTGTCTTATTCCTGATGTATGGTGTTACCTTTTCTCTGGAGAAACCAAGACAGGCAGAGAAAGGGATCATGCTGCATGGGTAACACATGGTCTCTACAACTCATCCCAGGCTTTGTGCTATGGGGAGGTATATCTCCGTCCCTAGTCCCCACCATGAGTTTGAGTTGTGCCTTTTTTTAAACACAATGTAACAAACTATCGTCTGTCAGGACAGCCAGGTGACAGTATTCAAAGTTTGCGACATGTTCACTGTGTCCATTGTTGATTATTGTTTGATTGGTGTGTAGATTTATCTGTGGACAATATGTTTTTGGTTACATTCAGAAAATTATAGTGACTTAAATGCGTCTCTTGACAGAAAAGATCAACCTTTCTAATGACTTGGTACTGTTTTCTAATTATGTAGCACTGTTTTTCAGTGACTTAGCACTGTTTTCTAATGACATAGCACTGTTTATTTTTTATGATGTAGCACTGTTGTCCAATGATTTAGCGATGTTTTCTAATGACTTAGCACTGTTTTCTAATGACTTAGTGTTATTTTCCAATGACTTAATGCTGTTTTCCAATGACATGGCTCTGTTTTCCAATGACATGGTGCTATTTTTCAGTAACTTAGCACTGTTTGAGAGGAAGACTGTGTCATCTTAATATCTCATTTCTGTAATTGGAATTCCACGAGTTTTGAATGGATCAAAGTAATACAAGACACACAGACGCCATAAATAAAATATTGCATGATTTCTTGCCTGTCATATTTCGCTGCATCTCATCAGGTGCATACTGCAGAGGTATATGTTATGTTATGCGAAACAAATTAATGCTACTTCAGCTGAAATATGATGTACATCTTCACTGACCTTGCGCGAATGTGTAGAACGTTATATCCACGGAAGTCTAACACTTAGCAGGAAGTCCTTCTCTTTACATAGAAATGGCAGGAATCGACTAATATATAATGCTTCGATATATTTGAGCAATCGATTATTGTTTGTAGAATACAGTATAAGAAATGCTGATTGTTTATTTACTGTGTGATACTGTGTGATACTGTGCTAATAATAGTTTAATACAATACAACAGATATATTTGACAGCTGTAGATACCCTGTTGGTGCAAAAAGCAATGAAAGAAAAAAAACACATTATAAGATTAAAGTGTGTACATTGATGCAAATGTTGCCGTTGATAAGGTCTCAACTTTCCTGTTTTTGGTTTTCCCTTATTAGCAAGGCAGACAAGTTGACCAGATTGTCATTATCTTTGATTTGGAGAAATTTGGCATGCGACACTTGTGGAAACCTGGTAATTGTTGCTGTGCCTGAAAATATGTAAATGTTGTCATGTAAAGTATGTAAATGTCATTATTGTGTCGTATTCATCATTCATCATATGCCATGCCTGTAAGCGTGGGTGGTCATGTTTCGTCATCTCACTAGATCACCAGAGTCGTGGATCAGCACAGTGTTCTTGTCTCGACCATACCACGTGGCCAAGCCATCCAGGTATTTACTTCTCTACCTTTCCCTTGTTTTCTTCCCCTCGAACTTGCCATTTATCACCAAGTTCTCCAATTTATTTCTTCTCATAACGTGACCAAAAAATTTTTACTGTTTACGTCTAATTTCTCTACTCACTTTACGGTTTTAATTTGTTTCTTGTAGGACTTGGTCATTGATTTTTCTGTCTGTCTATGGCATTTGCATTTTCCTCAGAAACCACATTTCCACAACCATCAGATGTTTTTCAGCTAGTCTGCTCATTCTCCACGCTTCACATCCATACAATGTGTCATGTAAAATGTGTAAATGATGTGTATTGTGCCATATAAATTGTGTAAATGCCATGTATTGTGCCATATAAAATGTGTAAATGCCATGTATTGTGCCATATAAATTGTGTAAACGCCATGTATTGTGCCATATAAATTGTGTATTGTGTCATATAAAATGTAGGTGTTTTTTTTTTTAATTTGCTCGCTTTGAACTTACGCACTGCCCCGGGAAGGTTAACCCGGTCAACAAATGCCCGTAAAAGTCGGATGTGTCAGCCTATTGGCGCAAGACAGCAGCTATGCTGTAAACAGGAACAACACAATTACGTCCGAAAAAACTCTCCAAATGTACGCAGAAGAGGAGGAAGAACTTAAGTATGGCCCATACATGTGCTACAAATTCTAGTGCACTAGGCTGATTTTTGCATGTGAATTAGCTTTCTCCTATTACCAGTGTCCCTAGCCATCAGGAGACCCCACTCCAACTTCAGAGGTACTTGTAATTTACATCCCCAAGTCAATGACGAGAAGTCAACATTTAGCCCAACTGTCCAGTGTAGGGATTGAACCTGCTACCTTGGCATCCTATGCAATAAGTCACTATCATTTAATGTTAGAAAGAAAGTGCTGTATAGAACCTGTTTTGCTGTATGGCAGTGAATCTTGGAATGTAAATGAACACACTAGGAAGAACTTGGAAGCGACAGAGATGTGGTTCCTAAGATGAATGTTGTGAATTCCTTGGACTGCCGAAGTAACTAACAACAATTGCCTGAAAGAGGCTAATGAAACTAGAACATTATATACAATAATAAGAAAGAGACAAACAGCTTTCTTTGGTCATGTGATAAGAAGAAAGGCATTGGAGAACATCGTGACAACTGGAAAGATCGAGGAGAAGAGAGGCAGAGGCAGACCAAGAGAAATGATGCTGGATGGATTGAGATGGTGGCATGGAGGAATATCATCAGTAGAGCTGATCTAGAAAACCAAAGACCGAGATCTGTGGAAAGTCATGAATGCCTACGCCAGCTGGCATGGCACTTGATGATGATGATGATGACGATGACCTCAGCATCATCACACCGGAAGTTTAAGAGAGAGTACTTTTGTCCATTTGGCCATGCTGACCTCCTTGTGCCATCTTAATGCCATACATATGACATGCAAGTACCTGACATTTGATCATGTAAATCCTTTTGTGGTACCATCTAAATGTCATTCATTCTTACATACATAAATGTCACTCGGTGTTGTATGTAAATGTCATACATGACAACACATATCCACAAATTGTCATCTGCAGGGATGGATGTCTTCGTAGAAATTATATCCATGTTCGAGGACCATTATCCGGAGACATTGAAGAAGACATACGTCATAAATGGTGAGTAGAAATTGGGTTGATTTTCTTGTAACCAAACCGACCAGCTTTGGTATCTTGACTTCTCTTTCCTTAATCACTTAGCCATTAAGCGACATCCATGCAAAATGGTATGAGCTTAGCCAGCAGGACACCAATGTTTTTTTGTTTTGTTTTTTGTAGGAGAGAATTAAACAATTGGAGATTCACAGAATTAAACATTTGGTTCTAGAAAAACGGAATGAAAAGAAAATTGTTACAAGAATTTAAAAAGAGGCAAGTGAAATATTTTGGCCACGTTAAAAGACATGACACTCTTATAAAAACCATACTGGATGGCAAGGTTGAGGGCAAGCGTGCAAGAGGTAGACAATGATACAAGTGGGAGGATAACATCAAGAGATGGATGAACATCAGTCTGACAGAATGTACAGTCAAGGCGAGAGAAAGTGTTGGAGATCCATTGCACTTGATTGGTTGATTGATAGTGTGCATGTTATTACTTTGATATACAGTGGATTTAAAAGTGAATATTTGTGATAAAGTGGGGGTGGGTGTGTTGATTTTGTCAAAAAGTGGAGTGAAAGTTAAGATTTTGTGATAAGATGTGCTGGAAACTGAAACCCATGTGATAAAAAGAAGTTAAGATTTGGTGATAAAGTGGGAGGAACGTTGAGATTTGGAAATATAATGGAGGGAAAGTTAATATTTAGTGATAAAGTAAAGTGGAGGTTAAGATTTGGTGATAATGTGAAGTAGTTGTTAAGGTTTAGAGATATAATGGAAGGAAAGTTAAGATTTGGTAATAAATAAAGTGCAAATTAAGATTTGGTGATTAACCCTTTACAGGTCACAGCGGCCAATTCCGGCCGATGCCATAAAACGATCGTAGCGTCTGTCGTGAAATGCTGAATGTTAGTGATTCCCAGATCGACGACTGTATACAGCGGACCCAGGTGGGAGAAGGGTTAATGAAACAGAAGGATATAAACAACGGATTGACCAGCGCATGTGTATGTAGGTCAAGGCGGGAGAGTCGACTACAACACAGGTGACATGTAGAGTGGAAAAATTGGTTTGCTACAAAGACAGACAGTATCATGGACCAGCCTATTGCGTTCTGGAGGTAGGTTTGCGACTAAGACTGGACAGCAGAATGCGGTTTGGTTGTATTAAACAAAGGAAAAGTTCGAGATCAGAAATTTTCCACTGACAAGGGATAATGAAGTCTGAATTTGCTTTGTCCAGCAATGTCAAGGACGATGGGACAAAGATGATCTAAAGAGATTGGCCACTTCTTTGTGTCAGTTGAGTGTGTGTTCCCCAACTGGACGGAAAGATAGAATTATGTGTCCTGTAATGAAAAGAAATATCCTCCCTTATAATGGGATAAAGTGCTTGGCTGCGGATTAATTTCGATTCGTGGATCTACATTAATTCTATAAAGGAACATAGATGTGTATAAGGTATATTCAAATATAGTTTTAGAATAGGAATATAGATGAGCGTGTATTACCTTTATCATTACATATTATTAGTGGGTGTTTTAGACTGAGGTGAATTCTTATGTCTTATGCTGATGGTGACTTCGAAAGCCTTGTCATTATGGCTGGAGAAGGACACTTGCATAAGTTAGGAGTAAGGGGCGGACGCTTACCACTCGACTTGTTATATTCATCCACAGGTTCCCAGTTTCTAGGGACATTAGAGAAGAAAGGAAAAAATACTCTACTTGAACCAATAAAGTACATACTTTGATCCAGAAAGAACCTAAACAGTTTGTTCAGATGAACAAATACTAACATCCAGTAAAATACAGAAGACTGTATGCTAACACTCATATACCACTGGGGCTCCTAAACAGAAAGAGATGTTAAGGTGGGGCAAGCAGAGACTTCAACCTACATACGACTTGCATACATAGAGTAGAAGGAATAGACAAAGACAATAGTGATAATCATAATAGACAATAGGAAGAACATTGACAATGTGGTGTTTTTTCTCGATGATGGATACTTAATATCATGAAACCGATTTGGGCACCGTCATAAACTTACGGGACTTTTATAGCAATACGGTGACTCAGTGGTGAACAGTTTGTTTTCATTTCACTAACGGATTTACCATCAGACTCAAGCCTACGGATCATCCCGGGTGAGCTCTGTCCTGTTTGATGTGATGTCCTGTAATCGTGAAGAATGACTGGCGAGAAGATACCGCTGATAGACATTCTGAGTTCATTCTGTCACCAACAATAGAATACACTAGCAACTACACAGACAATATCCACCCATACACCAGACATAATTTTAAATTAAATCTTTTATTTAATGTGGAAAAGAACTGTTGTCGAAGTATGTGTTGAGAGAATAATAGAGAGAGAGTGAAAGAAAGAGATATATGGAAGGGAAGACAGAAGAGAGGAGTGTAGACGAAAAGTCAGTCAATAATCCCAACAGATAATCAGTTTAAAGATGTGCATGTTGATCCCACTCTCTTCTCGGGGAAACAACATCACATAATTGGTGGAGCGAGCGGGATACGTACATACATTATACCCATATGACCTGCATATTGGCATAGGCATAGCGGAGTACATGCATGTTGGGACATACTGATTGGAATAAAAAGAAGTATACATTGATGACTTTTAATGGAAGGACGTCCATTGGATATATGGTGCCATTACATTTATGGTAGAAACATTTCATTAAGGCTGGTGACTTTACAGTGAGAAAGTTCCAGACAGAGTGAATGTGGATAGGTGGTAAGACACATTACATACCTAGTCACACGGTCACACGTCTACATAAGTCTTTATCCTATATCGCCTTTTGTGGATGAGAGAGTGGTTGTGATGTACTGTGTGGTGTTGTAGATTTATTATATTAAATAGACATAGATTAAGGATATAGGTTCTAGGTAGATTATCTGTTTATAGTGAGTATTCTTTTCTGCCTTGGGGTGTCTTTACTCAACGTGCTGACTTATCTGCTGTAACTATGGCGACTCCTAAAGTAACTACAGCCGAACTGAAGGCCAACGGGGAGGAAATTGGGTTAGCTGGTTCAGAGCTAACTGATTACATACAAGAACGAGAGAGAGAGATTCGTCAAGCGGAAAGAGAAGACCGTAAGACTGAGTTGGAATTGAAACGAATGGAACTGGAACAGGAGACCAAGCGACTGGAACTGGAACAGGAGACCAAGAAACTGGAAATGGAACAGACTGCCAGGAGACAAGAAATGGAACATGAATACCGCTTGAAAGAGTTAGAACTCAAGACACAAACTAAGGGTGAAATAGATGCAGCAGAAGGAAGTTCATCTTCACCTGGGGCAACCCACATGATTGGACAGGGTTACCATGCCATGAAGTTTCCTTTAGCAGTCTATGATGAAAGTAAAGAAAAGATATTCCAGTTTTTGGATCGGTTCGAGGCTATGGCAATCGCTATGGGACTGGAAAGATCCAGATGGGCTCTTAAAGTATCCCAGGCGTTATGTGGTTCAGGGTACGAGGTCTACACACGCCTACCACCAGGACAGGAAAATCAGTACGAGGAATTGAAAGCAGCTTTGATGAAACATTATGAAGTCACAGCACAAACGTATAGGAAGAAGTTTAGATCGGCTAGACGAGAGCCGGGAGAACTATTCGCCGCCTACAGTCTAAGGCTGAAATCCTATCTCCAGAAATGGATGGACTTGGCAGAATTCAAGAGGGATTATGAGAGTCTCGAAGAGATGATGGTGGTCGACCAGATGCGAAAGCAAATGTCGAAACCTCTCAGAACCTTCTTGGGAGAACAAGGGGCGGAACGGATTGAGGCTGTGAATAAGCTGGCGGAAAGATTCGTGGAAGTACATGGTGAAACGGAGGAACTAAGTACACAAACCAAAGGTCAGGAGAAACCAGAGAAAAAGAAACCTAAAAACTGGGAAGGAGAAAAAGTGGAACCTTATATAAAGCACACAGAGGAGAGTTCAGAGAAGGTGAAGGTAGGAACCCAGAGCACCTCGAATTCTCAAGCGAAACGACAGTGGTCTGAAAAGTGGTGTTCGTTTTGTAGGGCGGCCTCCCACAACACAAAAGACTGCAGATCGAAACTTAAAAGTTCTTACTTCGCAGCATGCAAAGTGATTCCTACATCGGTGATCACAGACAAGGCTGAGGTTGGCGAAGGAGAAAGGAACACAAAGGACACACGGAAACCTAGGAAGGGAACATGGTACACTCACTGCCAGTCGATAACACATAATACTGTGGACTGCAGATGCAAGGCAAACGATGCCAATTGCATAACCAACCTCGAGGAATCAAAAGAGGAAGGCAAGGAAACGGTCAAGGAGATGAAAGACACTCAGGACCAAGAGAGACCACCTGTGGTTGAACTTATTGAAGTCAATGGCCAGCAGGTTGCTTGTCTCTATGATACAGGTTTGGATGGGGAAGCGGTGATAGACGCCAGCTTGGTAAGCCCAGACCAACTTACAGGGGAGACCATAGAGCTAAAGCCGGCAATGAGGAGTGCTGTTACCATGACGCTGCCAATCGCCAAGGTGGAGATTAAATCCAGGTACGTCACGGGCATTATTCCTGCGGCTGTATTAGCTGACTCCCTATTCCCAATGATCATTGGCACGAAATATGTCTTTTTGGGGATGCCCAAACAGCCAACCCACAAGGGAACAGTAGTCAGTGGATCTCAAGGGAAGGAAAAAGAGGCAGAGACACTATGCGACAACTCAGGGATAGGAGAATTGCATACTGCCCAGAGGAAGGATACTACGTTGCATCCTTGCTACAGGAAGCTGCAAAGAAGTGCTGAGCCACCAGAACGGGGACAGTACTTTCTGAAGAATCAACTACTCTATCGGAGAGCTGGGAGGGGAGATAACCTGCATGAGCAGTGGGTGGTTCCAGAGACCCACCGTCCTCACATTCTTCAGAGTGGACACATCATAGGCGAGAATCGACATATGGGTGTCAGAGAGACCTTGCAGAAAATTTCCGGCCATTATTGCTGGCCAGGAATGACCGGAGATGTACGCCGGTGGGTGAAGTCTTGTTCGGAGTGCCAGAAAGCACCACCCAACAAGCGAATTAAGAGGAAACTAGCTCTTAAAGTGGAAGACAAAGTGGAAGTGTGGAGTCTAGCAGAGACCAATATACTCCAAGTAGGATGGAAAGGACCTTATCCTGTGGAAAAGGTGGTGTCCAAGAACATCTACAAAATACGGATCGGGGAAGAGAAGAAAAATCTCCCTAGACATCTCATTAGGAAATATGAAGAGAGATCCGGGAGCAAAGCTTCGCACTTTATGGTGATGGCAGCCATTGGGACAAAGGTTACCAGTCCAGACGAAGACCAGAGATCGCCAGTACAACATAGGAGGGCCTATGGGACAGTACGTGATAGGTCAGATTTACCCAACGACAGGAGGAGGGAAATCACAAGTCAGGGAAAGGACAAGAGTGAAAGTTTCACCGGTAACCAAGTTCAGAAGGGGTGGGTAACGTCGGGAAAGGCGAGAATTACCCAGGACTCTAACCGAAGATTGGCTGACCAGATACAATATCGCCCAAGATGGTCCTGGAAGCAAAAGCCCAGGAGGTTTGGGAAAGACGACTCGGTCCGACGAGGACGAGGCGGAACATCCCCAGAGGAAAAGCCGGGGGAAACCAAGAGGACATGGAAGCAGTGTTACAATCAGGATGGGACAATCCGTCTGTATTGTGAGCCGTCGCTGACGCAAGTCGAAAGGAGGTCGACCGGACGTACAGGAGCGAGGAGCCAACACTAGTTTCAGTCGTTAGTAGTATAGTAGGGTGTCAATTAGAGCGCCTACTGGATAATGAGATGAGCCATGTGAGGATCCAATCATATCATCAACACGTGATGTTAATAGCGACTTAGCAGAAGCTCAACGCACGGTGGATGTGATGAACGTTGTTGCTGCAACTGGACTTCACAGTGGAATACATTTTTGGAAAGGAGAATGTAGGAGCAGATTTCTTATCCAGACATCCAGATCCAGAGGAAGAAGCCTAGGGTTGTGGATCATGGGAATCAAACCTACAGTGAGAAAGATTCGACGCGGTCTAATCTCTTAAGAGGGGGCCTATGTCGTGAAATGCTGAATGTTAGTGATTCCCAGATCGACGACTGTATACAGCGGACCCAGGTGGGAGAAGGGTTAATGAAACAGAAGGATATAAACAACGGATTGACCAGCGCATGTGTATGTAGGTCAAGGCGGGAGAGTCGACTACAACACAGGTGACATGTAGAGTGGAAAAATTGGTTTGCTACAAAGACAGACAGTATCATGGACCAGCCTATTGCGTTCTGGAGGTAGGTTTGCGACTAAGACTGGACAGCAGAATGCGGTTTGGTTGTATTAAACAAAGGAAAAGTTCGAGATCAGAAATTTTCCACTGACAAGGGATAATGAAGTCTGAATTTGCTTTGTCCAGCAATGTCAAGGACGATGGGACAAAGATGATCTAAAGAGATTGGCCACTTCTTTGTGTCAGTTGAGTGTGTGTTCCCCAACTGGACGGAAAGATAGAATTATGTGTCCTGTAATGAAAAGAAATATCCTCCCTTATAATGGGATAAAGTGCTTGGCTGCGGATTAATTTCGATTCGTGGATCTACATTAATTCTATAAAGGAACATAGATGTGTATAAGGTATATTCAAATATAGTTTTAGAATAGGAATATAGATGAGCGTGTATTACCTTTATCATTACATATTATTAGTGGGTGTTTTAGACTGAGGTGAATTCTTATGTCTTATGCTGATGGTGACTTCGAAAGCCTTGTCATTATGGCTGGAGAAGGACACTTGCATAAGTTAGGAGTAAGGGGCGGACGCTTACCACTCGACTTGTTATATTCATCCACAGGTTCCCAGTTTCTAGGGACATTAGAGAAGAAAGGAAAAAATACTCTACTTGAACCAATAAAGTACATACTTTGATCCAGAAAGAACCTAAACAGTTTGTTCAGATGAACAAATACTAACATCCAGTAAAATACAGAAGACTGTATGCTAACACTCATATACCACTGGGGCTCCTAAACAGAAAGAGATGTTAAGGTGGGGCAAGCAGAGACTTCAACCTACATACGACTTGCATACATAGAGTAGAAGGAATAGACAAAGACAATAGTGATAATCATAATAGACAATAGGAAGAACATTGACAATGTGGTGTTTTTTCTCGATGATGGATACTTAATATCATGAAACCGATTTGGGCACCGTCATAAACTTACGGGACTTTTATAGCAATACGGTGACTCAGTGGTGAACAGTTTGTTTTCATTTCACTAACGGATTTACCATCAGACTCAAGCCTACGGATCATCCCGGGTGAGCTCTGTCCTGTTTGATGTGATGTCCTGTAATCGTGAAGAATGACTGGCGAGAAGATACCGCTGATAGACATTCTGAGTTCATTCTGTCACCAACAATAGAATACACTAGCAACTACACAGACAATATCCACCCATACACCAGACATAATTTTAAATTAAATCTTTTATTTAATGTGGAAAAGAACTGTTGTCGAAGTATGTGTTGAGAGAATAATAGAGAGAGAGTGAAAGAAAGAGATATATGGAAGGGAAGACAGAAGAGAGGAGTGTAGACGAAAAGTCAGTCAATAATCCCAACAGATAATCAGTTTAAAGATGTGCATGTTGATCCCACTCTCTTCTCGGGGAAACAACATCACAGCGTCCGATTCCGGCCGATACTATTATGCATTGTAAAAACGCGATCTATAGGCTTTCTGACACTTCCGACGGCTACTTTCGCTTTCGCCGACAGCTTGACAACATGGCCGCCATTTGTAAACGCGATAGTATGAATTTGAACGGACTTTTACGGACAATTTTTGATAGTTTTCGGGATTTTTTCGCTGTTTTTCAAAATGGATTTCGGCGATTCTTCAAGTGATAGCCGAGATTTCGCTCTGTTCAATTTAAATGACATTAAAGGGCACGAAGTTGACTATTAATCGGAGCTAGATATCAGTGCAAAGCGTTACTTTACATTAGCAGTCTGAGTCGGACTTTAAAGAAAGTGATTATGATTCTGAAAATGTGTTTGTAAATTGCCGTATAGATGACGGAAAATCACAAACAACATGCCGTATTTCGTAAATATTTGTGTTCATATATGGATTACCGACAACAATCACGTGAGTAACATATTCTGCATGCTTTTCCCTTCATTGTGTTGTTTGTTTAACTAAAATCGGTTGACTAACACCTTATTTGTGATGTTTTTACTAACGCGACCCGAAATTTTACCGAACCTGAAAAAATCTTCCCCGTTCAGGGCTAGAAAACGGACAAGCGTCTGCCCTGTAAAGGGTTAAGTGAAGTGGACGTTAAAGTTTATTGATATAATGGAAGGAAATTTAAGATTTGGTGATAGAGTAAAGTAGTTGTTAAGATTTGGAGATCAAATGGAGATAAGTTAAGATTTGGTTGTAAAGTGAAGTAGTTTTAAGGTTTAGAGATAAACTGGGGGGAAAGTTAAGATTTAGTGATAAAGTGAAGTGGAAGTTAAGATTTGTTGATAAATGGGAGGGCACCTTAAGATTTGTAGGTAAAATGGAGGGAAAGTTAAGAATCTGTGGTTAAGTCTTTGTTTTGCCTTTTCTACACTTAGTTGTAGAGGTATGATATTAGATAGTCTTTCCTCTTCTACACTTAGTTGTATAGATTCTTTATGAACCTTTTAAATCTGTTCCCTTCTACATGTGGTTGTAACCATACCTTAAGAACTTCTTTATCCACAGTATTTTCTGAGTTTTTCTGTAACATTTAAGAATCAAAATCCTCGTGTGGTTTTTTTTTTAAAGTGATTTTGAAATGTCTCCCCCCCCCCCTCCCCCCATTCAACAGCCAGCGAAGATTCATATTGCTGATGGTTCCAACTGCCATCTGATCTAAAGATCTCCTGGTCTTCCCTCTCGGTTTTGTGATTCATCCAGAACCCCTGCCGATCTCCTGCCATATACAGATGCTCAGTCTGTTCCACCGCTTTCTCCAACTGATCCCACTTTACTTTATGAATAAAATTAGTGGAACTGTGGTAAAGCTGTGGAAATGTAAACAATATAAAACAACACAAAGTAATGCAGTTTTACAGAGCAGAATTACAAACAATACAAGGACGTTGTGGTGACTAGCCTTCTTCAGCACACAAATACATACAGAAAACACAGAGTGTAATCATGGAGAAGACACCCCAAGTGACTACTTTAAGGTATAATGCCTTAATGCATTACTTCGTGCCACTTTACTTTAGAATACCAGCTGACTGTTTCATAAATTCTTGTTTGTTGTTTTTTCAGCACCTCGAATTTTTCCTGTTGTTTACAACATTCTGAGACCAATTTTGAGTGAGGCAACCCATAAAAAAGTTTCAATTATTGGCTGTAAGTTGAATATTTGATTCATTGTGTTTGTTTTACGTTAGGAAAGTTGATACAATGTGTTGGTGTATTTTACATTGACAGAGGCGGTAGTGTGGCGAATGTAATACACCTGCAATGGCACAATTCTGCATACTGTGTTCAAAACACAGCGACGGGAGATTTGGAAGCAAACCATATTGTGCTGGTTTTCATACAATGGTATGAGTGCTGATCATTCAGAAAGCAATATCAAATTACTTAACATAAATTTGCCAAGAAATCACAACCAGTCAAAAACCGCTGTGATTGACTGCAACTTCCTGTGAAGGATATGCAATTACTTGACAGACAGGATCATCTCTTCTGATCCTTTCACTTTATTTGAGAGAGACTATCTCATCTCATCTCATCTCATCTTGTTCCCCTTGTACCTTGCGGTGTCAGGGTGAAGCATAAACAGCGAGAGACTGCCAGTTTATGGGCTTCATATATCGTGATTCCCATGGATTCTGTTATTCCCTCTGTCCATCATTTACATGGTCAGCCTCTTCTTCTAGTTCCATTTGGTCTTTACAGCTTTGCTTGTTGTGATAATCTAGTTATATGGCGAACCATTTAACTTGCTGTCTTCTAATGAAATCAAGCGCTGCTATAATCCCAAAATTTGTCTTGATTTCTTTATTTCTGATTTTCTCTCTTCTTGATATGTTGCGTGCTCTACTCAGGAATCTCATTTCCATTGTTATTTTTTCTTTTCTATTTTTCTGCCATTGTCCATGTTTGGCATTGGTAGCATAGAGTTGGTAGAAAGAAGGAACAAACAAACTTTATTGTGTTTGAAACGCCATAAAAGTTTGGACAGAACAATAATGGAGGGGTATATGTCCAGAAGAAAGGAAGAGGAAGGCCAAAGAGAAGATGCATGCAGGATATGGCAGATGATCTCCAGATGAGAGTATCGGATGCAGGACATTTTGCTTATGACAGAGAAGTTTGCCGGAAAGTTGTTATGGGAGCGAGGTTCTGCAAACGACATGCTACAGAATGAATGAACAACAGTGGTAATGACTATAACCAAAGAAGACAAAACAACAAAGATTCATCTAAAAGAAATTGTGTTGTAGAGTGCTTTTTTTAGTACCTACTGATATGTGTTTGTACAAATGGCACTAATACTAAAGAACAAACATGTATCAATAACTACTAAGAAAGATCTTTACAACACAATCTTCCTACCAACTCTATGTTACCAATGCCAAACCTGGACAATGACAGAAAAAGAGAAAAGAAAAATCACAACAATAGAAATGAGATTCCTGAGAAGAATACTCAGTGTATCAAGAAGAGATAAGATCAGAAATGAAGAAATCAGGACTAAAGTTATAGCTGCACTAGATTTTATTAGAAGGCAGCAAGTAAAATGGTTTGGCCATGCAAGTAGGTTACCAACTAACAACAGTATACCACAACAAGCAATGATGTACAGACCAGAGGGAAGCAGAGGAAGAGGCCGACCATGTAAACGATGGACGCAGGGAATAACAGAGTCCATGGGAATATCGATACATGAAGCCCATAAGCGGGCACTTTCCCACCGTTTATACTTCACCTCTACACCGCAAGGTACAATAGGAACATGAAGAGATGAGATGTGTTTGTTTTCTAGTATTGGTGTCATTTGTCCAATGAATTGGTTTGCCTTATTACATCTATTTTCAATTTTGTTTTCTGATTTGCCATTTGATGATATTGTACTTCCTAAGTACCTGAAGCTCTTTACCTTTTTCAGGGGTGTTTTTTTTTTTTTAGATGAATCTTTGTTGTGACAGGCTGGCAAAACCAGGCAATGGTAACCAATTTGGCATCAAAACCAATCCGTGAACTAGGGTATGCCTATCTAAGATAGGATTTGGCAGACTGTACTGAAAAAATCATTAATTATTCCAACGGTCAAGATGGTGTTTTCCTGCAAAGCGTTGTGGGATGCAATGAGCACGGCAAGGTCGTAGAGCGCCCTGGTCATCCACTTCACCTGTATTTGTCTCCAATCATCTTGACTTGTCCTGCCACTGGATTCAGATGGACTCAGGCGAGAGAGTGAGGTCGACGAATTGCACAACTCTTCCTCACTTTAATCCAATTCATCGCACAAGTCATTCTTCATTCAACTTCATTCTTCATCCACATTGGTGATTATGTCATACCATTTTATTCCTGATGTTCTCTGTTTATTACCTCAGCAAATTACAAAGAGACGCTGCTGCAGCACATAGATCCTGACCAGTTGCCGAAACATTGGGGCGGAAACTGCATGGATCCTGATGGCAATCCGCGATGTCCATCTAAGGTGTGTCCCATTTACCATTTCCATAGATTTTTTTTTAAAACCTGATACAATGATGTCGATTCTCTTGCTATTAAAACTTATAAACAAATTTATTTTTTTTTGGTTTTTTTTTTGCAGATTGTACCGGGTGGAGATGTACCCGTTAGTTACTACCGACAGAATGATCTGGCAGATTTATCCGGTTTCACCGAGGTGTCTATAGGTCGGGGGTCGTCTTTGCAGTTAGACTTTGTTATTGACAAGGAAAACAGCGCACTACGGTAAGCGGGGCATTCAAATGAGTTGCATACCTTAATTAATTTCATCCCAATTTGTGACTTTTTGGCTGTGATGCGTGTGATGGCATGGCAAACTGTGAGCAGTGCCATCTATGTCTTCTTTACGAGGGTCTGGTCCTTTCTGTTTTTGAGTATGTGATGGCAATCCTGACTATCAGCCGTAAGCAGATAGAAAGGATGGAAAGGATACAGAACAAAGCTATGCGCATTATTCTTGGATGTACAAAAGATACAGCATGCAGGGTGATGTGCTACCTTCTTGATTTTCCAACCATGAGGGACAATAGAAATTTGCCAAGCACGTGCCTATCTCAGAATCAACGCAAACACAACATCCACTGCATAGCGAGATTAAGAAGGTAAAGGGCAGTAGGTTAAAAAGAGGAAAGTCGATGGGTCAAGTTCAGCAGGTGTGTTCACTTGAGGACTTAGAACCTGGGGAGGAGTGGGTACAAGTGCCAACAGAATTCTGTAAATCCTTTTCAGTGTTCATCCAACTAGACAGGAAATGCAGACAAGAAAATCCAGCTGCTGTGAAGGCCTAAATACAGGCTCTGATCTTCGAGAATTCTTTAAAGGATGATGCTGTCATCTACACAGATGGGTCGGTCGTCCGAGGTGAGTGAGAAGTTCTTGGGCATTTACGGCTCAGGCCGGAGGGAAAATTGTGAAGGAAGAGTCTGGCGCTTTTGCTTTGACCACAAGCAGCCTGACTGGAAGTCATGGCAGTAAGTAAAGCAATAACATGATTCGAGACACAGACATCCACTTGGGCTTGTGTCCTTAGTGACTCAATGAGCATGCTCAGGAGGACAGATATGGGGTGGGTCCGAAGAGAGTGGCTGCTGTCTCTGGAGCGGTCTCGGCTGACAAAGATTAGTTTCATCTTCGTGCCAGGGCATGCGGGTGTACAAGGGAATGAGCAGGCTTGCAGGTAGGGCTACTGTGGAAGGTGGATGAGCCAGGCAGGCATTTTGAATGCTCTACGAGAAATAGGTTGTTTACGAGAACCAAGCGATGACTGGGAATCTACTACCAGGTCAGGCTGCGAGAACAGCAAGTTAAAAGAGGTGTGGCCAAACAAGAACACTATGCAGGAAGCCAAAGAAGAGTAATAAACCAACACAGAACTGGTGTCGTGAGCCGCTACACGCTGTGGGATTTGCTGAGGAGGGGATCCAAGCACTTATGGACTGAGTGGTTCAATGTGCAATGAGGATGATCTGTCGACTAACTAACTTACTTGTGACTCTTTTAAAATAAAGCTTGTTTGTTCATTCGTTCATTCATTCATTCATCAGTAGAAGAGGTCAGAGAGAGGAATTAAAAATATATGGGGAAATACTAGATAGGAGAGGTAGGAGGAGATAGAAGGAGTGAACCAGTGAGCTTTATTTTCATAGGGTTCAGAATTGGACACAGAGGCCTGTCTAACATTATGGTAGAGAAATTTGTACATGGAAAATTTAAACTGGTAGGGCATCATTATTATCATGTGCTGTGCTGATATTAGTGGGCGGTCTTGTGTCACCGTCTCACACAATCACCAGAGTCATGAATCAGCTCTGTGTTTTTGTCTTCTTTATGTCATGAGGCCAAGCTATCTAGATGTTTACTTCTCAGCCTTCCCCTTGTTCTTGTCCCCCTTAATCTTGCCAGTTGTCACCAAGTTCTCCAATTTATTTCTTCTCATAACATGTACATAAAATCTTGTCTACGTCTAATTTCTGTAATAAGTTTACGGTTTTCATATGTTTCTTGTAGACACTGGGTTTTCTGTCTAGCGGGTTCAACACCTACACAGTCAGTTGGATTAGAAGGTTAACTCTGCGTCCTTGATTGTGGAAGAAAATTACAAGTATCTCAGAAGTAGGAGAGGGTTTACATGACGACGAGGGACACTGATATTATGGAAAGCTAATCCACGCTCAAACATCAATCCAGTGTACTCAACTGTAGTATCATGTGTATGAACTACGCTTGAGTTCAAAGCCAGCGGATTATAAGAAAAAACATTGCTGTGGTGGTGTCATAGCTAAATGCTCTCCTGGTCAAGAATTTGAATCCACTTCAGGGTCAATATCTACAATTGACCTGGGCTCCCTGGTGAACTCAGCCTAAAATGGGAAATAAAGGCGGCCACCATGGTACAAACCACATCACGCACAAACTGACTTTGATGATGATGATGTCAGACGTGAACAACGGGTGTCATATGACCGCAGGGAGGTCAGTATGGCCGAATGGATAACAGTGCTCGTTCTGAAACATTCGGTGTACTGATAGCGAAGGACACTGGTATTAGGGAAAGATAACCCACACTCAAAAATCAGTTCAGTGCGCTAGAAGTTGTACCACATGTATGAACTATGCTTGAGTTGAAAGCGAGTGAACGCCAAAATAAAAATACAGCTACAACAACATTAATGTAGCTCTGTTTTATAATAGTTATTGCCCCTGTTCAACTGACAACAGTAAAATAACTCTATTTTATAATGGTTATTGCCCCTGTTAACTGATAACAGTAAGATAACTGTTATATTATGGTTATTGCCTCTGTTCAACTGTTAAGTCCAATTGCTGTTTCAGCTGGCAGTTTCAGACAGACGGGTTCGATATTGGGTTTGGGGTGTTTAGGCGGACCACAGACCAGCGGCAGAAGGCATGCGATATGGAAGCCATCTTGCCGTCACACAGGGTCAACAGTCACATGGTCCCCGAGGATGGAATTATCTACTGTAAAATGAAAGGAATTTGTAAGTAGCGACATATTGTGTGCGTTTTGTGTTTGAATGTTAATAGAGTGTCTCTTATTTTCTTTTAGTTCCGAATTTGCGTTATAATTGAGGCCTGATTGATTGGTGAACTCATGGAAGACTGAGTTTTAACTCCTGACTCTTATATGTTTAACTCGTGATTCATTTAACTCCTGACTCTTAAATGCTTAAATCTTTACTCTTAAAGGTTTAACTCTTGATTCTAAAAAAATGTAAATCCTTATTCTTAAATGTTTAACTCGTTTAACTTCTGTCTTAAAGGTTGATGACTATAGTCATTGTCTCCAAAAAGAGATCATTTGCCTACCATCATGAAATTGGAGACCATAACCTACAACTATATGTCAGCTGCTCTTCAACTTAATCCACCACCTGCATGCATGGCTTCACATGACCATGATCGGGGGGCTAAATGGGTACTCCACTTTACCTAAAGGTGTCCCGTAGGCTAACCCAAGTTAGGGTCGAATTTATCTTTTGTCAGCATTCATGATGTATACAACCTGACTGATTGATTAACAATTGTTATGTTGCCTCAACCACAATGTCACATTTGTTATGTTCTCACACAGTTCTGTAATCTCTTCCATAGATGTCATCAGGTTTAGTAATGTTTTCCATAGATGTCATCAGGTTTGACAACACATACAGCTTCTGTCACATTTGTTACGTTCTCACACAGTTCTGTAATTTCTTGCATAGATGTCATCAGGTTTGACAACACATACAGCTTCTGTCACATTTGTTACGTTCTCACACAGTTCTGTAATCTCTTCCATAGATGTCATCAGGTTTGACAACACATACAGCCACTATTACATTTGTTACGTTCTCACACAGTTCTGTAATCTCTTCCATAGATGTCATCAGGTTTGACAACACATTCAGCTACATGAGATCAAAGAAGCTCCACTACCTGATTGAAGTTCTGGAGCAGACATGTGACCTGGACATGCCAATATCGGAGTCAAATGCAACTGTTGTCAGCAGTGATGATGTCTACGAGTCATATTCCTGATGCTTGACGATATATACGTCACATTACTGAAACTTTATTGTAGTGATCTCCGTCTCAGATTCGAATAATGCTTTCACCAGCATTGATGGTGTTATTGAGTTGTCAGGGAGCGACGTGTAGCTCGTTGTCTAGGTCATTGGCACGTGGCTATCCTGGTTATAACTTGTCATAGCGCAACTTCTATGCTCCAAAATTGCTAGTTAAAATCAATTAATCAGGTGCCGTCTCCACAATGATGGTTGGCTGCAATGGATCTCCAACACTGTCTGTCTCTCACTTTGACTGTACATTCTGTCAGATTTATATTCATCCATCTCTTGATGTTATCTTACCACTTGTATCGTTGTCTACCTCGTGTTCGCTTGCCCTCCCGTATGGTTCATCCATCTCTTGATATCTTACCACTTGTATCGTTGTCTACCTCGTGTTCGCTTGCCCTCCCGTATGGTTTTTATAAGAGTGTTATGCCTTTTAATGCGGCCAAAATATTTCACTTGTCTCTTTTGTTATTTCTTTCATCAACTCTTTTCATTCCCAGTTTTTCTAAAACCTCTGTATTTGATTGTTTCAGTTTCCATGAAATACAACATTTTCTTCTGTATATCCACATCTCAAGGGCATCTATTTGACTTTCTAGTTGCTTGTTCATTGTTCAGGCTTCCGCGCCATACAGTAGCGTTGAATATACGTAACATTTGACAATTCTCATTTTTAATGCATTGTTAATCTCTCTAGATGTTAATACTGATTTCATGCTGTTGAAAGCATTTTCGGCTATTCCTATTCTCTTCTTGATTTCTATTTCACTTCTGCCATCATCTGTTATTATATGTCCAAGATAGGAGAAACTTGTTACTTGTTCTAGTATCTCCCCATTTACTGTGATGTTCATTGATGACCTTTCCTTTCCACTGCTAATTATCATAGTTTTCGTTTTTTGGATGTTAATATCTTAGCCACGTTCTGCACTGTGCCTGTTTACTTGTTCCACTAGGTTTTGTAACTCTTGCTTGCTTTCAAAATAAGGTTAAAAGCATCAGCGCCAGAGTTTAGTGTACTTTGGTATTAGATTTTTATAGTTGTCCATATTTACTATCAACTTGTCTCTGTTCGTTGGCTTGAGCTCCAACGTGAAGTCCTGTATGTCAGATGAGGGCATCCTGTTGTCCAACATCAGTGTGATGTCATACAGGACCTGAGGTTTGCGTGAGTATCCATTGTCCCATGTCTGGCTTATTGGTGCGCAGACTGGTGTTTCCTCCCCGTACAGGCAGACACTCTCCGACTTCGGAGGAATCAGCGATCCTACTGACTTTAGCCAGGACCCCGAAGGGGCCTGTTGCCCAGGATGCTCAACGAGGACGCGTCAATAGGTCTTGGCCAGTATATAACCAGGCCCTGGTGCCTTGGAAACACCTCTGTGTCCCAGAATAGTTTTGGTCATCTATTATCATCTTCACAATATCATTCGTACGTAAAATCTTATTGATAAAGCTAAATCACATTATCATTCGTACGTAAAATCGTAATAATAAAACTAAAGCACAAAAGCGGCCTTTTAACTGTGCCATTGTTCCACTTATTCATCACGCGTCCGACCTGGACCGCATTCGAACTCGCAATGCTCCTCCAGGCGAGAACCACCTTCTCCTGAATTTCGTCAGAAAGCGTGACTCACCCACCAACAAACTATTGTGGGGGTGTGAGTTTTATTCACACGTTACCCATGCCTTGACATGAGTCATTCCTGATTGTGTGGTTCCCATATGCTCAAGTCAGGGTCATGTTGTTTGTCCATCAAGAATGATGATGACCATTCATTTCATCCATTGGGGTTGAAAGTATGGAGCCGTGAGTTCTAAGATGGCTGATAAGGCCTATTTTGGCTTGAAATGTTCTTTGACAATGTGGGCAAAGAATCCCTAACGTTCCAGGAGGAGGGTCTTCTGCAGTGGTTTTTCTGTCCAGCCTTTTCTTCACAGCTCTTGCAGTCCTGGTTGCTTCACAAGTGACTGCACCCTTATGTAATGATGTACGCCACGAATTACGGTCTTTAGCAGCAGTCTCCCAGGTGTCAGGATGAATTCCAAAAGCTTTCAGTGAGATTTCCAGTGTCTTTAATGCGTTTCCTCTGGCTGCCTTGGGAGCGTTCACCACAACGCAGCTCGCCGTAAAAAATTTGTTTAGGAAGCCTGTGATCTGGCATACGAGTTAAGTGACCAGCCCAGCGAATCTGATTTTTCATTAGTAGAGTGTGAATACTGGGCATGGACGCTCTTTCTAGAACTTCAGTGTCTGGGATCTTGTCTTGCCGTTTAATCTTCAATAGCTTCCTAAGCCAGACTAGAGGTAGTTTAATTTCCTAGCATATCACTGATAAACAGTGGATAACACAACTGCTTTATAGACTTTCAGCTTTGTTTGCAGGCTTATTCCATTTCTGTCCCATACATTCGTGTACAGTCTGCCAATCGCCACGCTGGCCTTGGAGATTCTTGCATTCACTTCGTCATCAATTGTGGCAGCTTGTGACACAGTGCTGCCAAGATAGGTGAATTTGTCCTCAACACTTAGTCTATGACCGTTCACCTTGATATTTGGCACAATGTGATTATTCCCTGGAGCTGGCTTGTACACAGCTACAGTCTTCTTCAAGTTAATATTGAGCCCAAAGTTGGCTCAGGCATATGAGAAAGCTGAAACATTGTGTTGCATGTCTGCCTCTGAGTTGGCATATAGAGCGCAATCATCAGCAAACAGCAGTTTTCTGACGGTGTCGTTAACTTTGGTTTTGTCTTTCAGCCTTCTGAGATTGAACAGCTTTCCATCCATGCTGTAGTTGATGTTTATTCCAATGTCGTCGTTCTCGAAGGCATTCATCAACATGGCTGAAAACATGAGGCTGAACAGTGTTGGTGCCAGGATACATCCTTGCTTCACTCTATTGGTGACAGGAAAGGGTTCAAGACGGTTCACTATTTTCCTGTACTTTTGTCTGCATATCATCATGAAATAGCCGCACTATTTGGACAAACTTTTGTGGACAGTCATATTTCGCCATAATCTTCCACAGTCCTTCTATGCTGACTGTATCAAAAGCCTTGGTAAGGTCATTGAAAGTGGAGAAAATTTCAGAGTTCTATTCCTGACATTTCTTTTGCAGCTGCCTTGCAGCGAAAATCATGTCAACAGTTCCTCGTTCTTTTCTGAAGTCACATTGACTCTCAGGAAGAAGGCCTTGATCAAGATGGGCCGGGAGGCGATTGAGGATAATTCTGGCGAGTATCTTCCCTGCAATTGAAAGCAAGGAGATGCCTCGGTGGTTGTCACAGGATTGGCGGTTTCCTTTGCATTTGTAAAGGTGGACTATTGACGCATCCTTGAAATCTTGTGGCATGGTCTCGCTCACCCATTTGTTTGTAAAGACTTGGTGAAGCTGCTCTATTAGGACCGGCCCACCTGCCTTGTATATCTCAGCTGGGATGGTGTCAGGACCAGGCGCCTTTCCACTGGAAAGTTGCTGGATGGCTTTGTTTACTTCCACTATGGTTGGCAGGTCATCAAGTGTATCATTAGTGGGAACTTGAGGAAGGCAGTTGATGGTTTCATCATCGAAGAAGAAAGTTGCATTTAAGATGTTGCTGAAATGCTCTGCCCAGCGTTGAAGGATTTCTTTCTTATCGGTGACCAATGTTCCCCCATCTGCACTGAGGAGGGGAACTATGCCTGGTGATGGAGGACCATAGACTGCTTTCAATGAGTCGTAAAAGTTTTTCGTATCATGTCTGTCAGCAAAGCCTTGAATTTCATTAGCTTTGTTGCTCAGCCAGGAATCCCGCATGTGCCGAAGTTTCTGCTGCACTACTCTCCAAATGTTATTGAAGGCATCTTTCTTTGGTGTTGACTTCGAGTCATTCAAGTGTGCCTTGAGAAGAAGATGTTTTTTGGCCAGCAATTGGTTGATGTCTTCAGAATTTTCATCAAACCAGTCTTTATGCTTTCAGGGGGCTGGACCCAGGATTTCCATAGCAGTGTTGTAAATTATGTCCTTTAGGGCTCTCCACTCTGTTTCCGCATCCTGTTTAGCTGCAGCATTTGGCTTGAGGTGGTCTTCCAGCATATTTTCAAACGACAGCTGCATTTTTTTTGCTGTTTAAACGGGTGACATTTAGTTTTTTGTGCATTTTTACCCCTTGAGGACGCCGTGGTGATTTGATGTGTAAGTTTATTTTCGAGATAATGAGACGATGGTCTGTCCAACATTCAGCACCACACATGGATTTTGTCACCCGAATGTCTTGTCTGTCACTCCTCCTGACGATGACATAGTCAGTGAGGTGCCAGTGTTTCGAGCGAGGGTGCATCCATGATGTCCTATTTCTCGTGGGAAGACGGAAAATTGTGTTGGTGATCAGGAGATCATGTTTGGCACAGGTCTGAAGGAGAAGGAGCCCATTACTGTTACAATTTCCATTGCTGTTACAATTTCCGACTCCGTACTTTCCAATGATGCCACTCCAAGAGGTGTCCTTGCCTACTCTGGCATTGAAGTCCCCAAGGAGTATAAGTTTGTCTCCTTTGGGAACAGATGTTAATATGTTGTGCAGGTCTTCATAGAACTTGTTTTTGACGTCATCTTTATTTGTCATGGTTGGTGCATAGACACTCACGATGGTTGCATGCTTCTTTCCTTTCAGCAGCGGTAATTTAATTGTCGTAAGCCTGTCATTTATAGCCTTCGGAAATTCAGCTAGTTTGCCAACCAGGGCCGACTTAATGGCAAATCCCACACCAGACTGGCGTCTTTCCTCGCTTTTCCTTCCACTCCAGAAAAATGTGTACCCGGCACCTACTTCACAGATCTGACCTTCTTCTGCAAGTCGTGTCTTGCTCAAAGCTGCAATGCCGATATTATACCTGCCCAGCTCTCTCCCAATCAGTGCTGTTCATCTCTCTGGGCCTGACACGCCGTCTCTATCAAGTAGGGTGCATACATTCCAAGTTCCGATTGTCAAGGGAATATGGTTAGCTTTAGCTGTTTTTACTTAGTTTGTTGTAAGTCGACCGCAGTATAGGGTACCCACCAACCACGGCTAGCTGGTTAGGTAATGATGGAACAGACAATGTTTTTGGGTACCTTTTCTAGCCCCTTCCTCATGCTATGGAGGTGAGCAGTGTGTTCCTATAGAGGGCTGCTCAGTCACTCAGGGGGCTGCCAAATCCCACTGCTGCTCCGGTCAGTAGAAGACCATATGGCCTGAGCCGCCTGTGTGCAGGTCTGCGATTATGACTGCCAGCGTACCCACGCCTGCCGCTTCGCCATTCGCCCATCACCACAGGGCTTGAAGGTGTTATATGAGGTTGGATGAAGAATGACTTGCGCAATGAATTGGATTAAAGTGAGGAAGAGTTGCGCAATTCGTCGACCTCACTCTCTCGCTTGAGTCCATCTGTGTCCAGTGGCAAGACAAGTAAAGACGACTGGAGGTGAATACAGGTGCAGTGGATGACCAGGGCGCTCTACATGCCTTTCCGTGCTCATTGCGTTCCACAACACTTTGCAGGTAAACGCCGTCTTGCCCATTGAATCATCAGTGATTTCATCCGCGCAGTCTGTCGAATCCTGTCTTCACATGCTGGGTAGGCATACCCTAGTTCACCGCTTGGTTTGACATCAAATCGGCTACTCACGCCTGGTTTAGCCAGCCTGTCACAGCTGTTGCCCGGGGGGGAGTGGTGGCCGCTGTCGTATGCTGACAGCTACCAGGAGCCACAGGCATGAGCTGGATGTCAGGCTTGGACCAGTGAGTGGGGGATGGGTCCTGAAAATGACATGAAAGTCATCCTTACCACAGGTACCACCAATGCCTGAGACCCCGTACCCCCCAATCAGGGTCATATATTACTATAAAGAGCTTCAAGTACGTTGGAAGTATAATACTTTCAAATGGCAAATCACAAGACGAGATCAAGAATAGATGTAATAAGGGAAACCACCTCATTGGTCAAATGGCACCAATACTAAAGAACAAACACCTATCTGTTGATACTGAAAAGCACTCTACAACACAATCTTCCTACCAACTTTATGCTACCAATGCCAAACCTGGACAATAACAGAGGAAGAGAAAAGAAAAATTACAATAATGGAAATTAGATTCCTGAGTAGAATACTCAATATATCAAGAAGAGAAGAAATCAGGACTAAATTGGGGGTTATAGCAGCGCTAGATTTTATTAGAAAATAGCAGGTTAAATGGTTTGGCCATATAACTAGTCTACCAACTAACAGTATACCTCAACAAGCAATGATGGACAGACCAAACAGAACCAGAAGAAGAGGCCGACCATGTTAACAATGAACAGAGGGAATAGCAGAGTCCATGTGAATCTCGATATATGAAGCCCATAAGCAGGCATTCTCCTGCTGTTTATGCTTCACCTCGACACAGCAAGGTACAAAAGCAACAAGATGAGATGAGATAATAGATGTATCTGTTGACATGTCTGTTTTGTCAATTGCCATTATTTGTATATTTGTTACATTGAGATATAAATGTTGTTATTTACTTTGCCTTTGTACTGATTTTAATTGTTTCTTAATTCCAGTTTGTGTTGTTGTTATTGTTGTTATCTATAATATATCACCAGTATATCGAAGTTTGACTGTAGATATTCCACAGTGTGTAGATATTCCATGTTCTACAAACATATATATACACATACACACATAGATACACACACTCAGCCACCCTCACATACATACAAACATAATTACATGCATACATATGTATAGTCACATGAAGTATAACTGTAGACATATAACATTGTTACAGTATAGCATTATTACAGTATAACATTACAGTATAGCATTATTACAGTATAGCATTATCACAGTATAATGTTATGACAGTATAACATTATTATGGTACAACGTTAGAACAGTATAACATTATGACAGTATAACATTAGGGTATAACGTTATGACAGTATAACATTTGTGGGTTATACCACCACAAGCAGTGTATAAAAAGAAGGTGGAACAGATGAAGGTATCAGAAAGTAAGAGCAATTGACAGCACCAGTAAATTTCTGGAAGTCACAAGAAATTAAAATTAGCACAAATCTTAGAATATTCAATTCTAGGTGGTTATCTTTACTGCCATCTATATCATCATCATCACGTGCCATGCCGATAAGCGTGGGCTGTCATGTTTCGCATCTTACTCGATCACCAGAGTCGTGGATCAATTCTGTGTTCTTGTCTCAACCATACTACATGGCCAAGTCATCCAGGTATTTACTTCTCTGCCCTCCCCTTGCTCTCTTCCCCTCGGTCTTGCCAGTTGTCACCAAGTTCTCCAATTTATTTCTTCTCATAATGTCATCTATATATATGATCATATGTGCCATCATCTATGCATGCCACCATAGTAAGGTTATCCTAAACCCAGCCACTTGCCCAAGAGAAACTGATCCCCCAACACTTCTGTTGTAGGGTTGTTTAAGTCTCTTCAGAAGAAACACATGCAGGGTAATGATGATGATGTGCATGTTGACCTACATTAATCAGAACACAGAAATATATGTATATAATTCTAATGTGACATTCTATGCTTAAGTAAATCCTTACATAATATTCTATTGTTTAAAAAAATACATATGTAATGTTCAATTGTTGAAAGAATTGTATCTAGCAGGCTGTGTTTGACTCAATCTTGTACCATAATATGGTTAACTACATCTTTATGTCACATTCTATTGTTAACTAAATCCTTATTTCACATTTTATAGTTAATTAAATCTTTCTATCACATTTTATAGTTAACTAAATCCTTGTCACATTGTATTGTTAGTTAAAACCCTATGTCACATTCTTTAGTTAACTAAACACTTTTGTCACATTGTATTGTTAACTAAATCATGTAACATTCTTCTTTTAACTAAATCTTTTTGTCACATTACATTATTAATAAATCCTTGTGTGACATTTTGTAGTTAACTCAATCTTAAGTTAACTAAATAAATAGTTAATGAATTCCTTAAGTAACATTCCGTGGTTAACAAATTTATATGTAACAGTCTACTGTGGGTTACATGTGTTTAAAATAGAGCACAGTTTATTTATATGTTCTTGCATATAGATGATGTACGTAGTTTCTTGCCAGGGGTATCACATAAATTATAACCAAGAATTATTCCTATGTCTATTGCCATGACAACAAGATAACTGTTTCTTGTTTCTGTCTCATTTTTTCAATAAGTTATGATCTCAGAAATAGTAGTCACCTTGTGTACATTTTTGCCACTGTTTCATCCTAAATGTCTGGAGTTTGTATAGGAAGTGATATAATAGTATTATAAAATGAATGAATAAAATGGTATGGGTGCCGGTCATTCAGAAAGCAATGGCAAATTACTGAATGTAAACTTGCCAAGAGATCACAAACAGCCAAAAAAGGCTGAGGTTGATTGCAACGTCCTGTAAAGGATATGCAACTAACTTTTTTATAGGGAGTGAATAATATGAAGTAAATCATACTAACTGAATAATGTGTAGTAAATAATACAAAGTAAATACAGTGCAAACCTAATAAGGCGAACTCACCTGGGACCCCAGTTCTTATCAGAAATTCCTCTTATAAGAGTTCAAGCATATAGTAATGCATTTACAATGTACAATACAATATTGTTTTTATCAACAGAAATTTGCCACATCCGAGATCACCTTAAGCGATTTGCACTGTGTGATACAAAATTAATAATTTGAGGTGAATAATACGAAGTCAAGCAAAGGGCCCTTTTTTATTCCATGATTGTATAAGGTATATGGTGCCAGCCCCAGATTGTCCAGTCAGCCATGTATGTTCCATGTGGTCAGTATCATGCCAGCTGTTGGGGGGCCAGCAAGAACAAAGGGATAAGAAGGCCTGTTCTTAAACTTCCAGTGTGATGATGCCCAGGTAGCAGATTTCACTTCACCGGACAGTTGGACTAAAATATTGGCTTCTTGTCCCTTGACTTGGGGGTGTAAATTACAAGTACCTCTCAAGTCAGAGTGGGTTCACCTGATGGCGAGGGACACTGGTAATAGAAAAAGCTAATCCACACACAAAAATCAATCCAGTGCACTAGAAGTGGTAGCCCGTGTATGGACCACGCTTGAGTTCAAAGTAAGTGAACGAGAAAAGAAAAAATTGCCAGCCACCTTATTTCCAACGATTGATTCATAAAACAAATGAGAAGTAGACGCTATGCTTTACTAGAACATGATTACAAGTACGACAATGGACATTGCCGCCAAAGCTTTCTTCAGCACAGAATACAAACCGACACAACTACATGAAAAACGTTACATGAAATATAAATATAACAGCTACCTAGCTGTATCCTTGTTGTGGGCTGGACATGTCTTTTAAAGGATCAGCATGTATTTTTTTCGCTCGTTCGCTTTGAACTCAGGTGTAGTCCATACACAATACTTCTAGTAGTGCTGGGCTGAATTTGCATGTGGATTAGCTTTTTCCTATTAACCTCTGACTTCAGAAGTACTAGTAATTTATGTCCTCAAGTCAAGGACGAGAGGTCAACATTTAGTCCAACTGTTCGATGTAGGGGTTGAACCCCTTACCTCGGCATCAGCCCACCAGATGCTTAAGAACATGTGATATTATCCATTCAGCCGTGCTGACCTCTGGATTGGCGTGTATGTTTACAATGAGGAAATTGAACAGCATGTTGACCTTCACTTGGGGACATAAATTACAAGCCTTTATTTCCCCTAACGATTCCGGACACCCATTTGAAGCTGGACCTGACTGAAAACCCAGGTCGGTTCTAAATCACTGCCTCGACGGAGGTTTGAACACATGACCTCCATGCCAGCATGAGTTTCTTCATGTCTTAGGATGTGACCATACGATGACAACATTCACTTTGTGATCATTCACATTTTGATTACTTTAAGAAGTTGATTTATTTGGTTGTTTCAGAATTTGAGGTTTGAAGATTGAGCACAACCAACTATTGGCAACGCTGATCGTATTCCGGTATGAAACTTGGGTATTGTCCACGTCAGATTGGAAGCACTAGACTCGAGTTTCGCTAAGTCCCGGCTCCAGTCAAGGGTATGCACTGCTGACGAGCTCAAACGAGAACGAAACTCGAGTCTAGTGCTTCCAATCTGACGTGGACAAGGCACAAGGATCATACCGGAATACGATCAGCGTTGCCTGTAGTAGGTTTTGCTCAATCTTCAAACTTAGAAGTGGTTTTTGTTGTTATATTTTGTCCAGAACTTTGTTCATGACGTGAAAAGTTGTTACTTTATGTATGGCACACTTTATTAGTTTAACGGGATTAATTCCACAGACCGCGGACCATGGCCACATCAAAATTCAAAATATAATTGTGATGTTTTTGTGCTCACAATAAATAAATTATGTTTTATTGTTGCCAGTAAATAAAGTATTTTTCGTAGTAGTTGATGTTTGTTGAGTTTTACATGTGAGTGGTTGAGCAGTTAGGAGACACTTAAAAAAAACACAAAGGAGATTATGTGTGAATTGTCAAAGACTCAAGTATAGAGGAGGAAGACCACCCTGAATGAGTGGTCTACCTCCAGTAGATTAGAGGTAACTCAGTGCCCCTACATGAGGGCAGGGTAGGTGATAGGAAGGGGAACTATTAAATAGTTCTCTCATGAGACACGGAGGTGTCAACCAGAGTTAGCACTCTGGTCACGGCATGATCACGGCAACGTGAATCTAGAGTGTAACTCAAAAGAGGCCACTACTCGAGCGTGCTAAATGAGGCCTCACGCAAAAAGCCGTAGTGCGCCCTGAGTCCTTCCGCGCACTGTGTAAACAGCACGCGGAGTAGAATCAGACGGGACACAGACTTCATAGTGATAACATCGCTTAGCGATGCTTGTTTCGTTAGCCGAATAGATAGATTAGCGATAGGGTTAGGAAATGACTAGTGATAGGATATTCTGTGCATTTATTCTTATGTGATTTGTTAGCGACTGTTTGTTGTACATTGATGTGATACAAAGAGCCAGTGGCAATAAAATGTGGAACCAATTCCTCTCGTACGACTAGCAAGTCTTTTGTGTGATACGAGAGAAGTATCCTAGAATGCCTGTGACAGCGGTTGCTGACAGGCTAGGATAAAGTGGTGTCAGAAGTGTGGCTTGGACAATCGTTCAAGCCAAAACACTCACCCACGGCTCTAAAATAGAATAACGGCTAGATAATCACAGGTTTAATTTGTGTTAGTGACAATGGCGTGTGCAGACAGAGCAAGGTGCGAGCTGTGCCCATCGTGACCAATTTACATTTATTTGTGCTTATTTACTTATTTTATGCTTATGAACATGTTTTCTTCTCATTTGTAAGTATTATTATTATAGTTTTGTATCATTTGTTTCTATAATTACTTATTTATTTACAATTATTTGTCAAATATGATTCACGGCGGAGCGATACACAGAAATGAGCCGAGAAAATTATCGATTTTTCCAAGCTAAAAATAGCGCTGCGCCTCTGGCGTATCGTGACTGACAAACAGCTGCGTTACGCCATTTGCAGTCAGCGTCTGATTGTTGACAAATCGCAAAGCGGCTGCTCGCCTGAATCGTTGACTTATATCAAACATTATTTATTTATAATAGCTACTTATTCAATATATTTACTTATTTAAACATTATTATTACTTTTATATTTATTTCAAAGCATTTATTTAATTATTTTCATATTTTTTCTATTTATTACCGTCGCGATGGCACTACTTTGGCGATGCAAATAAGACGCAGTCTGCACAGCACTTCCATAGATTAAACAGATAGAGACAGGGAAGGCATAAATACGTTAGAACGAAGACAAGACAGTGACATTTAATATTATTTAAACCACTTTTTTTTTTGTCCTGGGGCATTTAATTGTATAATTGTCTAAAATTATATATCGTTTGCAAGTGGTTAATTGTTGATGCTCTTGATAACCAGGGTGAACAACAGCTGGTGATAAGCATTACGCAAGCTGTGTGCGGTAGTGCCAGACTAATAGACCTGAGGTGCCAAACGAGTGTACATGATTGATCTGGAAAATTAAGATGAGTATACCCAAATGATTTTGCATGCAATATGATTAATAATGCATCTCTTTTTCAGCGTGTGATGTATTAGCATATTTTTTTGGTGATCTGTATTTCAGGTTATAAACTAAGAGTACAATTTTTTTGTGTGCTCAGAGACTTAAAAACCTAACGTATCTAATATAAATGAGTAAATATTTTAGGGCCTATCAAATCTAGCTAATTACCAAACAACATGGCAACTTTAGCTGATTTCATAAAAGCAGGCAAAGAATTAGAATACACAGGAAAGGAATTAGAGCAATATGCTGATCAAAAATTTAAGGAAGCAAAAGATGCTGAGAGAGATGAACGTGCACGAGAAAGACAACATCAAAAGGAGAAAGGAGAACGAGAAAGACAACACCAAAAGGAGATTGTAGAACTAGCTGAGATAACAAAACAAAAGGAGTTAGAGATAAAACACAAAGAAGCACAATTAGCTGAAGAAACCAAACAGAAACAGTTAGATCAAGACAAGGAGATTAAACAAAAAGAATTAGAATTAAAACACAAACAATTAGAACAAGATAAAGAGGTTAAGCAAAAGCAATTAGATCAAGAGAGAGAACTAAAACAAAAAGAGATAGATGAAATGGCAAGGGTGAAAGAAAAACAAATACAAGTTGAATCAGAGACACAGTTAAAGATGAAAGGTATGGATGTAGATTCACACTTAGAGATCTCCGCTACAAAACTAAAAAGTCAGCAAGAGGAAAATAAATTTAATAAGTACAAAAACATTATCAAACCATTTTGTAAAGATGATTCCATATCAGCCTGGACAGAAAATGTCGAGTATCAACTAAAGTACCACGAAGTACCTATCTATATGTGGGCCATGATCTACATGAAGAACTTAAGTGGGGAGACCCTTAAAGTGATAGAATCTATACCAACTGACCTTAGATCTAACTATCAGTACATCCATGATAGGATAATGCAACATTTTTTACTTGATGCCCCTGGGTATCAAGTACAGTTTTCCAATTTAAAACCTAAGCCAACCGAGACCTTTATCGATTATGTCTCAAATGTCCAAAGTGTACTAAATAGATGGCTTAGTGCATCAAAAATAGGAAAGGATTTTGATAAACTTAAAAACTTAATAGCCATGGATAAAGTCATATCCACAATACCATCTCCTTTCGCTAAATTCTTGCAGCAGTCAGACATTGAGACCATAGAACAGTTTGAAAAGAAAGGCTCGGCATATTTTTCTTCAAACAGAGATATTTTTAAGACATCAAATAGTGACTCTGAAATAGTTTCTTTTGTAAAGGACCAACCTAAAAACTATCAGAGTAATAGAAAACCATTTCATAGAGTCGACAAGAAAGATAAGAAAGTATCGAAATGTGTCTATTGTCAACTGTTTCATGATACTTATTCTATGTGTGATAAATCACCAAACTATCCTGCACATCTGGAGACGGTCATTAAGAAGCAACAAAACAAAAGAACTGCATACAGGCGTGCAGTCAAATGCTTCTTCTGTTCTAGCTACGGGCATTATTCCAGTAAGTGCCTGGGCCGCCAAAGAATGAAGGCCAATAATGCAATTTTGATTGATACATCCTCTGATAGTGGTAGTGAGACTGAGTGTGATATCGAGAATGTATTACCTTTTAAGCAATCTGAAGATGTTTGTTGTGTGAACGATGTATTAAGCTTTGACAATTGTGAGCGATGTCACCAATTTCATGCAGACGGCAAACTTACATGTGGGCATATTGTAACATCCTCCTTGGAGAATGCAAATGCAGCTGTAGCCTCCAGAGGCAATCTATTGTTTCACTCTGCAATGGTCAATGAGAAGCCATGCCGATGTTTGCTTGACAGTGGGAGCTCTATTATTGGTGTTAAAAAGGAACTTATTAATCCAAAGGATTATACTGGTGACTCTGTAAAATGCCGCACTTTTTCTGGTAACATAGAAACCTATCCTCTGGCAAGAGCCCGTATAAACACCCCGTTCCTTTCTGGTACCTTTACGTGTGCAATACTAGACAACCCTTGTACTGATTTAATTCTTGGGTGTCTACCCCAGCTAAGGCACTGCACAGATGAAGAAATATCTATCTGGGAGGAGAAGAATGGACTCACTCCAGTGAACAGTTCAGATATCCTCAAACATCACAGTCCTAAGAAAAGTGCTAGACCCATAATACTTGAAACTGATCAAGACGTAATGGTGCTACTACCAGACAAACATAATAAAATAGTAACTTCGTGGCAAGGGCCATTCAAAGTGATACAAAAACTTTCTGATGTCGACTATGAAATATCGATAAACGGACACTTAAAGATATTTCATATCAACATGTTGAAACCCTACTTTTTACGACAAGAGACAGAATTAGAGACAGACGAACACAATGCACCCACACCTATGGATGAGACGACAGACGTACACAACGCAACTACACTAGTTAGCGAGACTGGCAAATCCGACGATATGCATACACTTAGTGAGATTACAGAAAACGCACTTAGCACCACAACCGTACTGAATCAGGTAGACGACGACGGGATGGAACTACCCGTTCCAATTGTGGACAAGACTGCTACATTAGATTGTATACGATTAGAAACGGGACTGACAGGAGAACAACGACGACAGATAATAGAATTAGTGACTGAATATAAGGACATATTTTCCGACATTCCAGGTAGGACGGACAGAATCGAGCACTCCATCCTTCTTTCGGACTCGAAGCCTATCAAATGCAGGCCGTACTCTATCCCACTTAGCTATAGGGAAAATCTAAATAAGGAAATTCTTAATTTAGAAGCTAGTGGAATTATTCAAAAATCTACATCTGAGTACTCCTTTCCAATCGTCCTTGTCAAGAAAAAAGACTCCACCATTCGTCTTTGCGTGGACTATAGAAAACTCAACAATGTCACAAAGATCGACGCAGAACCAATTCCTTCCTGCGAAGATCTGATTCTCGACATGTCCACCTCCAAAATCTTTTCTAAATTAGACCTTACTAAGGGATATTGGCAGGTCCCTATGCAGACTCAATCTATCCATCTGACTGCTTTCTCAACACCTCTAGGTCTTTACGAGTGGTGATTTCTTCCTTTCGGACTTCGTAATGCTCCTGCCACTTTCGTACGCTTAACGAGAGATTTGCTACATGGAGTGACGAATACTGTTACCTATATAGATGATATTTGTATCCATACAGAGGACTGGACAACACACTTACTGAAACTAAGACATGTCTTCGATAGGTTGCGACTCTTCGGCCTCACGGTCAAACCGAGCAAAGTCGAATTGGGCCTACAAGAAATTGATTTTTTGGGTCATGTCATTTCACAAGGACAACTGAAAACTGACAATAAAATTATTACCAAAATTATGAACCTGACCATGCCTACAACAAAGAAGCAGGTCAGGAGTCTTTTGGGCTTAGTAAATTATTATAGCAAGTTCATACCGAACTTAGCTGAAATTACAAGTGTATTTTCAAATATTTTAAAAGCATCAGTGAAATTGGATGTCAAAGATGCATTATTAATTTCTGCATTGTCAAAATTGAAAATGTTATTTAGTAATGTACCAATCCTCCGCTTGCCTAATCCTATGCTCGTTTATTATCTTAGGACAGATGCCAGCATGATTTCCATCGCTGCAGTACTAGGCCAGTTTTCTGATGGCATCTTCCATCCGATTTGCTACGTGAGCCGCAAGATCACACCGGCTGAGTCCAGATATTCCATATCAGAGTTGGAAGCCCCAAGCGTCATCTATTCGGTGAGGAAGTTGCATCGATTTCTGGCGGGTAATCACTTTGTAGTCCAGACTGACAACTCCCCGATCACGGTCATACAAAGTGGGGTACATAAGAATGACCGCATCTATAGGTGGTCGTTAATATTACAGAATTATACTTTTAGTATAGAGCATATTAAGGGTAGGGACAACATCCTTGCTGATACCCTTAGTCGACCATCTGAGGTAGAAATACCTGATATTCCACACGAATAGGTAGTTTAAGAAATGTTCATTTACTATACATTTAACGTATCCTGTGTAGATTATACTATTGTGTACATAGACATCAGGATCAGAACTATGCGCTAAGAACAGTGAACTACCATGTGTCCGTAGACAGCTGAATGACAACTGTGCGCCAAGAACAGTGAAATCACCGTGTGTACATAGACAGCTCGTTACTTACTATGCTCCATTTGTGCTCCGGTGAATCACCTGTGTTACTCATATCAGAACAGTGTCAGAACATTGTTAAATAACAGACACGAAGATACTTGTCTACGACACCAGCGGACTCAACGAGTGTAAGAATACCCATAGGACACAAGTATGACTGTGTAGTGTAGATAGCATACCCAGGATAAGTGTGTATATATAAACTATGCCAACGAAAGCAATTTCTATACATTATGGCAACCACTAACCTGAGGTAAAAATGACATCATGTATATATACTTATTGTGATATGTAATATAACGATTTTAAAATAGTGGTAAATTATAGTTAGGCTATTACTGTAATATAGAGTTAGATTAGATTTAGGCAATATAAGAGATTTTTTTTTTTTTGTAGTTTAGATAAATCAGTAATTTACCCACGTACTTAGCATAAAAATAGATTCGGATACTATTTAAACTTAATAACAGCTAATTAAAGATTAGGATAAAGAAGCTTAAATAGGGACAACACGATGTAGTCAGTTAATTTCATTTTATTTCATTTCATCTTTATGAACACTTTAACAACCTTTTCATTTAGGACTAAAATTAGGTTATATTTTATAGGATAAAAAGATTATACCTAGAAACATACATCAGTTATACCATGTAGATTAAAAATGTCCATTATATTTTTTGTTTCATTAAAAACATTAGTTAGAATTTTTGTTACATTTCAAATTACCCATTTCATAAAGATACATAACTCATCTCACATCATTTTCATTTTTTTTAAATAGTTAGATTACTTCCCTTCAATTAGATTAATTTGGTACAACAAAATAGAATATAGATAGTTTTTTTTTTTTTTTTTTGGTTTTTTTCCGCGTTTATATCCTGTTTCAGGATATTGCGGTCAACACCAGCATCTTTCAGCTGTATGTTGATTCCTAGGCTAGATTACGCTCATCAGCACGCCACGACTTTCTGAGCGACCGGCTCCATACTCTCATAAGTCACTTTTGCGATTCGAACCACTGCTAATTCTCGTCGTGTCACGTGACGAGAGTATTCGGGGTTAGCGGAGAAAGCTGCTAACCCCTCGGCCATGGAGTCGGCTAATATAGATAGTTAGAAAATTAATATTAGTATGTCATCAGAAGATAGTGGTGAATAATATCGGGGTATAATCTATCAACCCTATTTCATCTATGTAAATATTTTGTAAATACATGACTCGTGCAGTAACTTAAGCACAGTCATGAAGCTCAACTCTTTTCAAACTGAGCTAAACGTGTACAATGTCACTTCAGGGTTCTTAAATAATTGTGAGGGTAAAAGATGTGTGACAGAAGTGTGAGAATAAAAGATGTGTGACAGAAGTGTGAAAGTGAGAGAAAATGGTAAATATACAGTGGAGAGTGAGGGCAGCCAGCGGATGTTTTCTGCCGCTTGGCGCGACTTTTTATTGTTTGTCTGCGTTAGGCGTTTGTTGTCAATGTTGTAATGTGCTGTCTTAGATGTATTGTGTGTAGTTTAGAGTAAAACTTAGATAGAGTATTTTAAGTCTCATATGACGGGAACGTAGTCACGAATTGGTGTTACACACTTGTTTGTGGCCACATTTAACCGAATTATGGCACTTGAAAACTAACTTGCAGACATATTTATAGACAGACACACATGTTAGGAGTTAAATTATATTAGTAGTTAGATTCAAACACGCAAACAACCAGGAAAACACACATGTAAAGCACATACATTTTTTAGAACAAAGGGATATAACTTCGGGTCAGGGGACACAATAGACAACGAAACACTAACTTAACAGTGAAAGATAACGTTACACGCGGAAGCGAGATAGGTAAAGCCTGTCGCACTCAGCTTGTGCAAGGGTTGTTTAATATTATATGGGGGCCATGAAGCAATTCATGGGTTGACCCTAAGAAAGTCAACTTTGTATGGGTAGTGAGTTAATTTACTATTTGAGGGCAGGTCTTATAAGACAACGGTCCGGTTCAGACAAACCTCTAATTATATAATATTGCGATTGAGAAGAGGGCTCACGCCAACCTGACAAGTTTGTGGCGATCAGCTATAGCCAAGTAAAGTGATACTACACTGTGACAATAGTCAGTAGAAGTCTATTAGGATACCCAAACCCAAGTTATTAGGAGTCTTTGACAAAAATTAGATACACTAATTTTTAGAAACCTCTTGCGTCACAACCATGAGTCAAAGTTTGTAACGCAACACAGGAGGGGAGGATGTGTGTCAAAGACTCAAGTATAGAGGAGGAAGACCACCCTGAATGAGTGGTCTACCTCCAGTAGATTAGAGGTAACTCAGTGCCCCTACATGAGGGCAGGGTAGGTGATAGGAAGGGGAACTATTAAATAGTTCTCTCATGAGACACGGAGGTGTCAACCAGAGTTAGCACTCTGGTCACGGCAACGTGAATCTAGAGTGTAACTCAAAAGAGGCCACTACTCGAGCGTGCTAAATGAGGCCGCACGCAAAAAGCCGTAGTGCGCCCTGAGTCCTTCCGCGCACTGTGTAAACAGCACGCGGAGTAGAATCAGACGGGACACAGACTTCATAGTGATAACATCGCTTAGCGATGCTTGTTTCGTTAGCCGAATAGATAGATTAGCGATAGGGTTAGGAAATGACTAGTGATAGGATATTCTGTGCATTTATTCTTGTGTGATTTGTTAGCGACTGTTTGTTGTACATTGATGTGATACAAAGAGCCAGTGGCAATAAAATGTGGAACCAATTCCTCTCGTACGACTAGCAAGTCTTTTGTGTGATGCGAGAGAAGTATCCTAGAATGCCTGTGACAGCGGTTGCATGTGAGTGGTTGAGCAGTTAGGAGACACTTAAAAAAAAACACAAAGGAGATTATGTGTGAATGATTGGTTGGTTGGTGACTGAATAACATATTCATTTCTGGTTGAGTATCTGATTGATTTGTTGATCAATTCATTGATTAACTGGTTGATTTAGTAATCATTTTCTTGATTGAGTAATTGAACTATTGGTTGAGTAAGCTATTGGTTGAATAAGTAAGTTGTTGCTTAGCCAACTGATTGATTGGTTGGTGCGGTAACTCATTAAATGATTGAATTGAATGGATTACTATTTGAATGATTAAGTGGATTGTCTGGTTGATTAAGTGGTTAATTCACTGAGTGATCAAGTACTTGATCTCTGCATGGCCAGGGCAAAATATCCATACAATTCTCAAATTCTGTGACCTCTGAAGCGAGGTGAGCCATTCCACACGAAACATTCCTTTCTCCACCTGACTAAGCATACTCTTTGAGTCCTGATGAAGACAACGTGTGTTGCAGTAGTCTCCTCCAACCAACGGAATACCGCTGTGACTGCTTCCAGCTACATTCTCATGCTGGAGGTCGCAGCCTCATATGCCACTCTCCATTTTTTTAAGAATCGTCCATTAGCCTTCGCAATTAAATCCACAACACTCTGTCTTAGTTAGTTAGTTGGTCGCGGTTTCAACTTCACGGCAATGGGTTATCCCCATTATGCTCAGTTTCTGTGCCAGTGAATATCACACACAATGCTCCTCACTGCCCAATGGGAAAAGTGGAACAGACATGAGTCTCAGCAAGCCAACAGCCCGCACAGGTACACTGCATAATGCCGCCGCCAGAATGTCAACACAATAGTCCTCAATAAAAAAATACAGTTCATCGTCGATGGAATCGGCAGTCACCAGAAAGACTTCATTGACCCTGGTTTTATCCCACATGCCTCGGTCTCTTTCCGGGGGGCGACCCGCCGAGAGCGTCGCATAAAGCATGAACTCCATAGTTCCAGCGACGACTCCCGGGAGCCTCCTGAAAAATTCACTCATGAACCGAAACGGCAAACCAGTCAATTAGCGATAGCCGGCCATTGTTCCGAACATGCAGTTCACTATGCAAACAACAGCGGACAGATGTAAAAGCATTCCACATGAAGCTCACAGTGTTGCACCACGCACTCACTCAGTAGCAGGGTGATGGAACCATGTACTACCAGTTCAACACGTGGAAGATGCGAATGCAAACCGTAGCCACAAGCATAAACACACCAGAGGACTCAGTTCAATTCCTAACCGCCATGTTGGGGACCGGAACTCCAAAAAACACTCCGTCTGTTTCTCACCACTGACCCATCAGTATAGATCACTATGTCACCTTGGTGTGTGTTACTCTGGATCAGTTGGCTAACTAGAACTGGCACAATTAGACACCGGGCGCTGATGCATATGTTGGAGGAAGAACTAAGCACTGATTGTCTTGTCTGGAGTACAAAAATGAAACGCCAACAGATGACCAAGTTACTTTAAATGAATGTTAGCAGTCAAGTACTGACATATTATACAGGGTGTTTGTAAAGTCTACACTACCATTCGTATGTAGAACAAATTTGAAAAATAAAGTACATGGTGTCATAAAAAATGGTACTCCACATTGGGAAGCAATATTCAGCGAATGACTGTCGTCTGCAGGAGTAATTCAGTTTAATTTAGTCGACGGATCAACATCACGGCACACGGGTGTAACCCATATCAGAAGTGCTTCGTTCTCCTCTTAACTCAAACCTGAGTCTGGAGAAACTCAGCTCAGTGCACGAACTCCGTAGCACCGGCGAGTGCACTAACTCCGTAGCACCGGCGAGGATCCTGAAATACAGTACTTTGGGTAGATTTTTAACTCTAAATTTTGCCTGGGCAGCGCGGTTAGGTTACTCTTTTTCGATTTCCAACTGCCAAGGAGTTTTTCACGTGCGCAACAATACACATGGGCGTCCAATCTTAATACCCAGAGACCAGGGGAAATTTTATTACTAGAAGTCCACGTGAAAAAATCTCGGTCCTCACCGGGGCTTGAACCCGGGACCTCTAGCACTAGAGGCGGACACCATACCTCGAGACCACGCAGCTCCCTAATTCTTTGCACTCCAAACAGAATGGTGTTACCAACGGAAGAAAGCATTTGTTAAATGTTTCCTACACACACCCTGTACTTGTTGTTCTGTGTGGCAATGAATCTTGGAATGCCAATGAACAAATTAAGAAGAGCTTTAAGCAGTACAGGTGTGATCCCTGGGACAAATGCCGCGTATACCATGGATGACTGGAGTAACTAACAACGATTGCCTGCAAGCGGCTAATGAAAGTAGAGCATTGTACGCGACCACAAGTGAGAGACAGAAAGTGTTCTTTGGATATATGAAAACAGCAGATAGCCTTTGGAAAACATCGTGACGACTGGACAAATCAACAGTAGAAGAGGAAGGGGCTAACCCGGGAGCATGATGATGTGCAGCAATATCAACAATAGAAGTAATGCACAACATCAAGAACAGAAGTCTCAGGAGGGTCATGAGGCGCTTCGCCATTTGACAAAACACAAAATGTTGATGGTGGAGATAAAGATGGTGGAGATAAAGATGATAATTATTTTTATTTTTTCCGCTTGATTTGAACTCTAGCGTAGTACATGCCGGACTGATTTTTGCGTGTGGATTAGCTTTCCCTATAAGCAGTGTCTTTCGCCATCAGGCGAACCAACTCTGACTTCTGAGATACTAGTAGTTTGCGTCCCCAAGTCAAGGACGAGAAGTCAACATGTTAGTCCAACTAACTGGTGCAGGAGGTTTAACCCGCTTCAGAGCACCGGAAGTTTATAAGCGAGCGCTATTTTCCATTTGGCCATAATATTAGGTGATTTTGTACACTAGTGCATGCCTGATACACATACGCGCGCACACGCACACGCGTATGCACGCACGCACACCCCCACCGCAGGCACGCATGGATTTACACACGTACACAAGTTACACATGTACACAAGTACAGACACCGGCACGCACACTCTTTCTTAACCACCTAAGCATGGTGCCTGCTAAAACAGCGACATCTGAAGTCAACATTTTAGTCCAACGGTGTAGTAGTTGAACCCGCTTCCTCGGCATCATCACACCGGAAGTTTGCGAGTGAGCTCTAACCATTCTGACCTCCGTATGAGAGTTACAATCACAAGTATTGATAAGCACTCATGGAAAGCTGAATTTAAAAGGTGGACTTCTCATTCAGAAAGCAGTGACAAACTACTGAATGAAAAATGTCATTGAAAAAACAACTTCAGGTTGTTAGCAAAGTCCTGCAAAGGACATGCAACTTTTTAACACAGAGATAACGTTTGTAAGACGTAGTGTACACACTTTCATGTTAGTTAGTTAGTTAGTTAGTTAGTTAGTTAGTTAGTTAGTTAGCTGGTTGGTTGGTTGGTTGGTTGGTTGGTTAGTCGACAGGTTATCCTCATTGCACAACGAACCATTTTAGTCTACAGTTCTCCGAACCCCTCCTTAGTAAATCCCGCAGCGCGTAGCGGCTAACGACACCAGTTCTGTGTTGGTTTATGAATCCTCTTTGCCTTCCTGCGTACTGTTCTTTATGGCCATCTCTCTTTTAGCTTGCTGTTCTCGCAATCTGACACAGTCATTATTTAGTTCTCGCAAGTATTACTTCTCGTAGATCATTCAGTATATCAGCCTGGAACATGGCTCGTCCGCTCTCCACAGTAGCCTTACCTGCAAGCCTGTCAGCCTGCTTATTTCCTTGTACACCCGCATGCCTTGGCATGAAAATGGAACTAATCTTTGCCAATCGTGACCGATCCAGAGACAACAACCACTGTCTACAGACCTAGGCCATCACTATCTTCCTGGGCATACTCATTGAGTCACTAAGGACACATGCCCGAGTGAATGTCTGTGCCTCGAGCCATGTTATTGCTTTACTTACTGCCATGACTTCCATAGTAAGACTAATTATGGTCAAGGCAAAAGCATCAGTCTTCCTTCACAATTCTCCCTACAGCATGAGCTGTGAAGGCCCATAAATTTCTCACGCGTCGAACGACCGACCAATCTGTATAAATGACAGCATCACCCTCTACAGAATTCTCGAAAATCAGAACCTGTACTTCCTCCTCTACAGCAGCCGGATTTTCGTGTCTGCATTTTCTGTCTAGTTGAATGCAAACTGAAAAGGATGTGCAGAAATCTGTTGGCACTTGCACCCACTCCTCGCTAGGTTCTAAGGCCTCAAGTGAACACACCTGTTGAAGAATAACTCCGGCTTGACCCTACCACGACTTTCCTCTTTTTAACCTGCTGCCCTTCACCTTTTTAATTTCACTATGCAGTGGATGTTGTGTGTTATCGTTGACTCTAAAGTAGTCACATGCTCGGCAAATTTGTATTCTGTCCCCAATGGTTGGAAAATCAAGAAGGTATAGCATCGCCCTGCATGCTGTATCTCTTGAACTTCCAAGAATAATACGCATATCTTCGTTCTGTATCCTTTCCATCTGCTTATGGCTGAAAGTCAGGATCGCCATCGCATATTCAAAAACAGGAAGGACCAGAACCTCGTAAAAAAGACAGATGGCGCTGCTCACAGCTTGCCTTCGCCATCACCCGTTTAAAAAGTTACTGGACGTTGCAGTAAATCCCAGCTTTTATTGCCTCCCAAAAAGCTACAGTTTGAAGAGCAAGTCCAGTAGATTGCTATCATAACTTTCACCTTTTAAGATCCAATTTCAAAGGCGCGAATCCATCATCCCATGTACTATTGATCAATCCAGATTTTTTACATCATGCTCTCCAACCGAATTTCTTGGCATGCCTTGCATGGATCTCATTATAATTTTGCTCTACAAATATGCATTGAAATAGAATTTCTAAAGACATAATCCTGTAAATTGCTATCATAACTTTCATCTTTTACGTCTCAATTTCAAAGGCGCGGGTCCATTACCCCTGGAAACCATTTTCAGAATTTTCACATGTTCATTTTTCTCCATAACTTAAACAAAGGCAACGCACATTTTTAGTGAATAAGACTCACCTGATATCCCATTAACCCACCATATTTAAATCACCCACAAGCCATACCCTCTTTGTCAAACGTTTAAAGGCAATTACGACCTGCACATCGCGGAAACCATTTCCATAATGTGCAAGTAATTTCCAGTAGCCGTGGGTTTCCAAGGGAAATAATTCGTGAATGATGAAGACACGAGGTCTTTACTACCCGTGGATCAATTAAAATGGCTTTAACGGGGACAGTTTGAACATGTGAATTTGATCCAGGGAAATTAATTTCATGCTGAAATTCAGTGATTAAACAAATATCACCAGGGTGAGGTTATAAAGAGGAAGTTTATTCGAAATTAAAACTTATTAAGAGTTTTGATTGATTCACATAGCTGGTAGAAACATCAATGACCGGGGCATCAGTTCAGGTAGTATGGGAGTCCCCCCCCCTCTCTCTCTTTGGACTCCAGCGTAGTCATCACTGCCAAGAATCTTCCAGTGAAAGCTGGGTATTAGAAGAGTGTACCCGGCCTCTTCATGGTTGTTAAGGTTTCTTGGCAAGTTTGCAGAAGGTAGTTTGCCTTTGATTTCCTTGTGGACAATGACTGTACTAGTCGGCGGCCATAGCCATTGTCTCTACTGATGAGATCATCTACCTATCGCCGCAGAGTGCAGACCATAGTCAATAATATTCTGTCGGCTGCTCTCACACTCCATCCACCACCTGCTTTTATGGCTTCACGTAACCCTGATTGGGGGGGGGGGGGGGTTGCGGCTGAACGGGTACTGCACCTTGGCCATGGGTGTTCCGTAGGCTAACGGGGGGAAGGGAGCATCTTACATCTCCTTTGATAGGGATACAGAAAAGATCAAATGCATCCATGCGACAAGAACAGAATATTGAAGAAGGCTGGCTATTAAAGACGATAAAACAAAGAAAATTGAAATATTTTGGTCACTTGAAACGACACGAAAGTTTGGAGAGAACAATAATGGAGGGGTATATGCCTGGGAAGAGAAGAAGAGGAAGGCTAAAGAGAAGATGTGTGCAGGATGTGGCAGATGATCTCCACATGGGTGTATCGGACGCGGATCATCTTGATTATGATCGAGAAGTTTTCCGAACGGTTGTTATGGAAGCGAGGTTCTGCAAGAGAGATGCTACTGAATGAATGAATGAATGAATGAATGAATGAATGAACCGGCCTTTTGGCTCAGATCAAAGTGGCAAACTACTGAACATAAACTTGCAAATAAATCACAAACAGCGAACAAATGTTGGGGTTGACTGCGACGCCCCGTGAAGGACGTGCAGCTAACCAGAAGAAGCAGTACTTGTAGATGAGTAGTAAAAAAAGAAGCGGGCGCGTCAGTGAAGTTAACGGCCAGCTGTGCTGATAACGTCATGAACACGATCTAAAACATGTTTACATAACACTAGGTGTGACTGAGAATACTTGCAGGATGACAGAATTTCTATTGGAAGATTTTAGTATGTATGAGATGTATTGGTTTTATTCGTACGTGTGTCACAAAACAGTAGCAAACGGCAACGCTCTGTGATATACACACACAAAATAAACATACATTACACCTTGTAAATACACCCTGCTTTGTATGAAATAAAAGTTTAAAAGAATATTAATACATAAAACAAGAAAATAATAAGTCTGTGCTCGTCGCTTGCGAAGTGAGGGTAAGATTGTTTACCTGTTTCTCCGTGCTCCCAGGACTACATAATGTGTCGGCACTATCAGACCGCAGACCAGTAACTGGGCTCTGCTTCAGGACAAATTATTAATGACATTATTAACACAATTGGGGGGGGGGGCGATAGCTGTACGGCTGGTAACTACAACTAACTGACGTTTCGGTAGTGGGAGCCTTCATCGAGGAATATCTCTGGCGAAGGGGTCAAGCTGCCTGAATCACGATCCGAAGGTTGTGGTTTCTATTCCGGGCTACTCGTTCGGTTCGCAAGTGCAATTTCCCCGGAAAGAGACCGAGCTATGTGGTATACAATCCGGGGCGGTGAAGAGATAGAGAAAGACAGACAGACAGAGAGGAGGAAGAGAGCGAGAGATGGGGAGAGAGACAGATAGAGAAAGAGAGATAGAGAAAGACAGGCAGATAGATATATATATATAGACAGACAGCAGAGAAAGAGAGATAGAGAAGGACAGACATAATTAGAGAGACAGACAGATAAACAGAGAAAAAGAGAAAGACAGACAGGGGGAGAGGGAGAGACAGAGAGACAGACAGAGAAAGAGAAATAGAGAAATACAGACTGGGATACAAACACAGAGATAGACAGGGAGAGAAACACAGAGATAGACAGGGAGAGAAACACAGAGATAGACAGGGAGAGAAACACAGAGATAGACAGGGAGAGAGAAACAAGTAGGCAAAGAGAGAGAGAGAGAGAGAGAGGGGGGGGGAGTCATGTAATAGTGATATATGTACATTTCCACACGTTTTGAACGTGTATATTACTGTAGCTGTTGTTTGAGATTAGCCTAGTAAGATACGCATGGCAGAAATAAGTATGTAAGAAGAGAGATATGAAGGGCAGAATGTTAGACGGGCCTACGCGCCCAATTCCTCTTTGAAAATAACGTTATTGCTTTGTTTTCTTTATGTTGCAAGTCCTTTATAGGAGATTGCGGTCAACCCCAGCTCCGGGTTTATCATCTAGGAAATGTAACATTCAGTAGTTTGCCATTGCGTTCTGAACGAGAAGTCAATGTTTTAATTCCAGCTGACCGGATACAGGGAACTATCCTACTACCCCGTCGTGCTCACACTGGAAGTTTAAGAGCGAGAGCTCTTATTCATTCAGCTAGGTCGATCTCCAGTTCATCTATCTGCCTCTCATTTTCAGACAAATGGAGGAAAACACAAACAAAAACAATTTTGTAAACTCCACGGCTATCAACAAAAACTCCATGTCCCAACCGCTCATTGTCGACACCCTTGTTGAGTGTACATACATTGTCACTGAAGTCTTCTCAGTTCTCTTGCTGGCTTTCGGTTACGTCTGTAATCCGATCTCCGTGGCCGTTCTGAGTAGGAACACTTTTCGCAAGACAACAATGTCCGTCTACTTGAGATTTGTGGCCATCTGTGATACGGTTAGCCTTACCACTGGATTAGTCAGGTTAGTGGTTTGTTCCGTTGTTTTGTTGAATGTTTTCTGGAGTTTGTTTTTCAGTAACCGATGGTTTAAAGTAGAGCATGAGGTGCGACTGGGTGTGTTTGTGGGGGGGGGGGGGCGCCCGCAGCGCTGAGTGGTCTTAAGGTACGGTGTCCGCCTCGAGTGCTGGAGGTCTCGGGTTCAATCCCCAGTTGAGGACTGGGATTTTTTTCACGTGGACTTCTAGTAACAAAATTTCCCCTGGTCTCTGGGCAGTGAGATCGGACGCCAGTGTGTATTGTTGCGCACGTAAAAAATCTCTTGGCAGTTGGAAATTGAAAAGAGTAGCCTAACTGCACTACTCGGGCAAAATTTGGAGTTAAAAATCTACCCAAAGTATGTCAGGATCCTCGCCGGTGCTACGGAGTTCGTGCACTGACCTGAGATTCTCCGGACTCAGGCTTGAGTGAGGAGTTGAACGGAGCACCTATGGGTTACACCCGTGTGCCGTTATGTTGATCCGTCGACTAAACTAAACTAATGAGGGACAACTATAAGAAAGAGACGAACAGCGTGTGGCATAGAATGATATCAACAACAGAGTTGATCCAGAACACCGAAGGCATCTATGGAGAGACATGATCGCTTACGCCAGCTGACAGGGCACTTGATGGTGATGATGATTGTTGTGGTTTCACAGTCGCTAGAGTACAGACTTACCAACACACTTCTTCTTCTTCTTCTTCGTCTTCTTCTTCTTCTTCTTCTTCTTCTTCTTCTTCTTCTTCTTCTTCTTCTTCTTCTTCTTCTTCTTCTTCTTCTTCTTCTTCTTCTTCTTCTTCTTCTTCTTCTTCTTCATTCGTTTCTCCACCTTTTTCTTTCCCTCCTCCGCCTTCTACTTCTTCATCAACTCTTCCCCTCCTCTCCTCTTCATTCTTCTCATTCTCCTCTTTCTCATCCATCATCTTCTTCTTCTTCGATTACCGTCTGTCACGTCTGTGTTTACATTAGCTATGAGAATAAATCGTTGTGAAGAAGCTGACAATGTCGTCAGGACGGTCGAACCAGGATTTCGCGCCTGAGCTCGTCGTCCGATTAGAGAGGAAATTAACTGGTCACCTAACTCCCGCGCATTCAAGCCTACAGAATGAGGTCGTCCCGGCAGATTACAGACCAATAGGAGCTTCTTTCCTTGTTTGTTTGTTTGATTGTGTGTGTTTTTTTATTATGTGTTTGATTATGTGCCCCGCCTCCAAGTGGTGTAGAACGGGAAACCATGACCGCAAGGTCACGGGCTAACGGGGCTATGACTTGCCAAGGGGGTCGGAAGCCCTATGGTTAGATTTTTGTCCTAAACCTGTGAATGGCCTAGCAAGCCGGCAGGGGATCTTCATACTGCTCGTAGATAAACTAAGAAGTAAAAACGGACTGAACCATATGGATATAGACCTGGCAATGTTAATGGACTTCGAGATAGATCAGCGATTCAAAAAATAGGCACAATGAACGTCTGCTCACTTCGACACCATGTACAAGGTACAGGAGGAATATGATGAGATGAGATGAGATTATGCATCTGTTTGATTATGCGTTTGTTTGTTTGACTACTTGTTTGTTTGTGTTTGGTGTGGAAGCAACGAAGATGTGATTTCTGAAACGAATGTCACGAATACTTTGGACAACCACAGGAACTTCACAACGATTGCCTGGAAGAGGCTAACGAAGATAGAACATTATATTCAACTATAGGAAAGAGAACAGTGTTTAATGTGAGGAGCCGTATTGGGAAGACATCCTGGAGGATGCAAAAGCAGACGGAGAGAAATGATGCTGGGTGGACTGAGGCGGTGGCATGGAGAGATATCATCAAGAGAAATGATGCTGGATGGACTGAGGCGGTGGCATGGAGGGATATCATCAAGAGAAATTATGATGGGTGGACTGAGACGGTGGCACGGAGGGATGTCATCAACACACGGAGAGAAATGATGCTGGATGGACTGCGGCGGTGGCATGGAGGGATATCATCAAGAGAAATGATGCTGGATGGACTGAGGCGGTGGCATGGAGGGATATCATCAAGAGAAATGATGCTGGATGGACTGGGACGGTGGCATGGAGGGATATCATCAAGGGAAATGATGCTGGATGGACTGGGACGGTGACATGGAGGAATATCATCAACAGACCCAGAGAAATGATGCTGGATGGATTGAGGCGGTGGCATGGAGGGATGTCATCAACACACGGAAAGAAATGATGCTGGATGGACTGAGCGGGTATTTGGAAGGTTATCATCAAGAGAATTGATTCAGAACACCAAAGAGCTCGGACGAAACAAACGCTTTCGCTGTTTGGCAGGGCACATGATTGTGATATAGCTGGATCCGCTCATCATCATCATGTGTCATGCCGGTAAGCGTGGGTGGTCATATTTCGCAAGCTACAAAACATTAGTTTCTTGGCATCTGCAAAGAAAGTAGTTTGTCATTGCTTGGGTTCCTAGCAGTTAACATACTGGTCGTAGCCATTGTCTCCCCCCAAAAAGAGATCCTCTGCCTATCGTCGTGAAGTTGGAGACCATAACCTACAACTATCTGTAGACTGCTCTTCAACTTCATCCACCACCTGTACCCATGGCTTCATGTAACCCTGATCTGGGAGGCTAAACGGGTACTCCACCTAGCCCAAGGGTGTCATGTAGGCTAGCGGCGGGACGGAGGCACCTTACCCCTCTCTCCTTTAATCGGGTATATACCAATATCCCCAATCAGTCCACACATTTAACGACGTTCTTCTTATATCATTACTTATTACTTGACCGTCTTCCTTCCCCGCAGCATATTCCGGTTGTCGTTGATTGGGCGAAGCATCCTCGCAGATCTGACCATCTGTCGCCTGTACTACTGGACACAATCTGTGTCCACCCAGTGTAGCAGTTGGGCCTTGCTGGTCGTGACCGTGGAACGGGTCATCTCCATTGTCAGACCTCTTCAGGTCAAGGACATCTGCTCCGTTGCCAGTTCGAAGGTATGTTCGAAAGTATGTTTGAAGGTATGTTTGAAGGCATGTTTGGAAATATGTTTGGATGCATTTTTGCAGTTATGTTTGAAGGTATGTTTGAAGGTATGTTTGGATGTATGTTTGCCGATATGTTCGAAGGTATGTTTGAAGGTATGTTTGATGGTATGTTTTAAAGGATGTATCTTTGGAGGTATGTTTGAAGGTATGTTTGAAGGTATGCCTGAAGGTATGTTTGGAGGTATGTTCGAAGGTATCTTTGAAGATATCTTTGAAGGTATGTTACAGGTATGTTTGAAAGTACGTTAGAATGTATTTTTAAAGGTATGTTTGAAGGTATGTTTGGAGGTATGCTCAAAAGTGTGTTTGGAGGCATGTTTAAAGGTGTTTTAAGCATGGTGCTGTAAGGAAATGGCAAAACGCCAAGAAGAACAGAGTTGCCCATCCTAGTCTTATTGTGCACTTGGAAAAAGAGATGGACATCAAAGTTAGCTATTTCAAAACACTGGTTAAAGCGGTTAAAAGTGAAAACTGGGCAGAGATGTGTCAAAGAATAAGCACTGAAAAATCACTGAAATTGTTCTGGCGACTACATAAAATTATTAATGGGGTAGTCAAGAATAAGAATGTTCCTGACTTCCACAACGAAAGAGATCAGGACTGTGCTTCGATGAACAAGAGACATCACACCAAGGCCAGATGGTATAAAGCATGATAACATCAGTATGTGTACCGACAACGAGCTAGAGGAACTAGCAGATATGTACAACAACAGCATAGGGAGTGCTAGCATCAAGGAAGAATGCTTACACGACTATCTGATTCCCTTGCCGAAGCCTGGCAAAGACCACTCAAAAATTCAGAGATATAGGGTAACAACCATGCAAAATACAATAGGCAAGATGCTGGAGAAGTTAATTGCCAGGAAAATATCAAGTCAGCTAGAGAGGCAAGTTTGTTTCCCACCTACCCTTGGAGGGTACCGTCCAAACAGAGAAACCTGGACCAACGCAGCAGTGTTTTCCCATTATTTCTATGAAGGTTTCCACTCAGGCATTGAAACATGTGCTGCGGCGATTGATCTTGAGGATGAGTACAACAAAGTACCATTGGATTTCTTAATGTTTCAGCTTCTTGAAGGCAAGATAAGTCCATTCCTCCTTAGTAGGATCGCTGCAGCCCTCTTCCAAAAGAACGTAGTTTTTAGAAGTGGCAATTGGACTTCTGAACCAACAATAATATATCCTGGCTTGCCACAGGGATCACCATTATCTCCGGTGTTGTTCAACGGCTACACTGTGAGAATTACCGGTGAGCAGATCAGAGGACCTGAGAGGACATTGTGATATGCCGATGATGTTTTAGTGTATCGTCAGGGTAAGGATAGAGATCTGGTTGCTGTGGATCTACAAACAGAACTACATCGCATAAGTACTTGGTGTGTGGAATCTGGGGCAATGGTCAACCCAACGAAGGCAGAAATGGCATGTTCTCTTTGCACAACCATATTGACAACACTCCAACACCAACTGTAAATCTGTGTTTAAAGACGGTGGAAAGAACGCGGACAATGAACTACCTGGGGATTTGAAGCCTTGCTTATCATGAGCACATATACCGGGTGATAACACAGGCCAAGCGAGGTTTGGGTGCGATGCGGGTGATGGCGGCGCCAAACTGTGAGCAGCGCCATCTATGTCTCCTTTACAATGGTCTGGTCCTTTCTGTTTTGGAATATGCGATGGTGATCCTGACTATCAACCATAAGCAGATATAGAGGATGGAAAGGATACAGAACGAAGCTATGTGTATTAATCTTGGATGCACAAGAGATACAGTATGCAGGGTGATTCGCTACCTTCTTGATTTTTCAACCATTGGGCACAGAATACAAATTTCCAGAGCACGTGCCTACCTCAGAGTCAACGCAAACACACAACATCCACTGCATGTTGGAATTAAGAAGGTAAAGGGCAGCAGGTTAAAAAGAGGAAAGTCGTGGATGGGTCAAGCTGAAGACATTTTTCAACAGGTATGTTCACTTCAGAACTTAGAACCTGGCGAGGAGTGGGTACAGATGCCAACAGATGTTTGTACGTCCTTTTCAGTTTGCATTCAACAGGACATAAAATGCAGGCAAGAAAATCCAGCTGCTGTGGAGGCAGAAATACAGGCTTTGATTTGTGAGAATTCTTTGGAGGGTGGTGCTGTCATTTACACAGATGGGTCGGTCGTTCGACTAGTGAGAAGTTCATGGGCTTTTACGGCTCAGACCGGAGCGGGAATTGTGAAGGAAGATTCTGGTGCTTTTGCTTTGACCACAAGTAGCCTGACTATAGAAGTCATGGCCGTAAGTAAAGCAATAACATGGCTCGAGACACAGACATTCACTAGGGCATGTTTCCTTAGTGACTCAATGAATATGCTCAAGAGGATAGAGATAGGGTGGATCCGAAGATAGTGGTTGCTGTCTCTGCAGCTGTCTCGGCTGGCAAAGATAAGTTTAATTTTCGTGCCATGGCATGCGGGTGTACGCGGAAATGCTGACAAGCTTGCGGGTAAGGCTACTGTGGGAGGGGACGAGCCATGGACCAGGTTGATATTCTGAATGCTCTACAAGAAGTAAGTCGATCGCAAGAACCAAGTGATGACTGTGAAACTACAACCATGGTCAGGCTCCGAGAATAGTAAGTTAAAAGAGGGGTGGCCAAACAAGAACACTATGCGGGAAGCCACAGAAGATTAATAAACCAACACACACGTTGCGGAATTTACTGAGGAGGGGATCCGAGCACTTATGGGCGGAATGGTTCGATATGCAGTATGGATGATCTGTCGACTAACTAACTAACAAACTAACTAACTAACTAACTAACTAACTAACTAACTAACTAACTAACTAACTAACTATGTTTAAAGGTATGTTTGAAGGTATGTTCGCAGGTATGTTTAAAGGTATGTTTAGAGATTATGTTCGAATGTATGTTTGAAGGTATCTTTGAAAATATGTTTCCAGGTGTGTTTCAAAGTATGTTAGAATTTATTTTTAAAAGTATGTTTGATGGTATGTTTGAATGTATAGTTAAAGGTATGTTCAAAGGTATGTTTGAAGGTGTGCCCGAAGATAAGTTTAAAGGTATGTTTAAAGTTATGTTTGAAGGTATGCTTGAAGGTATGTTTGAAGGTATCCTTGACGGTATGTTTGAAAGTATGTTTAAAGGTATGTTTGAAGGTTAATTTGAAGGTATGTTTGAAGGTTAATTTGAAGGTATGTTTGAAGGTATGCTTGAAGATTAGTTTAAAGGTATGTTTGAAGGTATGCTTGAAGGTATGCTTGAAGGTATGTTTGAAGGTGTGCCTGATGGTATGTTTGAAAGTATGCTTGAAGGTATCCTTGAAGGTATGTTTGAAGGTATGTTTAAAGGTTAGTTTGAAGGTACGTTTGGAGGTATGCTTGAAGGTATGTTTAAATGTATGTTTGACGGTTAGTATTAAGGTATGTTTAAAGGTATGCTTGAAGGTACGCTTGAAGGTATGTTTAAAAGTATGTTTGAAGGTTAGTTTGAAGGTATGTTTAAATGTATGCTTGAAGGTATGCTCCACGTATTGCAGTCAGGTCACAGAAGCAGCTTCCCGTTCATCCCCTGGGCTATATACTTGTCTAGGAGGTCAGCGTGGCAGCATGGATCAGAGTGCTGGCTCTTAAACTTCCGGTGTGCTAATGCCGAGATTGCGGATTTAACCCTTACACATGACATCAGTTGGCCTAACATGTTAACTTCTCGTCCTTGACTTGGGGACGTAAATTACAAGTACCTGTGAAGTCGGAGTGGGTTCGCCTGATGGCGAGGGACACTGGTAGTAGGGAAAGCTAATCAACATGCAAACATCAGTCCGGTGCACTAGAAGTAGTAGCAGGTGTACAGACAACGATTGAGTTCAAAGCGAACGCAACAAAATAGGAAATAACCCCCCTCCCTCCTTCCCGAAGATGTTCGGGGCGTCAGCCTGGTCTGTTGGGTCAGGACTGGGACCGGCCTTGAAGCCAAGGTCAGTTTCTGTTACATCTCTGCCTCGATCGGGGACATAAACACTTGATTGTTTGGGTCAACAGCAGTGTCTTCATGTCTCATGAGAACCCTGTCGGCATAGAAGACAGAGGAGGTAGGTGGCGGGTAGTAAAAAGGGATACAGAAAAGAATAAGGGGGATGTCGGACGGACAGACAGACAGACAGACAGACAGACAGACAGACAGACAGACAGACAGACAGACAGACAGACAGACAGACAGACAGACAGACCGACAGACCGATCGACCGACCGACCGACCGACCGACCGACCGACCGACCGACCGACAGACAGACAGACAGACAGACAGACAGACAGACAGACAGACAGATGGGGAGGACGAGGGAAGAAAGAAAGAAGGAGGAGAAGAAGAAGAAAAAGAAGAAGGAGAATACGGTGATGACACAGCAATTAGAACTGTTACATTACAATATTGAAGCGAGCCAACCATCTTTACATTTACCCTCTTTGATGGTTGCCAGGTTGTCATTCTTCTCATTGTCGTCGCCTGGAGCAGCCTGACGATGTTTGTACCGTTTATGGTTGGCCACCAAATTTCTACAAACCCGGTGACAAACTTAACCCAGACCAGGATTTGTTTTCTTGCCCATAGAACTCCCGTGACCTTGTTTCTCAAGAACTTCATGGACGTTGCCGCCTACGCCATTATTCCTTCCATTGTGTTGATCGTCTGCAATATCGTCATTATTGTTTCTGTTATTCAAAGCAGGAAACGTGTTTTTAATACCTCTAATCGAAGCCAGAATCACACAGAAGGCATGTCCAACGGCCCAATGTATAGGAACAACACGAAAATTAAGAATGTGAAGAATAAAACCACAAAAAATGGCAGATCTAACAAGGAGACATCATTGACTTTCACACTTGTTGGTATTAATACTTCATACGTTGTGTGCAACGTACCAGTTGTTGTCTATCAGTTGTATCATAATTTACGATCTGTGGCAAATGTAACTATTCGTGATAATGCTGTGTTTATGCTTCTTTTTCTGTTCATCCATTTCAATAATATTCTCAATTTTCTTTTTTACTTTCTAACTGGGTCTCGATTTCGACAGGAACTTATAAACATGTTTACTGAAGTGAGTGATTGTTTGAAATCAATATGTTGTCAGCCATAGAGAGCATTTGTTGGATCTTTTTTCCGTAGGCATGCTGGTGTGTTAGGAAACTAGCAGGCAGACAGATTGGTTTGGCCTGCATCTATGGGTGGAATATTGGTGCGACGATAAGACAGATGTGATCGGAGCCCTTGGGGATTGAGTGGGATTGTGTGTATAGTGTGGAAGAACAGATACACCATCATTGCCTGGAGAGAATGTTGTTGCGGGGAGTGACCAGAGGATCTGGTCGACACTCAAAACTCTGAGGAAAGGCCAGACGGACACATCAGATTGTAACTGATGCCACTAGTACTGGGACTCTTTGCTGGTTGTTGAAGATTTGGAATGTCCTGAGTGTTGGAATATCGGTTCCTGATTGAATTCAACTCAATCCAACTCAGTTCAACTCAATTCACCTCAATTCAACTCTAAGTTTTTAGTCATATTTGACCATATCTTTACTTATGTAGTATAGTGCGTAGATGCCCGCTTTAGTCCTGTGCCACTTGGGCCACCAACTTCCGACTTCGACAGTTGAGATTTCCTTTCTGGGTGCCTCCTTCCATAGACAGATTGTCTTCCCGGGCTTGAGGGATCTGCCTGCCTACATTTTCTGCGATAGAGTAAGACATGTCAGCATGGTAAATATGCTTGCAGATCTACAAATTGATGGGAAGGACATTAGACTTATAAAAAACATATATCGGAAACAACAAGCTGCCATAAGGATTGATAATGAAGTGGGACAATATCAGCCTATTAAAAGAGGTGTGAGACAGGGATGTGTAATGTCTCCAGATCTTTTTTCCCTGTACAGTGAAAATATTTTCAGAAATGTAGAAGATATAAATGGAATCATCATTGGAGGACGAAACATCAATAACATTAGATATGCAGACGATACAGTATTGATTGTAGACAATGAGCATGATCTGCAACAATTAGCAGATGCGGTTGTTGCACACAGTGAACCAGTGGAGTTAGAATTAAATTGCCGGGAAGGTTAACCCGGTCAACAAATGCCCGCAGAAGTCGGATGTGTCGGCCTAACGGCGCAAGAACGCAGCTCTGCTGTAAACACGCACAACGCAATCACATCCGAAAAAAAAAAAACTCCGGATGAACGAAGAAGAAGAAGAATTAAATTGTAAAAAGACATATTATGGTCGTCACTAGGAAAAAAGATGGGAGATGCCTTGATGAAATTAGAACAAGAATAGCCATGGCGAAAGTAGTCTTTAGCAAGATGAAAAACATACTGACCAATAAAAAGAGGTCAATGGGAACGAGAAACGGCATGGTACAGGATGGATGGATGGGTGGAATAGAAATTTACATTATAAAACGTGGTCGTTTGATTGTACGGCATGTTTGGCCTAAACCTGACTTTGTCTTTAGCATTGAATCTGTTAATGGAGATAGTCTTCATCATCACGTGTCTTGCAAGCTGGCGTAGGCGTTCATGTCTGTCCACAAAAATCGGTTCTTGGTGTTCGGGAGCAACTCTATTGATGGTATTCCTCCATGCCACCGTCTCAGTCCACCCAGTGTCATTTCTCTCGGTCTGTCTCTGTCCTTGCCTCTTTTTCCTCTGATTTTTTCAGTTGTCGCTATATCTTCCAGTGCCTCTCTTCTCTCCCCACGACGAGTAAATGTGTGATTACCCTGGGGATAACAACTGCTCTACATTCGAACAATATCAGTGACTACGTATTTCATTAAAAAAATGTAATTTATCTATTCACTTCACATGATATATAACTTTGTATAGGGTGTATTTTTTAATGGCTGTGGGGGGTTTAAAAATATTGCCATTCCAAGTTTTGTTTTCACCCTCTATGAACACATGCAACGTAAAAGGTAAATACAAAACTTGGAACGACAATATTTTCAGAAACCCTAGTCATTAACAATACGAGATGCAGCGAAATATGACAGGCAATAAATCGTGCAACATACTGTTTGTGACTTCTGTGTTTACATTCTGTAAATAAATGTATTGTTTTAAACGCTGTTTATCATTTTCTTAATGCTTGTCATTTTCTTAATGCATACAAGGCGTCGAGGTAAACCACAGACAGCATTTTTTTTTTTTTTTGCTTTTGTGATTTCTTGGCAATGTTATGTTCAGTAGTTTGCCATTGCTTTCTACACGACCGGCTCTCATGCCATTGTACGAAAACCAGGACAATGCGGTCTACTGCCGAATCATCGGCAGCTGTGTTTCTAAATGGGTATGCGGGATTACGAAATGCGTAGAAGAAATTGTACTTCTTCTTCGGGATTACGAATTGCGTTCGTTACTCGTTTGCGACATTATAGTTTTTATACTTTCAATAGCCTTTTTCAGGCAATAATCATTAGTTACTCTGGCAGTCCAAGATATTCGTAACATTCATCTCAGAAACCGCATCTCCGTTGTTTCCAATCGGTTCTTAATTAAATCAGGCTGATTGAAGTTGAACCGAAACGCCACAAAAGACTACCCCCCCCCCACCCCCCCCCGCCCCGCTCCATGGACATCCATCTATACAAGCTCATATTTCAGTCTAGCGCCACCTATGTAACACCAGTGGCGACTCCTACCTACCTCAGCTCATGACGTCAGTCAGAAATCGAAGACGAGGCCGGGAGACAGGTCTGGGGAAATTGTTAATCTTTAGTTGTAGCGATCCACAAAGAGGGACATTATTGTTTGTTTACTGTGCCTGCTTACACACATACACGTACACAACACGTATATAAATACTAGAGCACAAGAAGGCAGGAGGAGACACTCAAACGATGTTTTCCCTCTTCTTTATGCTACCCCTATCCTTTATCCTTCTCGCGACATGCTTCTGAAGTATAATTTTCACTTACCTTTTCTTCTTCTTCTTCTTCTTCTTCTTCTTCTTCTTCTTCTTCTTCTTCTTCTTCTTCTTCTTCTTCTTCTTCTTCAACGCAAGGTGGCCTGCTTCCAAATCGCCCGCAGCTGTGTTTCGAACGCAGTGTGCAGGGTTACGAATCGCGCTCGCAACGCCTTCGCCATAGATAGGCAACTTGTCGCTTGTATAGTGTGTATTTTTATTGACTTTGCAATGTTTGAAAATATTGCCGGTCTAAGTTTTGTATTCAACCTCTGTAAAGCAACATAATGCAACATAATAGGTAAATACAAAACTTGGACCGGCAATATTTTGAAACACTGCACAGTTATTTTGATTTCTGCCATGTCTCCTTCACTCCATCTAGCCAACTCTTCCTGGGTCGTCCTCTCGCCTTTTATCCCGATGTTCTCATGTAGAATGCTCTAGCCGCTGGTTGATCTTGTTCCTTTCTAACTAAATATTCGAACCATTTAAATCTTTATTGTACCCGTATAAAGGCAGTAATCGGTGTTTATTTCTACACTTGTTCTTAGTTTCTCACGTGTCTCTCTATCTCTTCTTTTTTTTCGGTTGCGTTTCTAACACATCTAACTTTCGCATGTGACTTTACGGTTTTTTCATGGACTGTCCATGACTGGAGTTGGTAAAACAGCGTAGGGGATGAACAAGGTATGTATCAGCTTTTTCTTTAACAAGGCAGAACTCTTTAGAGTCTTCCAGCCGCCATCATATGGGGAAAATGCAATCAATGCCATAGACGGAGAGAAAATCCAATGAGCAAGTCCTTCAAGAAACAAGTGAAAACGTAAACTGATTACAGAAAGTAGACGTAGACAGTCACGATTTTTTTTTTTTTTTGGGGGGGGGGGGGGTACATAATAAGAAGAAATAAACTAGAGAACTTGATGACAACTGGCAAGATCGAAGGTAAGAGAACATGTGGAAGACTGAGAAGTAAATACCTGGATGGCTTGGCCACGTGGCATGGTGGAGTCATGAACACCGAGCTGAGCTACGACTCTGGTGATCATTTGAGATGACGAAACATGACCGCCAAAGCTCATCGACATGGCACAAGATGAATGAATGAACCGCCATCTCTATAACATTGTTCCTTTCCTCAGTTCACAAACATAATCTGCCATGCTCTAACTGTCGGCTTGCTGGAGCTTTCATACTATATCAGTTGTCAACCAAGACTTAGGGCCTGGTCTGCCCTGCCATGACATGTTGTCTTTACGTTGCAATTCCTCGCACTAGGGTAAGGCTTGTACCCTCTCAGTTGTGCTCTTCCAACCAAAGCCGTTGGCACAATGTGGCCTATTGGTTTTGGTGTGCACCGCCCAACATTCGGCGTTAACAGAATGCAGGTAGTACCGTCTACTGTCGTACGGTAGCTCAGTCATATCTGACCAAGGCCACTGATTTCACATTCGATTTCAACTGAATAACGTTCCATTATGCCAGGTCCAGAATTATGTGAAGACCTACAACTTGTCACAATGTGCAGTAAGCGAACGAAAATCCTACTAACAGCTCGGTTCAAACGTTTATCATGTGTAATATCATCATCCAGTGCCGTGCCGGTTGGCGTGGGCAATCATACCTCTCCACAAATTACATTCTTCGACGACATGAATCATTTCGTGTTTTGACTCCCTTCCGTGCCATGACATAAGACTATCAACAATCTTCTCAAGCAGTCTTCCTCTATCTCTCTTTCCTGAAATCTTTCCGGTTGTCACAACAATGGTCCAGTTTTTATCTTCATATAACGAGGCCATAAAACCATGACTGCCTCTTTCTGATGTTTGTGATAAGTTGTATTTGCGACTCAGCTTCCCTTAAAACGTCCTGATTTCTCATGTAGGTTTTCCAATTTATTTTCAGCACTCTTCTATAAAACCACATCTCCAAGGCTTCCGTGATTTTTTTTCGCCTGTTTACTAATTGTTGGTTCTATGTAACATGCAAGAATCTTGTTCTAACTTTCAAGGACATTGATATTGCACAAAACGTTCTTCATTTGATAGAATGCGGATCTTGCTTGTCCTATTCTCCCTGGCCTAGGGGTTGACGTCTTTCTCCGTAATCCCGTATATTCTCGTGAGTAACGTAACTTGCACGAGAATCGGTAGCGGTTCTCGCCGCATTGGTAACTACGGGTTATTAAGCCGGTCGCTGAGGAAGCAATGGCAAACTACTGAGCATAATCTTGCCTAGTACATTAACAGCAGCTGAAAAAAGCTGATATTGACTACAACGTCCTGTAAGGGATATGCAAAAAACAAAAAACAAAAAAAATTATGTGCTTTATCTCTGTGATGCATCTTCCATCTGATGTTATCCATGTGCCCAGATATCTTAATTTCTGCACTTGCGGGAACTGGTCTGGTAAGGGGTTGAGGTTAGTACCACCCTCAACCTTGCGCGCCTATCCACTGTGATTGCTCAGATACCCTTACCAGACCAGTTACCGTCCTCCTGCCCCGCCCCCTTCCTTCTATGTGCTCACTGAACCGTAACACCCGGCACCGGGTATCAGAATACATCGGAGATTTTCTTAGTCACTTACAGATCCGAACGGTGAGGTGAGTATGAACGTTTTCTCTATTAACATTTTTTTTCTTCAATTAAACATTGTCTTCAACTAACATTCTTTTCAATTAACATTTTTTTCAATTCTCATTTTCCCTTCATTGCTTCCATTTTTCCATGCTTTTGTTCTTCTCGCCCTGTCGCCACCTTCTGATGTAGTCACAGGAGATCTCCTTGACTGTATGTTGTGTTTGTGAATGTGTTTGTTTGCCGATGAAGGCTAATCGCCGCAACGTTCTGTATGTGTCTTAACTCTGTTATGTAAAGCTGCACTACTTTGTGTCATTTTATATTGTTTTCATTATTAATAGCACGGGAAGCTCAATAAACGGAAGTGAGGTTAGTAGCCATGCTCAGGACGTGACGATTCCTTTGGGTGAGCCCAGTATCAGAGCTTGATGTGTCGGTTCTGCCCTTATGAAAGCCTACTTGGATGGGGGGGGGGGGGGGGAATGTCAATGGTATGCCCCTGCCTTCCCTTGAAGGCATACGGCTGTCCTTAGAAACACCGGGACGGCTAACCTGGTCAACAAATGCTCGCAGAAGTCGGAGCTGTAGGCCGAAAAGTGCAAATATCGCAGCTCTGCTGTAAACAGGCACAAATAAATTAGGTCAGATACAAACGAAAATATAGGGTGGACGACAACGACGACGACGACAACGACGACGTCGAAGAAGAAGAAGAAGAAGAAGAAGAAGAAGAAGAAGAAGAAGAAGAAGAAGAAGAAGAAGAAGAAGAAGAAGAAGAAGAAGAAGAAGAAGAAGAAGAAGAAGAGGAGGGATGAGGAGGAGGAGGGGGAGGAGGAGGATAAGAAGAAGAAGAAGAAGAAGAAGAAGAAGAAGAAGAAGAAGAAGAAGAAGAAGAAGAAGAAGAAGAAGAAGAAGAAGAAGAAGAAGAAGAAGAAGAAGAAGAAGAAGAAGAAGAAGAAGACGAAGAAGAAGAGGAGGAGGAGGAGGAGAAGGAAGAAGTAGTAGTAGTAATAGTAGTATTAGTAGTAGTAGTAGTAGTAGTAGTAGTAGTAGTAGTAGTAGTAGTAGTAGTAGTAGTAGTAGTAGTAGTAGTAGTAGTAGTAGTAGTAGTAGTAGTAGTAGTAGTAGTAGTAGTAGTAGTAGTCAGGTGTTAGTCAGATATGACTGAGCTACCGTATAACAGTAGACGGTACTACCTGCTTTCTGTTAGCGCCGAACGTTGGGTGGCGCTTACCAAACCCGACACCCCACATTGTGCCAACGGCTTCGGGCGGAAGAGCGCAATTGGGAGGGTACAAGCCTTACCCTGGTGCGAGGAAATGCAACCTAAAGACAAAATGTCATGGCAGGGCAGACAAGGTACTAAGCCTTGGTTGGCGGCTGGTCTAGGATCGAAGCTCCGACAGGCGGACAGTTAGAGCATTGCTTTGTTGGTCCGGCAGCTTCTGCAGCTTGTCTTGTTCCAGATGTAGACGTATTACCTTTCCTCTGGAGTGAATTAGGCAGGCCGAAAGAGGGATCATGTTGCATGGGCAACACATGATCTCTATATTTTAGTCCAGGCTTTGTGCTATGGAGAGGCATGTGAGACGTAAGATGGTGCATGAGGGTGGAAATGACTACGTGTTCACATGCACCCACTGTGAACGGACATTTACAGCGCGAATTGGCCTTATCAGTCACATTCTCTACCGCCATAGGTAAAAGTTATTATGCCTTTTTAAAGCACAAACTATCGTCTGTCAAGACGGCAAGGTGCCAATAAATGAGCAGCAGCATCAGTAGTAGTAGTAGTAGTAGTAGTAGCAGCAGCAGCAGCAGCAGCAGTAGTAGTAGTAGTAGTAGTAGTAGTAGTAGTAGTAGTAGTAGTAGTAGTAGTAGTAGTAGTGGTGGTGGTGGTGGTGGTGGTAGTAGTAGTAGTAGGAGCAGCAGTAGCAGCAGCAGCAGCAGTAGTAGTAGTAGTAGTAGTAGTAGTAGTAGTAGTAGTAGTAGTAGTAGTAGTAGTAGTAGTAGTAGTAGTAGTAGTAGGAGCAGCAGCAGCAGCAGCAGCAGCAGCAGCAGTAGTAGTAGTAGTAGTAGTAGTAGTAGTAGTAGTAGTAGTAGTAGTAGTAGTAGTAGTAGTAGTAGTAGTAGTAGTAGTAGTAGTAGTAGTAGTAGTAGTAGTAGTAGTAGTAGTAGTAGTAGTAGTCAAGTGCCCTGCCAGCTATCGTAGGCGATCATGGCTCTCCACAGAACTCGGTCTTTGGTTTTCTGGATCAACTCTGTTGCTGATATTCCTCCATGCCACCGTCTCAATCCATCCAGCATCATGTCTCTTGACTTGAAGCAAGATGGCGGGACATTTCTTCGTCCCGTAAAATGGAACGTTTATTTTCCGAAATGTTTATGGATAAGTGTGTTTTTTGTGGTGAAATGGAGTTCGGACCGTGCAACGGAATTCGTGCACGCGCGCCCGGACTTCCTTCGGAGTATCATCGGCGCCCCGTGGCGATAGTTAGGCCTAACACGACGACCAGACGACCCGCAAAGACACAGCGTGGGAAGAGGGCAGGCGCGCGCAGAAGGCGCTTAAAATGTGACAGATTGGGTATCGGAAACGTTCGAGTACTGTACTGGAATTGTGCATCATTTAGTCAACGCCGACCAATTCTTGAAAAAACTACTCTACGGAAACGATATTGTAGTCTTACAAGAAACACAGCTCGGCGACGGAACAGTCAATGTCGCGGGATTTCAGGGATTCTTTAACAGGCGGCACCTCGGACAGGCCATTCTGGTCCGCGACAACATACTAGTGTCTGAGATCGATATGTATTCCTGGAACAGTGATGCCCTGCAAGTGCAAGCATTAAGAATAATAACGCCAGTGCAGCTTGTAATCGTGGACATTTATGCGCGAAATGGGAAGGTCGACGTGCGACAATGGCAGAGTTTGTTCAATATGGAAGAAAGGCATATTATCTACTGTGGGGACTTCAATGCCAGAGGCAGTCAATGGGGGAATTGCATCACCAATAGACAGGGAGAAGATCTGGAGGACGCCCTGGCATCTGCTGCCCTAATCTGTCTGAATGATGGGAAGGTCACTAGAATAGCCACTCGACCAGGTGACTCTGACAGCGTCATTGACTTGGCTCTGGTGTCGCCCACCATCGCACCAAGGTGCCGGTGGGGCACACTGGGATACCACGATAGTGACCACTACCCTTGTGTCATCCTGATCAAGAAAGACAGGGCCATGAGTCAAAGAAACAAGACAAATGCCTTTCCGTACGACAACACTGGTCAAGACGCCATAAGCAAGATCAGAAGAAGAAAACTAACTTCCTCCCGCAGGAGACAAGAAAGATGGTTGCAGCCACCATGGTGGAATGGAGAGGTCGAGAAGGCATGGCTGGGAAAGTGGCAGGCTGTCAAAGACTGGCAAAAGGCCAGAAAGGCTAACATGCCACAGGTTGAGTTGGCAAACCTGAAGGCTGAGGTCGATAGGACGAAGACTTTATTCAAATTCTGCGCCAAACATGCCAAGGCCGAAAAATGGGACGAGTTCTGCAGGAAGGTGTGCTCCGATTGATCTCTTACGACGTTCTGGCGCATCCATAAGAGCATGAACGGTGCCTCACAGCGTAGAGGTATTCCAGACTTTCAAGGCACAGACCTCACATGGAAAAAGTCGGATGCGGATAAAGGTAAGGCCCTTCTTGCACGCTACATAGAACAGACTGACCAGAAAGACGAGCCCGCCAGACAGAGGACCACAACGACACTATCTCAGTTGTGCGAGGGGGTCGGGACAGACGAAGAAGGGATAATCACAGCTGAGATGATGCGTGCGATGCTCAAGAAATCACCTAACACAGCCCCAGGCCCAGACGGCATCCGATATTGTGACCTACTGGTGATATCAGATGATGACATGGAAGAACAGGCCAGAGAATTCAACACCAGTATCCAGAGGGGTCAGATCAAAGAAGAATGGCTACACAGCTACTTGCTGCCGCTGCCAAAGCCGAACAAAGACCATTCCAAGATAAGCGGCTACAGAATCATTATGATGCAGAACACGGCGGGCAAGTTACTGGAGAAAATTGTAGCACACAGACTTGCTTGTGACTTGGAACAGCTCGGCTGCTTCCCGCCCACACTTGGAGGGTACAGACGCAACAAAGAGTCTTGGCTGAATGCGGCGGTCTTTGCTCAAGATGTTTACGAAGGATATCAGGTCAGAGAAGAGACATGTGCGGCCGCCATAGACTTAGAGGACGCTTATAACAGAGTATCTTTCGAGCACTTGATGCAAACCCGCCTCAGGCTGAAAGTGCACCCTCACCTTGTACGATGGATAGCTGCAGTTCTGCTCCAAAGGAATGTGATGCTAAGATGCGGGAGTTGGTCTTCTGACCCGATAACGATATGTCCAGGATTGCCGCAGGGTTCACCACTGTCACCAGTACTATTCAACGTGTATACGGTGCCGATCACTGAACAACAGTTGGACGGGAGGGGTAGGACTCTGTCATTCGTTGACGACATCCTCGTGTATCGACAGGGTCTAACTAGATCGTATTTCCTCATGGTGTGCTGATGCCGACGCCCTTGTCAACCCTGCAAAGGCATCGGTTACATGGTTCTCCCTAAACAACCATATTGTGAAAACAGACCTGCCGACAGTAAGAATGGATGGGAGCATTTTGAGTAGAACCCAGTCAATGACATATCTTGGCGTGAGGCTTGATCGTAGCCTGTCCTTCAGAGATCATGTCGATTATGTCATAACGAAGGCTCGAAAAGGTTTGTCGGCAATGAGCGTCATGGATGGGTCGGGCAGAAGATGTCGTCAGACAAGTCTCCAGTCTTACCAGTATCAACCCCGGCAAGGAATGGGTGCCGGTGCCTCCAGCTTTTAAGTGCACTTTCTCCTGCATTATCACACTTGACAGACGGTGCAGAGAGCAGAACCCTGCCGCTGTCAATGCAGAGGTTAACGCGCTCATCTATGAACACTCAGATATCCCCGAAGTGCTCATCTATACAGATGGATCTGTTGTAAAGCAGCAGAGAAGTGCGTGGGCATTTACAGCCCGTTCAGCGGGCCGAACCGTTCAAGAATCCAGTGGTGCCCACTCTATGACCACGAGCAGCATGACGATGGAGGTGATGGCAGTTACACAGGCTTTCATATGGCTGGAATCACAGCTTTATACCAACGTGTGTGTACTAAGTGATTCAATGAGCATGGTTCAGAAGGTCGAAGCTGGATCTGTACGTAGACAGTGGACTGAGTCGCTGCGGAAGTCTTTTGTCCGTAAAGTCACCTTCATCTTCGTCCCGGGACATGCAGGAATCGAGGGAAATGAACGAGCTGATAAACTGGCTGGCTCTGCACCCCCTGTAGATGGCCAGCCCATGGATCGTGCCGATGTCATTAACTTCCTCAAAGATATGGCGAGAACAGAGGACTTTGACGTCAGTGAATCCACATCGCTGTCCAGGATGAAAGACTTGGGAGTAAGAATCGGCACAGCCAGACGCGAGAGGTACATCGGGAAAACAAAGCGCCTCGTCAACCAACACAGAACTGGCACTATTAGCCACCGGACGCTGATGCATATGCTGGAGGGAGGATCTGAGCACCTATGGACATGTCCGGAGTGCAATGAAGATACCCCAACTGATAACTGATAACTGATAACTGAACTGACTGATCATGTCTCTTGGTCTACCTCTGCCTCTCTTCACCTCGATCTTTCCAGTTGTCACGATGTTCTCAAATTCCTCTCTTTTCATCACATGACCGAACACAGATGTTTGTCTCTTTCTTATTGTTGTATATAATATTCTAGTTTTATTGGCCTGTTTCTAGAAGAAGAAGAAGAAGAAGAAGAAGAAGAAGAAGAAGAAGAAGAAGAAGAAGAACAACAACAACAACAACAACAACAACAACAACAACAACAACAACAACAACAACAATAAGAACAAGACGAAGAAACTGCATTCTCTGCTGTGTGACTACCTATACCCCACGAATCACCTCGAGAGTATGTTGCCACACATGTCCAAGCAAAGATAATTGTCACGGATGTCTCGCCTGCACGTCGACATACCTGGGCAAGAATCAATAACGTGCACAGGTAGAAATTATAAAACAAACAAAATAAATGTCTTCAAACATTGGAAATCGACAATCGAAGGGAGACAACCTACATAATCATTGTTGATAACTGTTCTTGATTCAGACTGATATGAAGAGCGTGAGAAGAGGTCAGACAGACAGACAGACAGACAGACAGACAGGCAGGCAGGCAGGCAGGCAGGCAGGCAGGCAGGCAGACAGACAGACAGACAGACAGACAGACAGACAGACTAACATTGTTTACAAAAGCGATATGCATGTTACATTTCATATGGTGGGGAGGCCGTTGTGGCTGAGAAGAATAGTGCATAGTGGATTAATACCACACCCTGATCAGTTGGACAAAAATGTTGACTTCTCGTCTTTGAGGTGGGAACATAAAATACAAGTACCTCAAAAGTCGGAGTGGGTTTGCCTGATGGCCAGTGACATTGGGCATCATCATTATGTCGTGGATTAGCTCCGTGTTCTTGTCTCGACCATGCCACGTGGCCAAGACATCCAGGTATTTACTTCTCGGTCTTCCCCTTGGTCTCTTCCCTTCGATCTTCCCAGATGTCACCAAGTTCTCCAACTCATTTCTTCTCATAACATACTCCAAACATTTTGACTGTCTACGTTTAATGTCACTAATCAGTTTACGATCTTCTTTTGTTTCTTGAAGGACTTGTTCATTGGTTTTTCTGTCTGTCCATTGTATTCTCTGCATTTTCCTCAGAAACCACATCTCCACAGCCATCAGATGTTTTTTTTTTCCAGCTTGTATGCTCATTGTCTAAGCTTCACATCCATACAAAAGTACAGGTTCTATGAACACTTCAACAACACTCTTTTTCTTGTTTCAACTGATGTCTTTTTTATTGGTCAGCATGTTTTTCATCTCGCATAAGGCTACCTTCGCAAAGGCAATTCTTGTTCTAATCTCTTGAAGGCATCTCCTATCAGATGTTATGACTGTTCCGATATAACTGTACCGCTTCACTTGTTGAAGAACATGCCCATTTACTTGTATATTACATTGTGGTAGTTCCTTCTTAACACAGCTTCTTTAGCGGATCGCGCCGCGTTGGTTACTTACGGGGGTATGTGAGCCGCTCGCTCAGAAAGCAATGGCAAACTACTGAGCGTAATCTTGCCAAGACATCAACTTCAGCGGTAAAATGCTGGTGTTGACAGCGATGTCCTGTAAATTAGGATATGCGAAAAAATAATTTCCTTCTTCCTAGTGACGACCATAATCTGTGTCTTCTCACAACTTAATTCTAACCCTAGTTGTTCACTGTGTGCAACAACCGCATCTACTAAATGTTGCAGGTCCTGTTCATTGTCTGCAATCAAGACTGTATCATCTGCATATCTAATGTTATTGATGTATCGTCCCCCAATGTTGATTACTTCCATATCTTCTATATTCATTCTACACATTCGTCAATTTGACTTGTTGACGTCTCGTCCGTGACTTGGGAACGTAAATTACAAGTGCTTCAGAAGTAGGAGTGGGTTCGCCTGATGTCGAGGGACACTGTTAATATTAAAAGCGAATACTTGACGCAAAATCATTCCAGTACACTCACTAATTGTAGCACCTAATACATGATGATGATGATGAATACCTGAAGCAGCAGGTGTGTAGATTATGCTTTAGTTCAAAGCTAGCGAACGTAACAATAGTGTGACATGTCAGCCTGTGTGTGTGCATGTTTCATTGATAACGTAAAACAATAGTGTGACGTGTCGGCCTATGTGTGTTTGTTTCATTGATCACGTAAAACAATAGTGTGACATGTCAGCCTATGTGTGTTTGTTTCATTGATCACGTAACACAATAGTGTGACATGTCGGCCTATGTGTGTGTTTGTTTCATTGATAACGTAAAACAATAGTGTGACATGTCGGCCTATGTGTGTGTTTGTTTCATTGATAACGTAAAACAATAGTGTGACATGTCGGCCTATGTGTGTGCATGTTTCATTGATCACGTAAAACAATAGTGTGACATGTCAGCCTATGTGTGTTTGTTTCATTGATCACGTAAAACAATAGTGTGACGTGTCGGCCTATGTGTGTTTGTTTCATTGATCACGTAACACAACAGTGTGACATGTCGGCCTATGTGTGTGTTTGTTTCATTGATAACGTAAAACAATAGTGTGACACGTCGGCCTATGTGTGTGTTTGTTTCATTGATAACGTAAAACAATAGTGTGACGTGTCGCCCTATGTGTGTTTGTTTCATTGATCACGTAAAACAATAGTGTGACGTGTCGCCCTATGTGTGTTTGTTTCATTGATCACGTAAAACAATAGTGTGACGTGTCAGCCTATGTGTGTTTGTTTCATTGATCACGTAAAACAATAGTGTGACATGTCAGCCTATGTGTGTTTGTTTCATTGATCACGTAAAACAATAGTGTGACGTGTCGGCCTATGTGTGTTTGTTTCATTGATCACGTAAAACAATAGTGTGACGTGTCAGCCTATGTGTGTTTGTTTCATTGATCACGTAAAACAATAGTGTGACATGTCAGCCTATGTGTGTGCATGTTTCATTGATAACGTAAAACAATAGTGTGACATGTCAGCCTATGTGTGTGCATGTTTCATTGATCACGTAAAACAATAGTGTGACATGTCAGCCTATGTGTGTTTGTTTCATTGATCACGTAAAACAATAGTGTGACGTGTCGGCCTATGTGTGTTTGTTTCATTGATCACGTAAAACAATAGTGTGACGTGTCAGCCTATGTGTGTTTGTTTCATTGATCACGTAAAACAATAGTGTGACATGTCAGCCTATGTGTGTTTGTTTCATTGATCACGTAAAACAATAGTGTGACGTGTCGGCCTATGTGTGTTTGTTTCATTGATCACGTAAAACAATAGTGTGACGTGTCAGCCTATGTGTGTTTGTTTCATTGATCACGTAAAACAATAGTGTGGCATGTCAGCCTATGTGTGTGCATGTTTCATTGATAACGTAAAACAATAGTGTGACGTGTCGGCCTATGTGTGTTTGTTTCATTGATCACGTAAAACAATAGTGTGACATGTCAGCCTATGTGTGTTTGTTTCATTGATCACGTAAAACAATAGTGTGACATGTCGGCCTATGTGTGTTTGTTTCATTGATCACGTAAAACAATAGTGTGACATGTCAGCCTATGTGTGTTTGTTTCATTGATCACGTAAAACAATAGTGTGACATGTCGGCCTATGTGTGTTTGTTTCATTGATCACGTAAAACAATAGTGTGACAAGTCGGCCTATGTGTGTTTGTTTCATTGATCACGTAAAACAATAGTGTGACATGTCGGCCTATGTGTGCGCATGTTTCATTGATCACGTAAAACAATAGTGTGACAAGTCGGCCTATGTGTGCGCATGTTTCATTGATCACGTAAAACAATAGTGTGACAAGTCGGCCTATGTGTGTGCATGTTTCATTGATCACGTAAAACAATAGTGTGACAAGTCGGCCTATGTGTGCGCATGTTTCATTGATCACGTAAAACAATAGTGTGACATGTCGGTTTATGGGTGTGTTTGTTTTCAGTGATAATGATTGAAATAATAGTGGCAGCGGAAGATAAGGAAGAAGATAAGAAAGCAGATTATGATAATGATGAATGGAAGAGGAGAGTGATAATAACACCAATGAAGATAACGAATACGATTATGATGTTGAAGATTACGTCGTCGGCGACAACAATTTGCTGCTGGTGGCAGTTGTGGTGGTAGTAGTTGTGGTGGAAATGGTGGTGATGATTGTGGTGTCGGTGGTGAAATTAGTGATAATGACGATGATGGCAGTGGTATTGATGGTAATACAGATGGTGGTGTTATTAGTGATGACGATGATGCTGTTTATGACGTCGTCAATGATGACGGCGGTAATGATGAGGATGATGATAATGAAGATGATGATAATGAAGAAGATGATGGTAATGATGTGGATGATAAATGTGAGGATGATGATAATGGTGGTGATGATAATGATGAGGATTATGATAATGATGTGGGTGATAATGATGAAGATGATGATAATGATGGTGATGATGATAATGATTATGATAATGATGATGATAATGATGATAATGCCGATGATAGTGATGATAATGATGAGAATGATGACAATGATGACCATGATGACAATAATGAGGATGATGATGATGCTGGTGATGTTGATGATAATGATGATAATTATGATGATGAGCATATTGATGATAATGATGAGGATGATGATGATGAGCATATTGATGATAATGATGAGGATGAGGATGATGATGATGATGATGATGATGATGATGATGATGATGATGATGATGATGATGATGATGATGATGATGATGATGATGATGATGATGATGATGATGATGATGATGATGATGATGATGACGACAACGAATAGTATTGGTTATGTGTGTGTTGATGTCGCCGATGGTGATGATGACGGCTGTGGTGACAGCAGTGAGGGTTATGGCGGTGGTATTGGTAATGATAATTCTGGCAACAAATTTCAAAGAGGGAAAAACATAATTATTATGATAAATACATAAAAAATACAGGACCAGGTTAAAGAGGATTATGGGGGGAAATCCCATCATGGTTCAAGAATACAAATTTACTAGGTTAAAATTCGGCAGCCAAGAGTCAACAAACACTATACAAACAAAAACAAAACAAAATACGCAATGAAATGTTTATATTTTTGGTAACAACAGTTCAGTTAAACAGGCAACAATGTGAGGGCAATGTAACTCTAGTTTTGCGGGAAAATAATCCTTTTAGATCTTCTTCTTCTGCTGCGTTCGTCCGGAATATTGTTTTAGGCGTAATTGCGTAGTGCCTGTTTACAACAGAGCTGGATTGTTGTACCTTCCGGTCGACACATCCGATTTCTTCAGGCATTTGTTGACTTGGGTACCTTCCTGGAACCAGGCAGATGATGCATATTACCAATTCAACAAAAAAGAACAAATTACAATCTTCAGGCTAGGGACAAACCACAACAGGTTGAAATACTGCAAGTTTAATAACCTAAGGAAAGGAGACAGTGATGCATTTAACAGTGGAACTGGTAAAATGACAGTTAAACATTTGTTGCCGGAGTGGCCAACATATGCAGAACAGAGAAACGTAATTTGGCATACACCCGCTCCATTTGAGGACATACTCTATGGCGATGTAACAAGCATAAGTTAACTGCTGCTTTCTTTGCATCCATTCATATTGGTGTCTAAAGGAAGGAGGAGAAGAAGAAGAAGAAGAAGAAGAAGAAGAAGAAGAAGAAGAAGAAGAAGAAGAAGAAGAAGAAGAAGAAGAAGAAGAAGAAGAAGAAGAAGAAGAAGACGAAGACGAAGACGAAGACGAAGACGAAGAAGAAGACGAAGACGAAGACGAAGACGAAGACGAAGACGAAGACGAAGAAGAAGAAGAAGAAGAAGAAGAAGAAGAAGAAGAAGAAGAAGAAGAAGAAGAAGAAGAAGAAGAAGAAGAAGAAGAAGAAGAAGAAGAAGAAGAAGAAGAAGAAGAAGAAGAAGAAGAAGAAGAAGCAGAAGAAGCAGAAGAAGCAGAAGAAGAAGAAGAAGAAGAAGAAGAAGAAGACGAAGAAGAAGCAGAAGCAGAAGAAGCAGAAGAAGAAGAAGAAGAAGAAGAAGAAGAAGAAGAAGAAGAAGAAGAAGAAGAAGAAGAAGAAGAAGAAGAAGAAGAAGAAGAAGAAGAAGAAGAAGAAGAAGAAGAAGAAGAAGAAGAAGAAGAAGAAGAAGAAGAAGCAGAAGAAGAAGAAGCAGAAGAAGAAGCAGAAGAAGAAGAAGAAGAAGCAGAAGAAGAAGAAGCAGAAGAAGAAGAAGCAGAAGAAGAAGAAGAAGCAGAAGAAGAAGAAGAAGCAGAAGAAGAAGAAGAAGAAGAAGAAGAAGAAGAAGAAGAAGAAGAAGAAGAAGAAGAAGAAGAAGAAGAAGAAGAAGCAGAAGAAGAAGAAGCAGAAGAAGCAGAAGAAGAAGAAGAAGAAGAAGAAGAAGAAGAAGAAGAAGAAGAAGAAGAAGAAGAAGAAGAAGAAGAAGAGAAGAAGAAGAAGAAGAAGCAGAAGCAGAAGCAGAAGCAGAAGCAGAAGCAGAAGCAGAAGCAGAAGCAGAGCAGAAGCAGAAGCAGAAGCAGAAGCAGAAGCAGAAGCAGAAGCAGAAGCAGAAGCAGAAGCAGAAGCAGAAGCAGAAGCAGAAGCAGAAGCAGAAGCAGAAGCAGAAGCAGAAGCAGAAGCAGAAGCAGAAGCAGAAGCAGAGCAGAAGCAGAAGCAGAAGCAGAAGCAGAAGCAGAAGCAGAAGCAGAACAGAAGCAGAAGCAGAAGCAGAAGCAGAAGCAGAAGCAGAAGCAGAAGCAGAAGCAGAAGCAGAAGCAGAAGCAGAAGCAGAAGCAGAAGCAGAAGCAGAAGCAGAAGCAGAGAGAAGAAGCAGAAGCAGAAGCAGAAGCAGAAGAAGAAGAAGAAGAAGAAGAAGAAGAAGAAGAAGAAGAAGAAGAAGAAGAAGAAGAAGAAGAAGAAGAAGAAGAAGAAGAAGAAGAAGAAGAAGAAGAAGAAGAAGAAGAAGAAGAAGAAGAAGAAGAAGAAGAAAGAAGAAGAAGAAGAAGAAGAAGAAGAAGAAGAAGAAGAAGAAGAAGAAGAAGAAGAAGAAGAAGAAGAAGAAGAAGAGAGAAGAAGAAGAAGAAGAAGAAGAAGAAGAAGAAGAAGAAGAAGAAGAAGAAGAAGAAAGAAGAAGAAGAAGAAGAAGAAGAAGAGAAGAAGAAGAAGAAGAAGAAGAAGAAGAAGAAGAAGAAAGAAGAAGAAGAAGAAGAAGAAGAAGAAGAAGAAGAAGAAGAAGAAGAAGAAGAAGAAGAAGAAGAAGAAGAAGAAGAAGAAGAAGAAGAAGAAGAAGAAGAAGAGAAGAAGAAGAAGAAGAAGAAGAAGAAGAAGAAGAAGAAGAAGAGAAGAAGAGAAGAAGAAGAAGAAGAAGAAGAAGAAGAAGAAGAAGAAGAAGAGAAGAAACAGCAGGAGAATGGGGAGAAACAATATGAACATTCAACCTGATTTAGCGCCCAACAACATTCATCAAATTATACACACAAACCAGATTTTGGATGCCGTCGGTAGGGCAGCCAAACAAGAAACAATGCCAAGATGTACGGTACTTCTATGTCTGTGTACAGTTAGTTGTTCATTGTGTGTTTGTGGCGTCTTGATCGATTTCTTCTTAGAGAAGTATTTACTTAAATCGATGGCATTAATATTTCAGACAGCCGCGCATATGTGCACGTTTAAAGTATGTGTGCGAATGTATGAATGATACGGAATAAATAAGTGGTTGGGATAATAGATATATGCGTGGATTGGTGAATGGATGGGTAGATATCTGTCTGATGGCTGTTATTTGAGTAGACACGATATAGCAGAGGCGATATTCTTGGATTATGTATATCTATATACACGAGGATATACAGTGGTGATTGTGCCCGGGAGTCTATGTGGCGAAGTGGTTCAGTAGTCTGCCTCGCTCTCTGACGGTTGTCGGTTCGTATCCCGGACTGTGATTTAAAAACCACGAATGCAATTTTCCCGGAGAAAGCCACATAAAATGCTCCTGTTTGTGCCATTTGTAAAGTGAAGCAATGTGACAAAACCAACAGCACACACACGCGTGCATGCATAAGGCTGCAGCCAGAATGCCAACACACCAGTCTGCCATTAGTATTACAGTGCATCGTTAATAGAAGGATCAGTCACAAGAAAAACCAGCAATTTCACACGCAATATTGCAAAAGGCAAATTAGCCAGCTCGGCAACAGGCCATCCGCATTTTTTTCTGAACCTTCAGTTCAGAAAACAAACCACCGCGGACAGACGAAGAAGCATTCTACATGCAAAAGTGTTTCCAAGGTACCAGGGCTGGGTTCTATACTGGCGTCCTGGGCAACAGGTCCCTTTGAGGTCCTGGCTAAAGTCAGTAGGGTCGTTGATTCCTCCGAAGTCGGAGTGTCTGCTTGCACGGCGAGGAACCACCAGTCTGCACACCAATAAGCCAGACATGGGACAACGGATACTCACGCAAACCTCGGGTCCTGTATGACATGCTTGCTTGCTTGCTTGTGTTCGTTGGCTTGAGCTCCAACGCGAAGTCCTGTATGTCGGATGAAGGCATCCTGTTGTCCAACATCAGTGTGATGTCATACAGGACCTGAGTTTTGCGTGAGTATCCGTTGTCCCATGTCTGGCTTATTGGTGTGCAGACTGGTGGTTCCTCGCCGTACAGGCAGACACTCTCCGACTTCGGAGGAATCGGCGATCCTACTGACTTTAGCCAGGACCCCGAAGGGACCTGTTGCCCAGGACGCTCGACGAGGACGCGTCAATAGGTCTTGGCCAGTATATAACCCGGCCCTGGTGCCTTGGAAACACCTCTGCGTCCCCTGTATGACATCACACTGATGTTGGACAACAGGATGTTTTCAACCGGCATACAGGACTTCGCGCTGGAGTTCACAGCCAGCGACCACAAGCAAGCAAGCATTCTACATGAGATCCACAGCTTGCAGTGTGGCACCAAGCACTCAACTGGATAGCCGGGCGACGGTTTGAAGATGGGCAGCACACCATGGACATGACTGTTGTCAGAAGGATATAATTATACACAATAAGTAATAACAAAATTATAAGTTAGAAAAATATCAAGATCCGTTATAGGAAATAATAATGGAAACTGTGTATCCAATTGTATCCCAGAACGAGGAACTCGGCAAGCATGCACAATTTCTCTTGGTCTGCTTCTAACTCGATTCCACTAGATTTCTCCAATGTTTCTCTTCTCATCACATGATGTTTTGTTGTTTGTCTGTTTCTTATTGATGCATATAATGTTCTAGTTTCATTAACCTCTTTCAGGCAAGCGTTGTTTTCCTCTTGGCTACCAATATTCTTTTGGACCCTGCCTTCCACTGTATGCGGCGGAGTTTGTGTGTTTAGCTGACAATCTTGAAGTATTCACGCGAGGAGAGACAGGAACTTGAATACAATCAACCAATAAACTAACCAACCAATCAAATCTATCAGTCACATAATCATTATCACCCAGTGCCTTGCCGGCTGGGGTGGGCAATCATGCCTCTCCACAAATTACCATATCTGACGTCATGGATCAATTCGTGTGTTGACTCCATTCCGTGCAATGACACAAGACTGTCAATAATCTTTTCACGTTGTCTCCCTCTATCTCTCTTTCCGCAAATCTTTCCGGCTGTCACAACATGTTTCAGTTTTTGCCTTCTCATAGCGTGGCCAAGAAACGAGGATTGCCTCTTTCCGATTGTCAAAGTCTTGCTTAGGGCAAGAATTATGGCTCGTATCTTGACAAGTGTGATACTAACTATGCTTATCAAATAACACGAGGCTAACAGCCGATAATATAATTCGCGCTATTTATTCGCGCACTGCACACGTCAGAAACAATACAAGCTTCGCCCAATCACAATTCACAAGATCCAATAGATTATAAATGCAAGCAATCAATACATCAATATAATAATACATCAATGCACTCCACTTACAAGTCACACAGACAGGCGTTCCATCTCCAACGGTCATACAGGCTAGCTATCAAGACATGCATAAAACTCTCAAGCCGCTTTCACACGTCAGTCCGTTACGGCTCCCAAGCCTAGTCTGGCTGGACTTTCAGCACACACCACAGTTGTGCTCGAGTCAGCCCGCGTGACCCCTCAATGTTCACTCTGTGTTCCAGCTGACCGCCGACTGCTTAGTATCGCTCAGCGTTGATTGCCTGGCGTTGTTGACGACGCCGCGTTATAGCTGTAGTGCGTATCATAGATCAGCGTTGCATTGTCGGGCGTTGGTGCAGACAACGCGTTATAACTCTGGGTGAGACTCTGACATTCCCACCCTCATTCTCATGAAAGGTTTTCCTTTCATGTACTCTATATAGCTGTTCTTTATCTTGTCAGAATCGAACTTTGCACTTCATCTGACGTAACTCTTTAGTTTGTCTTAATATGTACAGGTGATTAGTAAACAATATGCATACAAATCCCATGCCTACCCATCGAGCATACTGGTCAAGTACAATCAATTCCATGGTTTTTACCTCGCTGAGACACAGCCAGTCCGGTAGGTTACGGCTAACTTGCCCCTACCTCTCCACCAAAAAGAAAAATTACAAATAATCAGGTGAGCCTGTGAGTATCTACCTATAAGATAACTCCGACATTGGACATCTACCCTTATCTCATAGAATATCCAATGAAGGTCTTCAGTTTTGGTAAGTTTTCCCATATACACATGACGTCACATTGACGTGATACCTATTAGGCAAACATGGTAGTTTCAATACATATTTACACATCACCAACAATATTTAGTTATGTCCCTTGTTTATGGAACAAAAGTTAGGGACAGTAATTTTATCATGCTTTCAACATAATAAATTACAAGTAACATTTTCTTTCTTAGTGTCATAATTTGATCCTCCTTGGCAAAAGTGCACAAAAGGTCACTCTTGTGAAAGGTCACTCTTGTGAAAAAGTAAATCAAGCTACGATGCTGAGATTACATCTAACAAAATGCGTCATATACAATTTCGTATATGGAAATGTTTCATACCCAAATTTTCATACAATTGTCATAAATTTATAAACATTTTATTATGGTATGCTAACTTTCAAATTAATATGGACATCTAACGGAAGTGTAGAGCTGTGTTGATGCACATTCAAGGTCTCTCGTTTTAGATGGATTTTAAATATACAGAGCACCCAGATCTTGTCATCAGCTGTTGGATAGGTTCTTCCGTCTTATCCTCGGATTAGGTTGTCAAGGTCATCATTCGTACTTGTTAAAACGTCATGGACCATCTTTGTAGCTGTACTCAGGATTACTTGGCGCTGTTCAAGCTCAGTAAGTCTTTAGGTCCTGTAGTACTGTCCTGTGACACTTGTGGTGTCTATTTCTTATAATACTACATATTTACAATAGTAATGGCATTCTTTCACATTTCTCACAATTATACGACCCATTCATTCACATAATAATCATAATATGTACACAACATATTTACAATGGGAGATTAAATCTTCCCTATCACACTGTTCTTCACAGCGTAACTGACATAAAGTCACAATTGGCTGTGGTGTTGAGCACTATTTACGTTGCAGTTTATACACCATCTGCAATGTGCTCGGGTGTTACCTGGCTATTGGGTGAGTCGTATGGACATCTCGATAGAAGATCGGCCAGAGAGTTATGTGAGCCTCGTATATGTCTGATTTCGAAGCTATAGTCCTGTAGAAGAAGGGACCATGTGGCCACTCTGTGGTTACTTGGGGTACCACTGGTGATGAATGTCAAAGGGCTATTGTCTGTTTCAATAATGAAGTGTTTACCTAAAAGAAATCTCGAAAGTTTACGTACCGAGAACACAAGAGCGAGGGCTTCAAGTTCCGGCGTGCTGTAATTTCGTTCACTGGTGTTCAATTTCCGGGAGACGTAGTATACAGGGTACAATATTTGGTCGTGCTCTTGAAGCAGTACCCCTCCAATGGCTACGGAGCTCGCATCGCATCTTAGCCTGAAAATAGTGCTAAGATCAGGTAATTTTAGAATAGGTTCACTGGAAAAATAAGATAGTACTTTCGCAAATGCAGGCCTTAAACATTCGCTATTTCAATAACATTTGGATGTTTGTTTGTTAGTAAATCAGTGAAACATTTGGTCAATTCAGCAAAATGAGGGATAAATTGTCTATAGTAATTCAAAAGACCTAACACACTCCGCAACTCTTTTTTGGTTGTCGGAAGCGACAATTTCAAAATTCTAGACATGATGTTCTCGTCAGTTGATATGAAGCCATTTGAGATCTTATAGCCCAAAAATGTAATTTCTTGAAAGGCTATATCAACTTTGGATGGTTTTATTGTCAGTCCATGTTGTCTAATCGTGTCGAATGTCTGCTGTAGTGCTGTTATGTGGTCTGTCATGTTCTTTGTATGTATGCAAATGTCGTCCATGTACCAAATGATGTTGGAAATGCCTGTCAAAAGTCGTCTTGTCATTCTGACAAAGGTTGCTGGAGCATTAACTAGCCCGAATGGCAACTTGCACCATTCGTATAGTCCCCAGGGTGTGGCAAATGCTGTCAGATATATACTGTCAGCATGTACAGGTATTTGCCAGTAACCTTTTGTCATGTCCAGTTTAGTAAAGTAACGTGAGTCAGTCAGTTCAGTTAGTATGTCTTCACAGTTGCTCATTGGTTCTAAATCCAACTATGTAATGCTGTTGAGTTTCCTATAGTCAACACAGAGTCTTATTGTGTTGTCCTTTTTCTTCACAATGACAATGGGTGAACAAAAATGTGATTGTGAACGTCGGATGATATGGTTTGCTTCTAAGTCAATAATTTATTGGTGTAATTTGTCTTTGTAGTGTATAGGAATGGAATATGGTCTGCATTTTATTGGGATGTCAGACGTCAAAATAATATGATGATGCACGAAGTCTGTCTGTCCTGGGTTGTTAGAAAAAATTGTACTGTAGTCTTGTAATACTTGTCTGCAACTGTCAGTCTGTGTCTGCGTCAGTTTGGGATTTACCTTTATGTCCTGTAGGTTGGTTGTCGTGTCCAGTACTGGTGTTGGTATCTCGTCAGTATCGTTGTCGTCTGTCTGGTCCACTATTGTTGTGCTTGCTGTAGTCTCTACTTGTTCGTCGTCCCTGTGGTAATATGGTTTAAGCATGTTAATATGAAAAATCTTGTGTTTGTCCCTAACTGCAATTTCGTAATCTACTGTCGAAATGTGTCGTAACACTTTAAACGGTCCTTGCCAAGAGTCTGTGAGAAGATGTCTGTCACTTGGCAATAAGAGAAGAACGTCCTGTCCTGGCATCAGAGTAATGGTTCTATTTCCTCTGTTAGCGTATTGTCGGTAGATAGCACCAGATTTTTGTAGTGCTTCTTTTGCTAACATACATGATTTCATGATTCTATCACGCAATGGTATTACATGTTCATACGATGAAATGGGTGTAAATATGGTTTTACTTTCAGTCAGCATAGACTGGTGCAATGATAATGGGCCGCGTGGTTTGGCACCATACACTATTTCAAATGGTGAGAATCCAGTGCTGGAATGTGGCACTTCCCTATATGCAAATAAAATAGCAGGTAGATACGTGCCCCAGTCTTCGGGATGTTCTTGGGTTACTTTTGAGAGCATATATTTACGATCGCCGTTGATCTTTTCTATGATACCTGTGGAGTGTGGGTGGTACGGGCTGTTAAAGCATTGCTTCACCCCTAACATCTTAGTAAATGCTTGTGTAGCTGCGGCAATAAACTGGCTACCCCGATCTGAAAGGATGGTATCAGGGAATCCTACCCTTGCAAAAATATGGAAGAATACTTCCATGATGTCTTTGGAAGTTATATTCTTCATCGGAATGGCTTCTGGCCACCGACTACATAAATCAATTATTGTAACAATATATTTGTTTCCTCTTGATGTTATGGGGCTAAGAGGACCAACTATATCGACCGAGATCTTTTCGAACGGTCTACTTGCCAAATCAGTGATTTGCAATTCTGCTTGTGGGTGTTTCCCCTTTTTAACAAGCTTTTGGCAGATGTCACACGATCTGCAATACAATTTGGTATCACTGCAAAATTTAGGCCAATAGAATTGAGTAAGTAATCTTGCTCGTGTTTTAGCATATGCCATATGCCCTGCAAAGGGTATTTCATGCGCTAGCTGTAATGCTTGGTTGCGGTTTTCTGAAGGTAGCACCGTTTGTTCTGTAGTGCTAGAACCTTTGGTATAGTACCGTGTCAGAATTCCGTTTTTCAGAGCAAAATACCATTTAGCGTTCTTTGCTACTCGTGGCTTTTGGCCTATTAATTTAAAATACTTTTGCAACGATCGATCAGCTTTTTGAGCTGTTATAAATTTCTCCCTGGTTGTTTCAGGAGATGTTACAACTGGGCTTATTAGCTGTAAAGCCTCTGTCTGATCGATTCGATCTTGCATTTGAGCAGTAGATCTGGTTACTGCATTTGTAATTTCAAGGTTATCATGTACATTACAACTTGGTGTTACATTTACACAACTACATTCTTGTGATGACATTGCCGAATTGGCATACATACATTCATTTACAGGTGGTAATACATCATGAATGATGATTTGTGATGGTGGTGAAATGGTATTATCAATGTTACAAGTGACAGTGGATATAATACTGTCATGTGGCATACCATTCACCTCTGGAAGGTTACCAATGATGACATCGCAACAAGGATTGGTCAATGCTGCGCATTTGACCTTTCCGGTGAGGGATGGTGTACTTATGTATGCCCATGCAAGCGGGTATCTCTCGATGTTACCCGAGAAAGTTCTGCATGTAACATATTTACCACTATATTGTGATGGTAAGATATAGTCTCTCTTAATGCCAATGAGGGTACTGCCGCTATCCCGTAAAACGGTGGCAGCTCTACCGTTAATATACCCATGGTGGATCTTTAATTTACCTTGGGAGTTGACTACTAAATTTGCTTCCTCATTTGTAACAGGAATGGAATGGCCACATGTCAAAATGCCATCCTCATGAAATTGATCACAGATAGTACATTTGTCGTGTTGAAACACATCAATAGAATGTGCTGCGTTTACCAGGTGATCTTCTATACTTTCATCTTCTGATGAAGAACTATCAATCATGGCTGCATTCGCCTTTCTGGACATAGCTTTGGCCTTACAATCTTTCCGCCAGTGGCCGAACGCCTTACAAAGGAAGCATTTGGTGTTACGTCTGTATATCTTTCTTTCTTTGTCTTGCTTCGCTATGTAGTTTTGTAAGTACGACATGTAACCAGGATGTTGGTCACACATATCAGTTTCGTGGTGTGACAAATGACAATATTTGCATTTGTTAAGCTGTTCAGTAGATTGCCTATAGGGCTTTTGTTTGTTGTAGGGCACTGACTTAGATCTATCATATGTAGCGGCTGCTACAAAGTCTGTGCTAGTCAAACCAGTAATGAAACATTGCTTATTGGCTGAAAAATAACCTGAGCCACGACTTTCAATCTGTTGTACACTTTCACACTGACATTCTAATAGAAATTTCGAAAATGGAGGTGGGAGAGATGTGATAATTTTATCTCTCAAAATAAGATCTGTCAATTTATCAAAATTACCATTCACTTTGGCTGCTGACAGCCACTTAGAAAAAACATTCTGTATTTCTGAGATGTAATCAGAGAACGTTTGAGTTGGTTTAGGAGACAATTTACCAAACTGTTATCTGTAGCCTGCTTCATCTAGTAGAAAATGAGACATAATTTTTGTCTTAATATAATGATCATCTTTCTTCAGGTCATTTGGAATCGACTCTATCACTTTCAGAGATTCTCCAGAAAGACTTCTCATGTATATTATACTCCATTCTGACTTTGGGATCTGGTAATGATCCATAATACATTCAAAATTTTGTGTGAAAGCTGCTATGCAATCACCTGTGGTGTAACTTTTAATCAGCCCTTGGTATTTCTTATATGGTTGGTCTTTGTCAGCTTTTCTATCTTCTTTTTCTTTGGAAGTTTCTGCTTTCAGCTGTTCAATTTTTAGCTGTACTTCAAGCTCTTCGCGTTTATTTCGAGCATTTATTTCAAGTTCTTCTTTCTTGCTCTGAGCTACAATTTCAGCTTTTCTTATTTCTGCATCTGTTTCTGCTTGCTTAAGTTTTAAAGCAGCTTCTGAATCTGCCTGTTTAAGTTTCAAAGCAGTATCTGATTCTGCCTGTTTAAGAGATCTTTCGGCTGCTCTCTCATCACGATCATTAGCCTTGTATTCTGCAAACTTTTTCTCACTCCAGGCTCTTACCTCTTCACCAGAAAGGTTCGTCTTTAAACCCATTTCGATGTACTCGTTTAAACTAGACATGATGAACAAAATGTATGATGAAATCGATAGACACAAAATTAATAACGTTGTTAGTAATTTAAGTTCAAAAGTTTACAGTACTTAATATTACAGCTTATGTTTAGGCCTGATGAACGAAAATATAAGGAAGAGAAAAAAAATTTATACTCAAGTACTCCTGAGGCAATGTGTCGGACAATGGCTGCTCAGTACTGCCCGAAACCACACTGGTTTTTAATTCAGGTCGACCAAAAAAATTCGGAGTTTACAAAGGACAGGTGTAGATAACACCAAACAACCTGTTGTTTTTGGAGCAAGAGAAATTAGAACATGTGCAAGTGTGTGGTGTCTGTAATGTCACTTAAGTTTTTGTAGGTTTGTATGTCGTCAAGTATTGTTGTTAGTCGTATCACCACACTCAACAAATCTCTTTTCACACTTTCCAAACGCTCCGCTTACACTACTTCTACTCAATGACATTCAAGGACATGGCCACCATTTTGTTTTTATCACTTCAATAACTCAGTTGAAATTTACTAAGTCCAAAAACGCACTTATAGTTTCGATAAATTAACTCGAAAGTTGGTATTTATCTGTTAAATTATACCCTACACGCTCGCATTTGTTCAAAACTCGCCCTTTATACCAATAATTGATTCACACAAAAAAACTCGACAACAGTCGCCATGTTTACAATTATTTAACACTCTATTTTTCGTATTTCACGGTTCAAATCTAATGTGGACGTAGACCCCACGTTCGCACTTGTCAAAGTCTTGCTTAGGGCAAGAATTATGGCTCGTATCTTGAGAAGTGTGATACTAACTATGCTTATCAAATAACACGAGGCTAACAGCCGATAATATAATTCGCGCTATTTATTCGCGCACTGCACACATCAGAAACAATACAAGCTTCGCGCAATCACAATTCACAAGATCCAATAGATTATAAATGCAAGCAATCAATAAATCAATATAATAATACATCAATGCACTCCACTTACAAGTCACACAGACAGGCGTTCCATCTCCAACGGTCATACAGGCTAGCTATCAAGACATGCATAAAACTCTCAAGCCGCTTTCACACGTCAGTCCGTTACGGCTCCCAAGCCTAGTCTGGCTGGACTTTCAGCACACACCACAGTTGTGCTCGAATCAGCCCGCGTGACCCCTCAATGTTCACGCTGTGTTCCAGCTGACCGCCGACTGCTTAGTATCGCTCAGCGTTGATTGCCTGGCGTTGTTGACGACGTCGCGTTATAGCTGTAGTGCGTATCATAGATCAGCGTTGCATTGTCGGGCGTTGGTGCAGACAACGCGTTATAACTCTGGGTGAGACTCTGACACCGATGTTTGTGATAAGTTGTCTTTGTGACTCAGCTTCCCGTAAAACGCCCTGATTGCTCATTCTGGCTGTCCAATTAATTTTCAGCATTCTATATAAAACAACATCTCTAAGGCTTCGGAAGATTTTTTCGCCCGTTTACTAATTGTCCGTGATTTGCAGCCGTATGTTAAAAATGGTTCTATGTAACAAGTAAGAACAAGTTTTCTTTTGACTTATAAAGACAGTGACTTATTGCACAAAACATTCTTCATTTGATAGAATGCAGTATTTGTTTGTCATATTCTGCTCTTTATTTCAGTGATGCATCTTCCATCTGATGTTATCCATGTGCCTAGATATTTGAATTTCTGCACTTGCCCCAAAATAACGTCCTGTACTTTAATTGCACATTTAGTCACATAATATTACAACTACATCTACGATTTAACCAAACAAGCCAGTTGTGGATTTCTTTTGGGGTGCATTTTGTTTGTGCCAACTTTTGATGCTATTTTGTTTTGTTTTATTGCTTTGATTTCTAACGTAGTCCATACACGTGCTACCACTTCTAGTGCACAGGACTGATTTTTGCGTATGGATTAGCTTTTCTCGTTACCATCAGGCGAATCCACTCCAACTTCTGAGGTACTTGTAATTTACGTCCCCAAGTCAAGGACAATACGTCAACATTGAATCCACCAGCCACATACCACGAATCTCTACCATCCATTGCCGTCTGTAGAACCCAGGATACAACAAACCTTCACCAGCCACGGGCGTATATAGAACTCAACCAACCACTAACCTCCACCAGCCACGGGCGTATATAGAACTCAACCAACCACTAAACAGCCACGGGCGTATATAGAACTCAACCAACCACTAACCTCCACCAGCCACGGGCGTATATAGAACTCCACCAACCACTAACCTCCACCAGCCACGGGCGTATATAGAACTCAACCAACCACTAACCTCCACCAGCCACGGGCGTATATAGAACTCCACCAACCACTAACCTCCATCAGCCACGGGCGTATATAGAACTCAACCAACCACTAACCTCCACCAGCCACGGGAGTATATAGAACTCCACCAACCACTAACCTCCACCAGCCACGGCAATCTACACAACCCAACCTGCCACGAAACATCACCAGCCACGGCCGTCTATAGAAATAAACCTACCACGAACCCCCTCCACCAGCCACGGCCGTCTATTGAACCACCCAACGATGACGCAAATCCAGCGTGTCACGTGACCATCAACCGTCGATATGCGAACAGGGCGCCACTTTCCAAGATGGCGGCGCAGGGTTCTCAGTCCAAGTCTGCAGGCAAGTACCCCGGGGAGCTGATTAGAGGACAAGTCTTCGAAGTCGGGCCCCGATATACCAACCTCACTTACATCGGAGAGGGCGCTTACGGCATGGTTGTGTAAGTTCAGCGTGTGTGATGTCGTTGCGCTGGGGGTCGGCTGTCTCACCGCTTCCGTGTTTGCGAAATGTTTTCTTACCTTCCAGTACTTGCTAACTAAACACAATTAAATTATATCTGATGAAGTTCATTCAGTGCAGGTCGGTCCAATTCTTATCTCGAATTCTGCCTGTTTTGATGTAATCTTTGTGCCTTTCTCTGCCACTCTTGCATAGTGGTATTTCTCCATTTACGGCAACATTTTTCTATTTCGTATCTGGATTATCTGTTGATATGTCGTATCACATGATTTGTCTTTTCCTTAGTTTTATGTTTGTTGCGTGATCTTGAATCCTGTAACTGTAACACCTTCAGTTGTCATTATCTCTTATGTCTCTTAACCCTTTTAGGACGGAACAACATTGGGCCAAATTTAGGTTTCCCTCCGAAGAAGATGGAGCCATTTTTTTGGAGTACAGAAATGACTGAAGTGACACTTTTAGTTTTTATAAATTCCCCAAAAAAATATTAGAACCCTAATATAGGCATATACAAGTATATATATTCTTAAAGAGGATATAGTAAAGTTTATTTCTGTGTGTGATTGAAGTTGTTTTGTTCATGTTTATGCAAATTTGATGACCTCATTTGTATTTTGTGAAAAATAAAATATTTCATACCACTGTATGGGTTCCAAATGTTGCTGTATGTAGCCGAGGCGCGATGTTGGGGTGAGCGCCCAACATTGCTCAAATACCTCAATGGCTCGTGAATACATAACCTCTGCAGCAAAAGTCCAACTCCTGGCCTTCACGTGGCGGGCCTGTTTAAACTAACAGGAGAAGGGGCGACGGCGAGTCTCTGGCGCCGGAAAATAACCAGTATGCTCTAGATGTGTATGCACGTACATGCATGCGCAGACAGGCGTGTGCGCTCGTACACATCTACACTCGAGTGAGACCACAGTCTGCTCTAGCAAAGAAAGGTGCTGAAGACGGAGGCAACCAGCCAAGAGGCGCACCACAGAAATCAGGATGCCACGCAATCACGCAAAATGGAATATGTCGACTACTGCTAATCGTTATGGTGCTCGCCCTGCTTTGGACCCCCAGGCAGGTGCAGTGCCGGGCCCTATGTCTCGAAAGGGTCCAACCCCAACTACTGGAGGTCCTTCTCAGATGTCCTGTGGAGCCAGGGGACATGAGAATAGGATGACTGGCCATACTAAACGAAGACTTAAAATAATGCACTGGAATGCGGAGGGAGTCAGCAACAAAAAAATAGAATTAGAAAAAATCTTGGACCAAGAAAAAGTAAGCATATGTTGCTTGCAAGAAACTCACCTCAATGAAAATATAGCCTTCAAAATCAGAGGCTACCAGTGTTACCGATCTGACCGAAAGAACAGGCGAAAAGGTGGGATACTGACCCTTGTAAGAAATAACATCATGGCTTCCCAAATCAAAGTCTACATGGAAGGGGCTGAGTATCAGACACTTAAACTTAAGACAGGTAATACAGATCTACATCTGATCAATTACTACTGTCCAAGTGACCGCCCACAGGCACTGGACACTCTACCACTAAAAGAAAAAATGATTGTGTGTGGCGATTTCAACAGCCACTCGCAGAGCTGGGGCTATGATCACATGGACCAGAGAGGAGAGAGACTGGAAGACTGGCAGGATGAGAATAGATTCATGTTGATTAACAAGCCGTCCGACCCACATACTTTCTACTCGAGATCATGGCACTCTACAACTACACCTGACCTGGCTTTTCATTCACCAGACCTGGAGTGGAACATTACACGAACTGTTGGGAAACAACTTGGTGGCAGTGACCATCGGCCAGTCTTTCTAACCGTAGAAAATGAGCTTGTAAGTGAAAGCAGCACCCTCTCGAGGTGGAACTACAAGAAAGCAGACTGCGCAATGTACAAGCATCGCACCAGCATACTGGTTAGAAACCTGAACACTGAGAAAGACATAAATAAAGCAGTTGAAGAGTTTGGGAAATGCATACTACAGGCAGCGCGAGAAACAGTACCAAGAGGAGCCCGTAAACAATATAAACCCTACTGGAGTAGTGAACTGGAACAGTTGCATAATGATGTTGAAGTGTGTAGAAAGCAAGCAGAGGCCACACCCAGCCAAGAGCACCACAATAAATTCCAGCATGCAAAAGCCAAATTTCAAAGAGCCAAGCTGCAGGCTAGACGGAAAAGCTGGCAGGAGAAAACGGAGTCTCTGAACTTTGAAAGAGACACAAGGAAATTGTGGAAGCTAATAAAACAGCTTAATGACGAGGGCACAGGGAGAAACTTAAAAATTGCACTACATACAGATGGAAAAATCTTAACAAGAAAGCAAGCAGCTGACCATTTTGCGGACTCGTTCGCACAAGATAGCAATATCAAAATTAGTCCAGAGAAACAACAAGAGATTCGAGAGAAACGACAACATACAGAACAGAAGGAAATAGTACATGAGGTTCTGGAGGCACCCATCACAATCAGCGAACTGGAGCTAGCCATATCAAAACTGAAAATGAGAAAGTCACCAGGAGCTGATGGTATCTCCAATGAAATGATCAGGAACCTAGGAACAGAGGCCAAAACAAAGCTGTTGCAGATCTTCAATAACAGCTGGACCTTAGGCAGTGTTCCACAAGCCTGGAGAGAAGCAATCATGATACCCCTCCTAAAATCAGGGAAAGATGGTTCCATTGCCTCTAGCTACAGACCAATTAGCCTCACCAGCTGTCTCTGCAAAACACTGGAGCGCATCATCAATCACAGACTGCAGTGGTACATTGAAAGTAAAAACATCCTTGTGCCACAGCAGGCTGGCTTTAGGCAGTGCTACTCTACGGAAGATCAGACAACCTACCTCTCTCAAGAAATTGAGGATGCATTCCAAGAGAAGAAGCTGGTGCTTGCGGCATGGATAGATCTGAAGAAAGCCTTTGACAAAGTCTGGAAAGAAGGTCTGATGAAGAAACTGAGAAACTGCAAAGTCAATGGAAGAATGTACAAATGGGTGAAAGCATACTTGCACAACAGAAGAGCCCGAGTACAGATAGACGGACTCAAGAGCAAGAAAGTACTACTGCGTCACGGTGTCCCCCAGGGCGGAGTCTTGTCCCCCACACTTTTTCTAATCTTCATCAATGATCTTGTTGCTCACCTACCGCATGGAATTAAAGCGGCAATGTACGCCGATGACCTGGTTCTATGGAGCACAAATGAATATGCATCAGTGGCCACCAGATTGCTACAAAGAGCTGTAGATACATTTGCTGCATGGGCAAATAGATGGTGTGTCAGCATAAACACTGACAAGTGCAGCACCACCCTATTTACCCTCTCTCCAAAACAAAAGGCAGGGATCATCCAGATAAATGGAACACCCCTAAGAGAAGATAAAGAACCAACATACCTTGGAGTAACATTTGATGGCAAGCTGACATGGAGAAAGCACATCAACAAAGCAGTAGCAAAAGCCAGAAGGAAAATAGCCATCCTGAGAAAGCTAAGTGGAACCACATGGGGAGCCAGTACGAAAATACTTAGCAAAGTTTACCAACAGAGCATACGACCACACCTGGAATATGGGTCAACTGCGTGGTGTTCAGCATCAAATACCACACTACAAGAGCTGGACAAGGTGCAAAATCAAGCACTTAGAGTCACCACAGGAGGGATGAGATCAACCCCTATAGTGGAAATGGAGAAGATGGGGAGGACACAGGCACTGAGTGAGCGCAGAGATACGAAAACGCTAATACAAGCAGAAAAGTTCCTCAGCTTGCCAGGCCACCCTATGAAGAACAGATTTGAAAACCTAGCTATGGGGCGGTTGAAAAGAAGTAGTTTTATCCACCAGGCCAAACGACTCTGCAGAGAAACCACTGATCTGCCCACAGTTGGTATCCCCCTAACAACTATTCCAGAGCGAACTCCATGGAAAGATGAGCATAGACTATCGTTACAAATCCAGACAAAAGTGAGAGGAATATTTGACAAGGAAGAACAGAACAGTGTGCAGCGCAGAACGGCCACTCTCAGCTTCCTTGATGAAGAATACCCACAGGACCTCTGGATCCGAGTCTACACAGATGGGTCAGCACAAAATGCTGTTCGATATGGAGGAGCGGGAGTGTACATAGAATACCCAAATAATACTAGGGACACAGCCAGAGTACCGACAGGAAAGTACTGCCATAACTATGATGCCGAAATTGAGGCAATCAAGATAGCAACAGAGAAATTACTAAATAACAGCAATGGTACACAACCTGTGGTGCTACTAACAGATGCAAAATCAGTACTCGAGGCGCTCCTCTCTGGGAAATTGCCAGTACTAAGGACACTACTTTCTGAACTTAGCAGTCAGCATAAAGTCACCATACAGTGGATACCATCCCACTGTGGAGTACCTGGAAACGACAGAGCTGATCAATTGGCTAAGGAAGGAGCCAAAGAGGAACAGCCTGATGTGCCCGTTACATACCACCAAAAGAAAAGAATGATCAAATCAGTCAGAAAGCCACCAATACCTGCTCAAGATGACTACCACATTATGGACAGACCAGAACAAGTCATTATTCTGCGCCTCAGAACAGGACACAATAGATTACGCAACCACATGTATACAAAATTCAAGATTGGTGAAACAGCCATGTGCACATGTGGATTGGCGTCGCAGACAGCAGAGCACATACTCCAAGACTGCCCAAAATATAACATATCTAGGCAAACCTTCTGGCCTAGAGAGACGACAGTGGAAGATAAACTCTATGGACCACTGTGTGAACTGAAAAAAACAGTTCAATTCATGCAAGAGACGACATTGCAGATATAGACATATTTCAAGCGAACGAAAGAAGAAGAATACCACTGTATGAATTGGTACTAAATATTTAAAAAAAATGGTACTCACCTAAAATTTCCTCATTGAATACCTACACCACTTTAGAATAATTTTAAACACTTATGGTTAAATAAACAACAACTATGAAGTCCCTATTGACATTTGTAATAGGTTGGCTATCAACTGGTGACATGTTTTTTGGTCCGGCCATTGCCATGAATGGGTATAGATAACACGATCCTTTTTATTCCCAATACACAACTACGGGGACACTAGGTTGAAATCCTCATGGGCACTTTCTGTATCACTAAAGTCATTATCTGACAGTCCTGAACTGACAAAATCGCTACTACCAGAGCTAGTCAATGCTAGTATGGTCTTCGGGTTCAAAGCTGGCCATTTTAGAACTCACAAATCCACGAAAAACCTGGTATCTGCGTTAAAACTCACAAATTTAATCCCTCTGTTACAAACGCGTGCTGTAAGCTGCCATTTTCAAAAGCAAAATGGCTGATGGTTACAGGGCAGCATTTGATTGGCCTGTACTATTAAAAGCCCGGTTGTCCTTCTGAATAGTGCAGTGTGGCGACCCCAAGGCCGGAAAATCGGCCCGGCCGGGTTATAAGGGTTAAATGTCATTGAAATATTTACCAACTACCTGTCTAATAAACCAACTCTAGTTTCATCATCTCATCTTGTACCTTTCCAGAGAATGCCAGTTTATGGCTTTCATGTAATATAATCATATCATATCGTACCCCGTGGATTCTGCTATTCCCTCTGTCCATCGTTTACGTTGTCAGCCTCTTCATTTGGTTCATGTGGACAGCCTCTTCATCTGGTTCCACATGGTCTGTACATCACTGCTTGTTGTGGTATACTGTCAGTTGGTAGCCTAGTTATTTGGCAGAACCATTTCACTTGCTGTTTTCTGATGACATCTAGTTCTGCTATAACCCCCATTTTAGTCCTGATTTAATTTCTGATTTGTTCTCTTTTTGACACTAACTCTGTGTTCTCTATAATAGTCATGTTAAAATGACTGGTTAGTGTTTTTAATTCAGTCATGTTAAGTATTATTTCTTGTTAAGGATGTCAAGAAAGTTAAGCATGTGACATCACTGTGCAGATGAACACCATGATATCATAAGGATGGTTTAAAGATGGCTACTTTTGACATGCACCAAAGAGGAGCTGCGTGAAGCTATCCATGTTTTGATCAGTGAAGGAGTGAAATTTATAGAAATTCATAGACGAATGAAGGTCCAGTATAGTGATGCATGCCTGTCAGTTCTGCAAGTGCATTGGTGGAGTATGAAGTTTTGACCTACAATCAAATCCAAACAATGTGAACTTTGAGTTGGTGTGTCCTTTTGCAACAAGACAATGCTTGACCCCATACTGCCCATACAACGGTTGAAACCATCGAAGACCTCCTTTTTCAGTGTGTAACACATCCCCTGTACTCGCCAGACCTGGCCCCAAGTGATTTCCACCTGTTTGAACGACTCAAAGTGTCAGCGGACATTTAAGGTTTTCATTTGAAGCCCCCTCATATATATAAAGTTTACTCATCTGTTTCCCTGTTATGGGCATAACACGTGTGTACTTCAACCCTCCTTTGATGAAATTAGTGATGCATGCAGCAACTTGCACCATATAGGCTTCAAATTGTTTTTTTTTCTCTCGTTTACTTGCTTTGATCTTGAACATAGTCCGCTTAGATATTAACATCCAAAGAACAAAAACTATGATAATTAGCAGTGGAAAGGAAAGGTTATCAATGAACATCACAGTAAACAGTGAGATATTAGAACAAGTAACACGTTTCTCCTATCTTGGACAATAACAGATGATGGCAGAAGTGAAATAGAAATAAAAAATAATAGGATTGGCCAAAAATGCTTTCAGCGGCATGAAATGAGTGTTAACATCTAGATAGATTAACAACGCATTAAAAATGAGAATATCAAATGTCACATATATTCAACACTACGAATAGAGGCCCTGGAGATGTGGATATACAAAAGAATATGTCGTATTTCTTGGAAACAAAATCAAATACAGAGGTTCTAGTAAAACTTAGAAAGAAAAGAAAATTGATGAAAGAAATAAAAAAGAGGCAAATGAAATATCTCGGCCACATTAAACGACATAATACTCTTATAAAAACCATACTGGAGGGCAAGGTTAGGTTGAGGGCAAGAGGTAGACAACGATACAAATGGGAAGATAACATCAAGAGATAAACAGAAATCTGACAGAATGCACAGTCAAGATGAGAGACAGACAGTGTTGGAGATCAGTTGCAGCCAACCTTCATTCTGGAGACGGCACCTGGTTGATTGATTGATAGTTCACACAGGACTGATTTTTGTGTATGGACCAGCTTTCCCTATTACCAGTGTACCTAGCCTGGTGCTAGGGAACCCGCTCTGACTTCTGAGGTACTTGTAATTTACGTCCCCAAGTCAGTAACAAGAAGTCAACATTTTAGTTCAACTGACCGGTGTAGGGGTTGAACCCGCTACCTCAGCATCAGCACACTAGAAGTTTAAGAACGAGAGCTTTTATCTGTTCGTTCAATAACTATAACTAGTATGCAACAAAAAGATCAGAGGTATTGCTGGTCTTCCAAAATATCGTCAAATGTTGGCCTGCTCATCCTTTCAGATGTAAGATGCTCATGTGTTACCTGGGTATGGGGAGGGGGGGGGGGGGCATAAGGGACGCAAAGAATGGTAACACTGTAACTTCTTATACATGTCATTACAGGCTTCTAAGGGGGGTTGGCACAAAACTGGTCATCTCATCCTGCAAGACTTGAGTGGAAGTCAGTCAGATGCCCATGTGTTACTGGAGCCTCGTGAAAGTAGCACAAAATAGCAACACAGTAACATACCATACATGTCATAACAGGCTTAGCTTTGGCATCAAACTGGCTATCATCATCAGCATCATCATCATGTGCCATTCTGATAAGCAAGGGCGGTCATGTTTCGCCATCTCACACGATCACCAGTCGTGAATCAGCTCTGTGTTATTGTCTCGACCATGCCACATGGTAAATCCATCCAAGTATTTACTTCTCTGCCTTCCCCTTGTTCTTTAAACTTAAATCTTGCCAGCTGTCACCAAGTTCTCCAATTTATTTCTTTTCATAACATGTCCAAAAAATTTTGACTGGCTACATCTAATTTCCCTAATCAGTTTACTGTTTTAATTTGTTTCTTTTTGGACTTGCTCATTGGTTTTTCTGTCTGTCCATGGTATTCTTTGCATTGTCCTCAGAAACCACATTTCCACACCCATCAGATGTTTTTCAGCTTGTCTGCTTATTGTCCACGCTTCACATCCATACAAAAGCACAGGTTCTATGTAGCACCGCAACACTTGTTTTCTTGTTGCAATTGACATCTTTTTATTGGTCAGTATGTTTTCTATCTTGCAAAGGCTACCTTTGCCATGGTGATTCTTATTCTAATCTTTTCAAAGCATCTCCCATCAGTTGTTATGACTGTTATGTAGAATAGAATCATAATTTATTATGTTCTAGAACAGCTTTACAATTCTACTTCTTGTTTTCATTAATTTACTTATTGCATTTTTACAGCTTTACAGCAGTTCCACCAATTTCATTTCTCATTGATATCCTAATTTTTTGCAAACTCTAGGTCAGCGACAGATAATGAAACAAAAGTCAAAGTTGCCATTAAAAAAATTTCACCATTTGAGCATCAGACATACTGTCAGCGAACTCTGCGAGAGATTAAAATTCTGACCCGATTCAAGCATGAAAATGTAAGTATGGTTATGTGTTTGTGTCTTATATAATGTTGGGTTGTGTGCTCTTGGATTCTATGTTCCTGGCTTATATGTTGTTGGGTTGTGTACTCTTGGCTTATATGTTGTTGGGCTATGTACGCTTGGATTATATGTTGTTAGATTATGTACTCTTGGATTATATATTCTTGGCTTGTATGTTGTTGGTTTATATGCTCTTGGCTTCTATATCCTTGGATCATATGCTCATACTTCTGTATTGTTGAATGATATGTTCTTGGCTTCCATATTGCTGGATTACATGCTCTTGGCTTCTATATTTTTGGGTTATATGTTATTGGCTTCTATATTGTTGGATTATATTTCTTGACTTCTATATCCTTGGATCATATGCTCATACTTCTGTATTGCTGAATGATATGCTCTTGGCTTCCATATTGCTGGATTACATGCTCTTGGCTTCTATATTGTTGGATTATATTTCTTGGCTTCTATATTGTTGGATTATATGTTCTTGGCTTCTATATTGCTGGATTATATGTTCTTGACGTCTGTATTGTTGATTGTATTCTTTTGAATTATATGTTCATAACTTCTGTATTGTTTTAATTATATGTGCATGAATTATATGTTAGTGACTTCTGTATTGTTGAATTATATTCTCTTGGATTATATATTCAAGACTTCTGTATTGTTGAATTATATTCTCTTGGGTTATGCTGCTTGCTTGCTTGCGCTGGCTGGCTGTGAACTCCAGCGTGAAGTCCTGTATGTCGGATGAAGACATCTTATTGTCCAACATCAGTGTGATGTCGTACAGGACTGAGGTTTGCGCGAGTATCCATTGTTCCATGTTTGGCTTATTGGTGTGCAGACTGGTGGTTCCTCGCCGTGCAGGCAGACACTCTCCGACTTCAGAAGAATCAGCGATCCTACTACGTTAGCCAGGACCCTGAAGGGATCTGTTGCCCAGGACGCACGACTAGGCCGTGTTAGTAGGTCTTGGCCAGTATAGAACCTGGCTCTGGTGCCTTGGAAATACCTCTGTGTCCCCTCTTGGGTTATATACTTGTGACTTCTGTATTGTTGGATTGTATTGTCTTGGATTATATGTTTGGTATGCTCCTTAGTGCAGCAATGGGCCTGTCCCCTACTCCTTGAGGCCCAGTGGGCATCTGGTGCATAGACCAGTCAGCACTTGCTGGTGGTGGATGGGGGGGGGGGGGGGGGGTCACACTGACTTCTTGACTTCCCAGATCATCTCCTGGTAGCCCAGGCTGAGTTCATCTGGTCAATACAAAAGAATATCCCGGATGGAGATTTGAACACATAACCACAGAGTCAGCAAGCAACATTGATTTACTGCGCCTCCCGGGTCAAGTTGATGTGATTCAGTAATGTTAATGTTGTTCTGTATTGTTGATGTCGTTCTGTATTGTTGATGTGATTCAGTAATTTTTTCATTCAGTAATGTTGATGTCGTCGTGTAATTTTGATGCCATTCAGTAATGTTGATGTGGTTCTGTAATGTTGATGTCATTCAGTAATGTTGATGTCATTCAGTAATGTTGATGTGGTTCTGTAATGTTGATGTCATTCAGTAATGTTGATGTCATTCAGTAATGTTGATGTGGTTCTGTAATGTTGATGTCATTCAGTAATGTTGATGTGATTCAGTTATAGTTAGTTAGTTAGTCGACAGATCATCCTCATCGCACATCGAACCATTCAGTCCATAAGTGCTTGGATCCCCTCCTCAGCAAATCCCGCAGCGTGTAGCGGCTAATGACACCAGTTCTGTGTTGGTTTATCAGTCTTCTTTGGCTTCCTGCGTAGTGTTCTTGTTTGGCCACCCCTCTTTTAATTTGCTGTTCTCGCAGTCTGGCCATGGTTGTAGATTCACAGTCATCACTTGGTTCACGCAAAAGTCTTACTTCTCGTAGAGCATTCAGAATGTCAGCCTGATCCATGGCGCGTCTGCCCTCCACAGTAGCCTTACCTGTGAGCCTGTCAGTCCGCTCATTCCCTTGTACTCCCGCATGCCCTGGCACGAAGATGAAACTAATCTTTGCCAGCCGAGACCACTCCAGAGACAGCAACCATTCTCTTCGGATCCCCCCCCCCCCCCCATCTCTATCCTCTTGAGCATGTTCATTGAGTCGCTAAGGAAACATGCCCTAGTGAATGTCTGTGTCTCGAGCTATGTTATTGCTTTACTTACTGCCATGACTTCCATAGTCAGGCTACTTGTGGTCTCAGCAAAAGCACCAGAGTCCTCCTTCACAATTCTTCCTCCGGCCCGAGCTGTAAAGGCCCATGAGCTTCTCACATGTCGGATGACCGACCCATCTGTGTAAATGACAGCATTACCGTCTAGCGAATTCTCGAAAATCAATGCTTGTACTTCCACCTCCACAGCAGCCAGGTTTTCTTGTCTGCATTTTCTGTCAAGTTGGATGCAAACTGAAAAGGATGTGCAGAAATCTGTTGGCACTTGACCCACTCCTCGCCAGGTTCTAAGTCCTCAAATGAACACACCTGTTGAAGAATGTCTTCGGCTTGACCCATCCATGACCATCCTCTTTTTAACCTGCTGCCCTTTACCCTCATAATTTTACTATGCAGTGGATGTTATGTGTTTGCGTTAACTCTGAGGTAGGCGCGAGCTCTGCAGACTTGCATTCTGTCTTCATTGGTTGGAAAATCAAGAAGGTAGTGCATCGCCCTGCATGATTCAGTTATGTTGTCATTCAGCAATGTTGTCATTCAGTAATGTTGATGTGGTTCAGTTATGTTGATGTCATTCAGTAATGTTGATGTTGTTCAGTTATGTTGATGTCATTCAGTAATGTTGATGTGGTTATGTTGATGTGGTTCAGTTATGTTGATGTCATTCAGTAATGTTGATGTGGTTCAGTTATGTTGATGTCATTCAGTAATGTTGATGTTGTTCAGTTATGTTGATGTCATTCAGTAATGTTGATGTGGTTCAGCTGTGTTGATATGGTTAAGTTATGTTGATGTGGTTCAGTTATGTTGATGTGGTTCAGTTATGTTGATGTGGTTCAGTAATGTTGATGTGGTTCATTTATGTTGATGTTCAATAATGTTGATGTCATTCAGTAATGTTGATGTCATTCAGCAATGTAGATGTCATTCAGTAATGATGACAACCATTGTTTTCATGAATGTTATGACAGAGATGTGTGCTCATCCTTTCAGATCATTGACATAAGAGACATTCTGAGAGCTGCCACAGTCGATGAAATGAAAGATGTGTATCCTTTGACAGTGTCTATGTGGCCTCTTGTATGATATGTTCATGACTCAGGCTATTATCTTATATGATGACGATGGTGGTGATGATATTTTTCTAGTCCACTAACTTCATCTGCTCCGGTCATAGTAATGCAGAAAGTATACAGTATTCAGAGCCTGTAGCATAACTCTGGCAAGTAAATTAATGTAAAATTTCAAAGATGCATCCTTTCTGTAGCCGGCTCCCTGGCCGAGGAGTTAGCAGCTTTCTCCGTTAACCCTGAATACTCTCGTGGTTGACGTGAGCGCACGAGAATTAGAAGTGGTTCGAGTCGCGCCAGTGACTTATGAGAGTATGGAGCTGGTCGCTCAGAAAGTCATGGCGTGCTGATGAGCGTAATCTAGCCTAGGAATCAACGTACAGCTGAAAGATGCTGATGTTGACCGCAATATCCTGAAACAGGATGGAAACGCGGGAAAAAAAAAATCCTTTCTGTGGCAATGTTTGCAGCATCTAGATTTGTAGTTGCACACGGTGATGCAATAAGGACAGTTTAAAGATGGCTGCCCACTTTTGACATGCACCAAAGAAGAGCAGCGTTCTGTTATCCGTTTTTTTATCAGCGAAGGGGTAAAACCTATAGAAATTCATTGGTGAATGAAGGTCCAGTAGGTGATGCATGCCTTTCAGTCCAGCAAGTGTATAAGGAGTGGAAATTTTGAAAATTTTTCGGTCTGATGAAGAGGTACAGCAGGTGATACATGAGTGGTTACACACATGACCAGAAATTTTTTCTACAGGAATCCAAGCATTTTATTGTGGTAAATGTTGGGTGTTTTCAAAGGTTCACGCAGTGATGACACATAGACAAATAATACATTAGTTCTATACTTTTTCAGAATATATTCATACACAAACAATTTTTTAAAATTTGTTAGGTTTTCATTTGAAGCCCCCTCGTATTAATTCATATTGATGTCTGAGGGCGAACAAAGGTGAAGCATTTAGATACATTCATATTTGTATTGACCAGTCGACACTCAGTGAGTGATATTGTAAGTACCACATCAACCACCTTTACTTACCAAGTCATTTTCTGGTAGAGTTGAGTTGAGCTAAGAACCGACATCACTGCACTCAGGACATTCCCATATGCGCTCCGTCCCCTTGTTCAACAGCCAGCGAAGAGTCACATTACTAACCGTTCAAAACGCTATCTGATTGAAAATTCTCCTGGTCTTCCCTCTCAGTTTTGAGATTCTACCAGCATTCCTGGCAATCCCCCGCAATCACATCCTTTCCTCATACGAGTTCTCAATCTATTTCTCCACCTGGTCCCACAGGTGCACGACCACCTCTTCCTTGTCCATAGGTAATCGACCACCAAGAGGTGCATTCCCTGCCAGCCTATCTGGCCTGTGGCAGCCTAACCTCCACTGCACCTGTGTCCGTCTCCAGTCGTCTTGCCATGCTCGCCACTGGAACCAGATGGACGCAGTCGAGAGAATGAGGTCAATGGAGTTGCGCAACCACTTCCTCACTATAATCCAAACTAAAGCGCAAGTCATTCGTTCTTCATCAAATCAAAAGATGCAATGAATGAATGGTCCTCATCATTCATGATGAACGAACATCCATCAGCCTGTTCATTCTCCCACATGGCCAGGGCAAAACATCCTCACAATTCTCATAATCTGTGACCTCTGAAGCTAGGTCGGCCATTCCTGGTATCCATTAAAGACTGGGTCAACCTGGATACCAGGTTAATTTTGTAAACATCTGGTACTGTAAACATCTGGTACTGTAAACATCTGGTACTGTAAACATCTGGTACTGTAAACATCTGGTACTGTAAACATCTGTACTGTAAACAGGCATAGTTCACTTTAATCTGAAACAAAACTTATAACAGGTGAACGATGACAAAGAAGAAGTTATGAATTTTCAACTAGGATTGGACTCTGAATGCTGGCTGTTAGAAGGGTTATGAATTTGTTATTAGGACAGGACTATCAATGCTGATTGTTAGAAGGGTTATGAATTTGTTATTATGACAGGACCCTGAATGTTGGTTGTTGGAAGGTTTATGAATTTGTTATTATGACAGAACACTCAATGTTGACTGTTAGAATGGTCATGAATTTGATATTAGGACAGGACACTCAATGATGGTTGTTAGAAGGGTTATGAATTTGTTATTAGGACAGGACTTGATGTTGGTTGTTAGAAGGTGACACGCTAGGAAATTAAACCACTTCCACACAGTTTGCCTAAGGAAGCTACTGAAGATTAAATGGCAAGACAAGATTCCAGACACAAGTCCTAGAAAGAGCATCCATGCCCAGTATCCACACTATACTGATGAAGAATCAGATTCGTTGGGCTGGTGACTTGACTCGCATGCCAGATCACAGGCTCCCTAAACGAATTTTTTACAGCGAACTGCATTGTGGTAAATGCTCCCAAGGTGGCCAGAGGAAACGCTTTAAAGACACTCTGAAAATTTCACTGAATGCTTTTGGAATTCATCATGACACCTGGGAGGCTGCAGCCAGAGACCGAAATTCGTGGCATGCATCATTACGCAAGGGTGCAGTCATATGTGAGGCAACCAGGACTGCAAGAGCTGTGAAGAAAAGGCAGGACAGAAAAACCACTGCAGGAAATCCTCCTCCAGAGATGTCAAGCATTCTTTGCCCACAATGTCAAAGAACATTTCGAGCCAAAATAGGCCTTATCAGCCATCTTAGAACCCACGGCTCCATACCTTCAACCCCACTGGATGAAATGAATGGTCATCATCATTCTTGATGGACAAACAACAACAGGACAGGACTTGATGTTGGTTGTTAGAAGGTTCATGAATTTGTTTTTAGGACAGGATCCTCAATGTTGGCTATTAGAAGGGTAATGAATATTAAACTGGTACAGGACTCTTAATATTGGTTGTTAGAAGGTTTGTGAATATTACACTAGGACAGGACTCTCAAGCTGTACATGGCAGTAAGAAGGCTCCGTGTCAGGAAGGGTTTGAACCTCCACCCTAAGCCATGTATAGTGAAATCCTTAACACAAAGCACAGCTACATCGTTCAGTGTCTGATGGAAACTGACCTATATAAACTCCTCAAGACACAGCAACTCAGCAACGATCACGTCTGCTACTTCTTGTACCAGATCCTCCGAGGGCTCAAGTATATCCACTCAGCCAACGTTTTACATCGTGATCTGAAACCCAGCAACCTTCTCCTCAACACCACATGTGATCTCAAGGTAATATATATTGTCTCAGGGAAATGTGTGTGTGATCAGGGTAATATATGTGATTTCATGATATTGTATGTGATCTCAAACCCAGCAACCTTGAAACTTCCTACTCCACTCATACACTTGCTGGACTGACAGGCATGCATCACCATACTGGACTTTCGTTCGCTGTTGAATTTCTACAGGTTTTACCCCTTCACTGATCAAAACATGGATAACAGAATGTTGCTCCTCTTTGGTGTATGTCAAAAGTGGGGCGGCCATCTTTAAACTGTCCTTATGATGTCACCGGGTTGGTCTGCACCATGATGTCACATGCTTAACACTCTTGACATCTTTAACAGCAATATTGATAGGTTACAAGATAATGGCATGGTTATTGTAATTTCTGTCACACTTTTAAGGTTATCATTTGAAGCCGCCTCGTATCATCTGGTCACTACCCCGTGACCTGGCCGACATGGGAGACCCTGCCGGGTGCTGCCCTACCTTTGGCATAGCTATTGGGGGTCAGGGGGTCAGTGAAACACAACAGCCCTTCTATTGCAACAAGGTGGAGACAGCACAGGGATTCCCCTTTCTGGATTGTTCTCTGTCTTTAAGTTTTCATATCATATTTAGTAGCATGACGCTTGATGGCAAAAGTAGAAGATGATGATTTAGAAACAAGTATTTTTTGTGTTATTTTGGTGTTCAACTCTTTACATCTTGCCTGAGGGCAGTTAGCAGAAAATTGTGTGTGTTGGCGTTTTGCCATTTCACATGATCACCAGAGCCGTGGATCGTCTCTTTGTGTTCTCGTCTTGACCATACCACGTGGCCATGCCATCCAGATATTTACTTCTCTGTCTTCCCCTTGTTTCTTTCTCCTGGGAGTCTCTGTGGCAAAGTGGTCAAGCCATCTGCCTCGCGCTCTAAAGGTTGTAGGTTCCATTCCGTGCTACGTAGTTTGGTTCACGAGTGCATTTGTCTCTTAGACTCCTGGAGGTCGTTGCTGGAGCTACGGAGTTCGTGCTTTGTGCGACACTTTCGGCAGGCCACTCAGCAGGCCACCATATGGGATAAAACCCAGTGCACTGAAGCCGATCCACTTGACTTTTAAGATGTTTTTAAAAGACTTTTTCCCCCTCAATCTTGCCAGTTGTCACCAAGTTCTCCAATTTATTTCTTCTCATAACATGCCCACAAAATTGTGACTGTCTCATCTAATTTCTCTAATCAGTTTACTGTGTTCATTTGTTTCCTGTAGGACTTGCTCATTGGTCTTTCTGTCTGTCCATGGTATTCTTTGCATTTTCCTCAGAAACCACATATTAGGTGTTTCTCAGCTTGTCTGCTCATTGTCAGCTTGTCTGCAGATTATTGGGCTGTCAGGTATTTCAGTTGGGCTTTTTTGAACTTGCATCCTCTGCCTTTCACATTCTGTTCCAGGACTCTTTCACGCATCTTAACTGCCACATAGATGAGATGCTGTCCATGTAGTACTGCCTTCTGCTAGCTCCTATATGCTGATAGAGGCAATCTCTAGTGATTGTTTTACAGATATCTTTAAATCTTAAAAGCTGTCTGCCTTTTAGTCTTCTCATCTCATCTCATCATGTTCCTCTTGTACCTTGCGGTGTTGAGGTGAAGTATAAACAGCAAGAGAGTACCCGTTTATGGGTTTCATGTATCAAGATTCCCATAGACTCTGCTATTCTCTCTGTCCATTGTTTACATGGTTGGTCTCTCTTCTGCTTCCATTTTGTCTCTACATCATTGCTTGTTGTGGTATACTGTTAGTTGGTAACCTAGTTACATGGCCAAACCATTTGACCTGTACTGGCCAGATAAAATGTGTTTAGAGGCCAGATAAAATGTGTTCAGACGGCAGATAAAATGTGTTCAGACGGCAGATAAAATGTGTTCAGACGGCAGATAAAATGTGTTCAGACGGCAGATAAAATGTGTTTAGAGGCCAGATAAAATGTGTTTAGAGGCCAGATAAAATGTGTTTAGAGGCCAGATAAAATGTGTTTAGAGGCCAGATAAAATGTGTTTAGAGGCCAGATAAAATGTGTTTAGAGGCCAGATAAAATGTGTTTAGAGGCCAGATAAAATGTTAGAGGCCAGATAAAATGTGTTTAGAGGCCAGATAAAATGTGTTTAGAGGCCAGATAAAATGTGTTTAGAGGCCAGATAAAATGTGTTTAGAGGCCAGATAAAATGTGTTTAGAGGCCAGATAAAATGTGTTTAGAGGCCAGATAAAATGTGTTTAGAGGCCAGATAAAATGTGTTCAGACGGCAGATAAAATGTGTTTAGAGGCCAGATAAAATGTGTTTAGAGGCCAGATAAAATGTGTTTAGGAATACATATGTTATCCATGTTTCTATGTCCAGCCACATGTCATCTAAAGCTGGGTGTTGCGAGTATAGATGCCTATGCTCCATTGGGAAATAAAAGGCAGAAGAAGAAAAAGAAGGCACACAAAATGAGGGCTACAACTTAACCAAATATTTGGAAAACTTAGTCCATTATAGTTTATAAATACACCACACAGGTATTATTTGGTGCTCATAGAAGTAGAAGAAGGAAGTAGAGACCAGAAGACACACTAGACAACATAAATATTGAAAGCTATATTTACTGACCAGGATTCAGATGCGTCACCTCCAAGATGACGACGTCGCTTCGCTGCAGGAACAAGTGTACTTTTGACGCATGACCAACTAGACACCCCTAAAAAGGTGTCTTCATTAGCCAGGTCTATCATCCACATGAACCCACGACAATGGAATACGGACAGAATTTGTATCTAACTATTGAGATAGCACCATAGGTCTCAGAAGTTTATATTAAACCAGCAAAGGTCAAATAACAAACACATGCATCAGACACTATGGGTTAAGCTGTTGTGTTTAAACATTTAAAGTTGGTATTTTGTCTTGTCCAGATCTGTGATTTTGGACTGGCTCGAGTTGCCGATCCAGACCATGACCATACAGGGTTCCTGACAGAGTATGTGGCCACTCGCTGGTACAGGGCACCAGAGATCATGCTCAACTCTAAAGGCTACACAAAATCCAGTACGTGTTTTGTAACTCTTTGTGTGTTATCTCCAGTTGGGGCATTGCTGTAGTGGCTGGGCACGTTCACCAGAGTCATGGGTCAGCTCTGTGTTCTTGTCTCAATTATGCATGTTGCCAAGCCATCCAGATATTTACTTCTCTGCCTTCCAGTTGTTCTTTTCCCCTCAATCTTTCCAGTGTCACAAAGTTCTCCATGTTTTTTCTTCTCATAACGTGCACACAAATTTTTATTTTAACCATCTATGTCAATGGTTCTCAACCGGTGGTGGGGACTTTTCCACCGGGGAGAATTTTAGGGTTTCCAGGGGGGAATTAAGATTATTTCAAGATCGCGTTAATACAGAAACCTGATCACTTGATATTGTTTTTCCCTTCATACTTTATGGTTCTGTACTTCTCGCTCTTCTAGAATTTGTTTTATAATGTAAGTAGACGTCTAGACTTGTTCTAGTATGTGTTATTAAATTTAGCTTCCATTTTTACGAATACTGTGTGTGTGGGGGGGGGGGGGGGATTTATAGGGAGGAAATATGGAAGGGGGGGGGGGTAATGACATTCTGAACATATGGTGAAGGGGTGCATGGGCCAAAAAAGGTTGAGAACCACTAATCTACGTTTAATTTCTCTAATCAGTTTACAGTTTTCATCTGCTTCATGTAGGATGTGCTCATTGGTTTTTCTGTCTGTCCATGGTATTCTTTGCATTTTCCTCAGGAACCACATTTCCACTGCCGTTAGATGTTTTTTAGCTTCTCCGCTCATTGTCCACGTTTCACATGTGGTGAAGGCTGTCTAGGATTGGGTGAAGAGTGCAGCTGAACAAACAGAGGATCCACGTTTTGAAAGAATGATTAAGAAGGGATTTGGACTAATCTCAAAACTGAGAGGGAAGACCAGGAGAACTTTCAATTAGATGGCAGTTGGAACGATTAGCAGTATGACTCATTGCTGGCTGTTGAACAAGATGTCCTGAGTGCAGCGATGTCGTTTCTCAACTCAACTGGTTAAGAATGGAGTGAGCAGAGGGTCTGAATGATACTCAAATCGAAGAGGAGAAGCCAGGCAGACATTAATCAAATTGCTAATCAGTATGCAAACTCATCGTTGGTTTTTTAACGAGCAAACAATCTTTATTTTCATAGGGTCACAAATTGGGTGTTTTCAAAGGTTCACAAATTGGGCATTTTCAAAGGGTCACATATTGGGCAAAGGGTTACTAATTGGGCATTTTCAAAGGTTTACAAATTGGGCATCTTCAGAGGGTCACAAATTGGGCACTTTCAAAGGGTCACAAATTGGGCATTTTCGAAGGGCCACAAATTGGGCATCTTCAAATGGTCACAAATTTACCTTAAGAGTAATCAGTGGGAGCGTGTATGGGAATACAGACTCTAATTTATAATGTTGGGAAGGTCATATATGTCGAAATGATGGCATGTGGTGATAATTGCTTGTTTAATCCTCCTGCAGTTGATGTCTGGTCGGTTGGATGTATACTGGCAGAGATGTTGGCAAACAGGCCATTGTTTCCCGGCAAACACTGTATCCTTACATACCTGTTAGTGGAGAGATAAGAGTGTGTCTTGATTAGTTCATTCATCTTTTAGAATGTTAACAGTATCTTCTTCTTTTCGTTCATCCGGAGTGTTTTTTCAGATGTGATTGCGGTGTGTCTGTTATGCGCCCTTGGGCCGAAACCCGTAGGCCAACACATCGACTTTAGCGTGCTTTTTTGACCAGGTAGCATTCCTGGGAGACTCTCACTTTTGTGGTGCCATCTACTACCATGCTGGCCAAGTTAGAACGGTCGAAGACAACGGTCATCCCTCAAAGGAAGGCAGGGACAGTCCATAGCATTTTCCGCCATCCAAGGTTGCTTCCATAGTTGCAGGGCCGACACATAACGCCCTGGTTCTGGGCTAGCCGAGGGAATCGTCATGTCCTGCTCATGGCTGCTTTAAATCCTCACTTCAATATTTTGGTCATTTCGTTTTCCCCGGGCCATTCCCGCACAAACCAGACAGGTTTGCAGACGGTATCCACTCAGCGAGTTTTCGGACATGTGCTTGTCGTTGCGCCCGTCAGAGCTGTTCCAGGCACGACAGACATTCGGAAAACTACCTAGTCAGAGCTGTTCCGACCAAGAGCGGCATTCGGAAACTAGGTAGTCAGAGCTGTTCCTAGCACGAGAGACATTCGGATGAGACATTTCACTCGGACGTAAATGCGTAGTGTCAATTTTTAGTTTGCCACCCGTAGGACGACACTTCCGGCTTCCGGCGGGCATTTTTTAATGAGGTTAGCCTTCCTCGGGTTTCGAGACTCTTGTTTCGGCTTCCACACAGCAAGCTTTCGCTTCGGGCTGCCACGTAATAGATTCGCAAGACAGGCGTTCCATTTCGTGTCAACGAGACAATTTTCCACCTTTGACTACACTCACTCCATGAGTGTGGTTACAGACTATCGGACGTCTGCGAGACGTGCGACCGAGGTGTTTTTCCACCTTTTGTACTCACTCACGAGGTAGGCTACATGTGCTGCCGGCTCAGCACCTTACCTCCGTGCGTCTGTGGGCGAGTATCGGTCAGGCCCTTTCATCCGGGGATACCTCATATCCCCCAGCTAAGAGCCATCGAACGAATCTGCGCCGAGCATGTAGCGTTCTCAGCACATCATCACAATTTTGATGTAGGTTTGTGTCGGCCAGGCTCTCACTTCCGAGAGTTTATGGCTTAGAGACGTTCAGCCATACACCTCAGATGGGAGCCTTAGAGGTTATGCCCGGACTGAGATTTAGGGATCGTTTGCCTGATTTTGACTGCTATCCTCAGTCTTACCTGCAGAGCAGCAGGTTGTGTCTCTCTTAGTCTGGTCCCTATCCCACGAGCCGTCCGATATGTAGTTTTCACCCATCGGCAAGCACATGGGGTCGATGGGACACGCAAGCTCCCCAACCACGGCAAGGTGGAGACACATCGGGGGAGGAATGTTAACAGTATAACTTGATTATTTCATGTGCTTGAATGTTAACAATATAGCTTGATTAGTTCATGTGTTGGAATGTTAATATAGCTTCAACAGGTAATCTGTTAGAATGTAAACAGTATCGCTTGATTAGTTCATCTATTGGAATGTTAATGGTATGTCTCAATTAGTTCATGTGTTGGAATATTAACAGTATAGCTTGATTAGTTCATCTGTTGGAATGTTAACGGTATATCTTGATTAGTTCATGTATTGGAATATTAACAATATAGCTTGATTAGTTCATTTTTTGAAATGTTAACAGCATAATTTGATTAGTTCATCTGTTAGAATGTTAACAGCATAACTAGATCAGTTCATCTGTTAGAATGTTAACACTATCATTTGGTTAGTTCATCTGTTAGAATGTTAACAGTAGAGCTTGATTAGTTCATCTGTTAGAATGTTAACAGTAGAGCTTGATTAGTTCATCTGTTAGAATGTTGACAGTATTGCTTGATTAGTTCATGTGTTAGAATGTGAACAGTATCGCTTGATTAGTTCATCTGTTAGAATGTTAGCTTGATTAGTTCTGTTAGAAAGCTTAATAATTTGAAGGTAATCAATTCCCTGCCAGGTAATTTAACTGAGTGGTGTTCCAGAGTCCAAGTATTTATTCATGCTTGGTCAAAGATTGTAAAAACTATCACTGTTAGTGTTTGACAACGTGAAGATTGTAAAAACTATCACCATTAGTGTTTGACAGCGTGAAGATTGTATGTTTCTTCCCTTAACTTGAGCAAAGATCTTGACCAGCTGAATCACATTCTGGGAGTGTTGGGATCACCAAGCCAGGAGGACCTGGGCTGTATTATCAATGACAAGGTAGGTAGCAGTGCATCCCATGTCTTAACTGATTAAGTGCCATGGGATGATCAATGGTCTTAAGCGACTCCCCATATCTGTCATAGGCTTATATATTGCCAAAATGTTGTCAATGCATTGGATTACGTGTCTACTACCATATTAGCAACTTTTAAGTCATAACTGACACAACCCACCTTCCATTTTCCACCATCCATTTTTATTTAGTCCAGACCTACTATTTGTTTCGCACTGAATCTGTTGATTGTTGTTCAGGCATTGAATATTACTGCAGGTCTAGGACCAAAGTATAGGGGTAAATGTGAGTGTATGGGGTTCTTAAACATCTGTGGAGATTATAGAGAGAAATTGGAGTGTGGGGTGGTGTGGAGAGAATTGAAGAGTGGAATTCTGAATAACTCTATGGAGAAGATTATAGAGAGAAATTGGAATGTGGGATGAGTCATGGATCAGCTCCATGTTCTTGTGTTGACCATGCCATGTAGCCAAGCCATCCAGATATTTACTTCTCTACCTTCCCCTTGTTCTTTTCCCCTCAACCTTGCCAGTTGTAACCAAGTTTTCTAATTTATTTCTGTGTCTAAATAATTTTGACTGTAATTTCTCTAATCAGTTTACGGTTTTCATTTGTTTCTTGTAGGACTTGCTCATTGGTTTTTCTGTCTGTCCGTGGTATTCTTTTTGCATTTACCTCAGAAACCAAATCTCCATTGCCATTAGATGTTCAGCTGAATAATTCTATGGAGAAAATTATAGGCAGAGATTAGAGAGTATTGGATTGTGAATAAATACATTGTTATTTTCTTCTTCTTCAGGAATCTAATATCACAGGTTGTTATTTTGTATTTCTTCAGGCGAGAGGGTACATCCAATCTTTACCTTACAAGCCTAAAGTTCCTTGGGCAAAGTTGTTCCCAAATGCAGACCCAAGAGGTATGGTTGTTTGTTGCATGTCAGACCTGCCAGTTTGGCTCACGTATTCAAACATTAACATAAAATATATAAAGGTCATTAAGGCTGAACGGATAAGAACGCTTACTCTTAAACTTCCTGTGTGCTGATGCCGAAATAGCGGGCTTAGTCCCTATACCCGTCAGCTGGACTAAAATGTTGACCAGTTATCTTTGGCTTGGGGACATAAATTACATGTAGCTCTGAAGTCGGAACAGCTGGCTGAGTGACTAGAACACCGGATTCTCCTTCAGGAGACCTGGGTTCGAATTCTCGGTAAGGTGAGGGATTTTGTTTTGTCGGCAAAAAGAAAATCCTAACCTGCACAGTTCGCGGTGACGGCAGTAGACAGGCGGCCTTAATTCCTTGGGCTCAAAGACCCTCCTGCCATATACCGCAAGGTACTATATTTGCAGTAAATGACAGTTTAAATGACAGTTCTGAAGTCGGAGCGGGTTCACCTGATAGCAAGGGACACTAGTAATAATTAAAGCTACTCCACATGCAAAATTATTCCAGTACACTTGCCAGTAGTGGCAACTACTAGAAGTAGTAGCACGTGTTGACTATGCTTGAGTTCAAAGCAAGCAAGCAAACAAAACACATAAAGTAATAATAGGGAGCTCGACCAATGAAAAAGGCTTGTAACATGGAACATTTCAACCAGTCTTTTATTGGATATAAAAAATGTGAACCAAGAGGTGTAGATAGGGCACACATTGAGAAAACTTGAGAATAGTATAGGGTGTATTTTTAGTGACTGTGCAGTGTTTGAAATTATTTCCAGTCCAAGATTTGTATTCACCCTCTGTAAAGTTCATGCAACATAATAGGTAAATACAAAACTTGGACCAGCAATATTTTCAAACACTGCACAGTCATTAAAAATACACCCTGCACAACTAGAAAACCCTTTGTCTGAACTATAGGAAAAATAAATAGTGGAAGAGCTAAAAACTCATGGAGAAGAAAAGTAGAGACATAAATGAACAATATGGGAGGAGCATGGGCAGAGCTGGGGGGGGGGCCTTGGAGTAAGTGGGTTGAGGGTTTGCGAGTGAATTAGTTGATGGCTTGCAGTGAGTGGTTGAGGGCTTGGGAGTGAGTTGGTTGAGGGCTGGCAGTGAGTTGGTTGAAGGCTTTGGAGTGAGTTGGTTGAGGGCTGGGAGTGAGTTGGTTGAGTGCTGGGAGTGAGTGGTTGAGGGTCTGGAGTGAGTTGGTTGAGGGCTTGGGAGTGAGTGGTTGAGCATTGCAGTGAGTGGTTGAGGGCTTGGGAGTGAGTTGGTTGAGGGCTTGCAGTGAGTGGTTGAGGGCTTGCAGTGAGTGGTTGAGGGCTTGCAGTGAGTGGTTGAGGGTCTGGAGTGAGTTGGTTGAGGGTCTGGAGTGAGTTGGTTGAGGGCTTGCAGTGAGTGGTTGAGGGCTTAGGGTGAGTCGGTTGAGGGTTGCAGTGAGTTGGTTGAGGGCTTGGGAGTGAGTTGGTTGAGGGCTTGGGTTAAGTCGGTTGAGGGTTGCAGTGAGTTGATTGGAGTGAGTTGGTTGAGGGCTGGGAGTGAGTGGTTGAAGGGATGGAGTGAGTTGGTTGAGGGCTTGGGAGTGAGTTGGTTGAGGGCTGGGAGTGAGTGGTTGAAGGGATGGAGTGAGTTGTTTGAGGGCTTGGAGTGAGTTGGTTGAAGGGTGTATGCCCCAGTGGAGGGATAGAGGACAATAGAAGATACAAAATATTTGGGGGAAGGGGAAAAGGAGGGGGACATGGTATAGAGATAGGTGTGGAGGAAATGCAACCTGAAGATTAAATGTCAAGGTAGGGCAGACCTGGCCCTAAGCCTTGGTTGGCTACTGGTCTACTAGGATTGAAGCTCAAACAGGTGGACAGTTAGAGCATTGCTTTGTTGATCCACCTGGTCTTGTTGCAGATGTATTGGTGTTACCTTTCCTCTGGAATAAACTTGACAGGCTGAGAGAGGGATCATGCTGCAAGGACAACACAAGATCTCTGCAATTCAGCCTGGGCTTTGTGCTGTGAATGAATAATATTTAAGCTTGAGCAATTAAAACACATAGCCATAGGTATTGTTCAAATGTGGAGCATCTGTTACCCCCACAGTATTTTTCATATTTGAAATTACCGTGGGGGATAACAGATGCAAATTCAAATTTGACATTACCGTGGGGATAACAAATGCCTCAACTAATATTGACTGTGACTATGTTTTAATTGTTTCTGCTTAAGTATTATTCATGTATCGACTTCATATGATATATAACTCTGTAGTATGCACCTGACGAGATGCAGCTAAATATACCAGGCAATAAATCATGCAACATATTGTTTGTGACTTCTGTGTTTAAAATTTGTTGTGTAAGTCAAACGTCAGTATGAATTGTATCAATTAATAAGCTTGCTTTTATTGACCTCTGACGCTCAATCTGGCAACTTCATTCCCCAGCCCTGGATATGTTAGAGAAAATGTTGACCTTCAACCCCAACAAGCGGATAACGGTGGAGCAGGCCCTGGCACAGTCATATCTTGACCAGTACTATGACCCAGCAGACGAGGTAAGTAGTCGCCCATGGTTGGAGTACCGTCTTTGTGTTCCTTGTGGAGCAGAGGGTAGACACATCGCATTCAAGGTCATCCCTTTGGTAGCTATTGCCAGTAGTCTCCGCGGCGAAGTGGTTGCGCGACTTCACTCGCTCTCCGAAGATTGTGATTCTATTCTGGCCTATGCCAATCTGTTCATGTGTGCAATTTTCTCGGAGGATCCTGGGGGTCATCGCTGGAGCTACAGAGTTTGTGCTTTGTGCAGTGCTTTTGGCAGACCTATCTGTATACAGAAAGAGACCATATGGGGTCAAACTCTGTGCAATGAAGTCGATCCTTTGCCTTTTAACACCCTTTTAGATATTGCTAAGGACATGTGAGGTGGTAGGGCTTTATATACGAGGTCACAACCTTCATAAGTGAGGAGATTGACTCCCTTCCACCTTTCTATTCTGAGCTTGGGAATTGGAAAACAGCTGTGTTGAGAAGCTAGTGCATGGAAAGTGACACTCTGATGCTCTTCATTGCTGTATTGGGGGAGGGGGGGGGGAACACACACACACACACACACCCCACCCCCTGTGCCGTGTGGGGTCTTTAGAAGGAGACTGGAGAAGTGAGAAGTTATGGAGATCTATGCCTGCAGTGAAAGTGATTCTAGACCAAAGACCAATCCAGAAGTTAAAAAAAACTTTCAGAGGTGGTTTGGGATAGGGAGTGAGATAGTAGAGGGAGTGAGAGAATAAAAGTGAGATAGAGAGTATGAGACGGTTAGTGTATGAGATAGAGTAAAAGTGAGAGAGGGAGAATGTGTGTGAGATAGAGACAGAGAGTGTGTGAGAGAGAGAGGGAGTAAAAGTGTGAGATAGAGTAAGAAAGTGAGGGTGAGAGTGTGTATATGAGAGATCATGTACTTGTGTGTGAGAAAGTGTGTTTGATAGACAGAGAAGTGTTTCTCTTTCTGACGTGTTTTGTGTTTCTGTTAATGCATTTAGATTAAGCTGACTCCTAGTTACTAGCAAATGGATTCACCTATCTGATTTTGTAATTGTGCCAATCTTCATGATGATATTCTGTTGTCATCTCCCTCAAGTTTATATTTAAACTCATTTGTCTGCATAATTACAGACAAGTCTAGGGGGAATTACTCTGTGAGGCCCCGACATTGCCATCAGCCAGATTTTGTGACATCCAGGATGTTTATTCAGAAAATATATAATTTGGGAATGTTTTATTTGGTTAGCCGACTCCGCGGCGAAGGGGTTACGAACGCAATCCTTAATCCTGCATACCATGTTCGAAACAGCTGCGGGCAATTTGACAGCAGACCATGTTGAGTGGTTTTTATACACTGGTATGAGTGCCGGTTGTTCAGAAAGTAATGGTAAACTACTTTGCCTTTTGGCTAAGATCAAAGTGTAGATCTATCTGCATTTGATCTGGCCAGAATCACCAGCAGAGGTGGTCATCTGAATGACATACAGGGACGTGGGTACCTGATGGGCTCTTACTACTAACACTGACATTGGCAGATCACAATAGGCCGAACGGCACATAGTGGAACTAAAAGGCCCTTTAAAAAATGGCAAGCTACTGAACGTAAACTAACTTTCCAAGAAATCACAAACAGCCAACAAATACTAGGGTTGACTGATAAGTCCTGTATAGTATACTGGAAGGCCCCGGTTAACGTTTGGGTTACATTCTTGGAAAACGCGACTTTATGTGAAACGATGGCGTTTGGCGAAAACCTCCACCCAGACTGCACCCGCCCCAGATAAATCCATTGTGCCTGTGATAAAGTTAATGCCCAATGCAGCTAACTTCAGTTTGTCTGTTTTGGTCTAATCTCTCTCTCTCTCTCTCTCTCTCTCTCTCTCTCTCTCTCTCTCTCTCTCTCTCTCTCTCTCTCTCTCTCTCTCTCTCTCTCGCTGATGCTTGTAGAATGGAAGAATTTCTCTCTCTCTCTCTCTCTCTCTCTCTCTCTCTCTCTCTCTCTCTCTCTCACTCTCTCTCTCTCTCTCTCTCTCTCTCTCTCTCGCTGATGCTTGTAGAATGGAAGAATTTCTCTCTCTCTCTCTCTTCTCTCTCTCTCTCTCTCTCTCTCTCTCTCTCTCTCTCTCTCTCTCTCTCTCTCTCTCTCTCTCTCTCTCTCTCTCTCACTCACTCACTCACTCACTTCATCCGCAGATCTTGGTCCCTGCATGTCTTCGTCAACTCTGTTGATGATATTCCTGCATGCCACCACCTCAACCCATCCAGCATCATTTCTCCTGGTCCTCTAACTCAACTTACCTACCACTGTCAGGTTACTACTCAATGCAGCAACAATGTATGCAGTATTACAAATTGCATCCGTAACCCATTTGTCACTGAGCCGATAAAAGTTAGTTGCTTTACTAGATGTCACTGTTGCGACTAATAGGGTAAAGAAAACCACCCAAGATGCAACAGAAGGAATAAAAAAAATGAATTGTAATTACAGGAAGGCCCTGGTTAACGTTGGGGTTATGTTCTTGAAAAACATGACTTTAAGTGAAACGACGTATTGTGAAACACTATTTCCCTTAGAATTAAATGGAATACGGCGTATTATGTAATATTCTAATGTTGCTGTTATGTAGCCAGGTGCGGGGTTGAGGTGAGCACCCAACTTTGCATAAATACCCCAATTTTCTGAGGCATTATTTTATGCCTCAGAACAGGACACAATAGAATACGCAACCACATGTATACAAAATTCAAGATTGGTGAATCAGCCATGTGCACATGTGGATTGGTGTCGCAGACAGCAGAGCACATACTCCAAGACTGCCAAAAAATACAACATATCTAGGCAAACCTTCTGGCCTAGAGAGACAACAGTGGAAGATAAACTCTATGGACCACTGAGTGAACTAAAAAAGACAGTTAAATTCATACAAGAGACAACATTGCAGTTATAGACATATTTAAAGCGAACGAAAGAAGTAGTATTATGTATTGTTTTGTTTTTGGTTTTTTGGATGGTTGTTGATATTTATTGGCTAAATAGAGGTGGGTTAGAGGGCGAGTGGTAGAGTTATTGGGATGTAGAGGCAGTAAAACCACGACTCGATCCAAAACTATCATCAGCACTACTAGTACTGCTCTCACCCGCTTTCTTAGCTAGATCTTCATATAGAGACTTTACTTTCTTTTGGATAGCCATCTTGCTCACAGGCATATTTCGTTGTTTCTGGTCTTCAATCCAGACGGCCAATAGTGCTTCATTGTTCTCCATAAGAGTACTTCTGGTACGAGTGATCTTGGAAGCCCTCAAAGGGGTTACGTTTTCTGGCACCCTCTTTGATTTTGTCAGCACCTGCATGAATTGTCCTTACCATGGTTGGAGGTAAACCATGGACTTTACCGATATCAACAGCCCTATCCCCAGCCTCAAAACGACGTAACACGTCTAACTTCACCTCAAGAGTAACACTTTTCCTGGTTCTCTTACAACCAGACACACTATCAGCACTTATTGTGAGCTTTGAACTCATAATTATGGGTGATTACACAATAAAATCCCTGGAAAAACGCACTGCACAAAATGTAAAATGGTGACATTAACGCAGCATAGCAACACAGGTGACAACTTTATAGCGGAACATAGCAACGTAATGTGAAGTTATGTCCCATTGTGAGAACGAGGTTATATATATATATATCGAAATGACATAAACCGAAGCGACGTTTAGCGGGGCCTTCCTGTACTGATTGACCTGGGCTAGGAGGGGGAAAAGGTTGATAATGTTAAGACTGGATATACACCTTGAGTTGAGTTAAGACTGAATACACACCTTGAGTTGAGTTAAGACTGAATACACACCTTGAGTTGAGTTAAGACTGAATACACACCTTGAGTTGAGTTAAGACTGAATACACACCTTTAGTTGAGTTAAGACTGAATACACACCTTGAGTTGAGTTAAGACTGAATACACACCTTGAGTTGAGTTAAGACTGAATACACACCTTGAGTTGAGTTAAGACTGAATACACACCTTGAGTTGAGTTAAGACTGAATACACACCTTGAGTTGAGCTGAGTCAAGAACTGACACCTTAGCACTCAAGACAATCCCAGCCGTGCTCTGTCCTCATCTTCAACAGCAAGTGAAGAGTCCCAAAACTAATGGTACCAGTAGCAAACTGATTATGCATCAAGGCGGAGATTTAAAGATAACTTGATCCAAGATCAACCCAGCCTGAAATGGGTAGCAGCAAATGTTTGGGGAAGTAGAGGCACCTGGTGAGGTGTTGACCACATCGCCCGTGGTGCACCATATGCTCAATGGAGTTCTTGGCATGTAAAATAAACAAGAATCTTGATTTATTTCTTCTTTTTTTTTTTTGTGGCAACTGCGTGCTTTGAACTTAAGCATAGTCCACATGCATGCATTTTTGTGCACTGGGCTGATTTTTTTTTTTTTTTTTGCATGTGGATCAGCTTACCCTATTACCAGTGTCCCTCGCCATCAGGGGAACCCACTCCGACTTCTGAGGTAGTTGTAATTTACGTCCGCAAGTCAAGGACGAGAAGTCAACATCTAGTCCAACTGACAGGTGTAGGGGTTGAACTCACAACATCCGCATCAGCACACTGGATGTTTTAGAATAGCGCTCTTATCCATTCAACCATATTGACCTCCATATGTTTTGTTGAAAATTCACAGCCTTGTGCAGACGAACCGTTCACCTTTGAGATGGAGCTGGACGATCTGCCGAAGGAGCGGCTAAAGGAGCTAATATTTAATGAAACAGTGATTATTTCTGAAAAGAATAAGCAGTTGCATGTTTAGGTCAGTTGTTGTTTTGTTGTATTTTGTATGTATTTCTCTTGAATGTTGTGTTAAACATATATATATATATATATATATACATTGGCACCTTGCCGTCTTGACAGACGATAGTTTGTGCTTTAAAAAGGCATAATAACTTTTAACTATGGCGGTAGCGAGTGTGACTGATAAGGCCAATTTGCGCTGTAAATGTCCGTTCACAGTGGGTGCATGTGAACACGTGGTCATTTCCACCATCATGCACCATCTTACGTCTCAAACGCTTGGTGTGTGACTTTTCTGCAATAATTTTCTCCTTTGACTTTATTCCATTTCTGATATTTGCCCTCCATGCAACACGTTCAGCGGCGACTTGCTCCCAATGTGCATTATCAATGCCTGTATCAATCATGTCCCGCTTACACACATCTTTGTATCGTAGTAGAGGCCGACCCTGAGATCTCTTACCCATCTGTAATTCACCAAAAAAGATATCCTTTGGTATTCTACCATCATCCATCCGCCTAAGATGTCCTATCCATCTAAGTCTACGAAGACTGAGCATGGAATAAACTGTCACACAACCTGATCTTTCCAATACTTCAGTATTTGTGATTTTGTCTTGCCACTTAATACCAAGAATTCTTCGCAGACACCGCATATGAAAGCTGTTTAAATTGTTCTCTTGGTGTGAGTAAGTTGTCCAGGTTTCACTGCCATAGAGAAGAGTACTAAGGACACAGGCTTGATAGACAAGGACTTTTGTTTTGGCAGTAAGCTTCCTGTTCTCCCAGACTCTTTTTCTTAACCTGTTCATTGTTGTTGCTGCCTTTCCAATCCGGATGTTGATTTCCTGATCTAGGGATAATTTGCTATTTACCACCGATCCCAGATATGTAAAATGGTCTACTATCTCTAGTTCGGCGTCGTCAATAAAGATTGATGGTACCCCATGTGCACCTTGTGACATAATCTGTGTCTTCTTTTTGCTAATTGTTAAACCAAATTCAGAACAAGCATTGGAGAATGCAGATAGTAGACATTGCAATTCTTCCTCAGAGTGGGTCGTAACTGCAGCATCATCTGCAAAAAGCAACTCTCTGATCAGTACCCTCCTAATTTTGGTCTTAGCCTTCAATCTCTGAGCATTGTAGAGGCCGCCATCTGAGCGTGAGTGAATGTATATACCACCATCCTGATCACGAAATGCATATTTCAGTAGAAGTGAAAAGTATATTCCAAAGAGGGTGGGAGCTAGTACACAACCTTGCTTAACTCCACTCTTGATTTCAAATTCTTCAGAAGTTGCACCATCAAACTTGATTATACCCTTCATGCCTGTGTGGAACGATTCCACAATGGACAGAAGAGTTGGTGGGCAGCCAATCTTCTTTAGTGCCTTGAACAGACCCTCACGACTGACCAAATCAAATGCCTTTGTGAGGTCGATGAAGGCAATAAACAGTGGTTGATTCTGTTCACGGCATTTTTCTTGCATTTGTCGCAATGAGAATATCATATCAGTGGTAGACCGGTTCTGTCGAAAGCCACACTGTGATTCGGGGTAGACTTGATCTCCTAGGACTTGAAGTCTGCGCAGAACAATTCTGGCAAATACTTTTCCAACAATACACAGAAGTGAGATACCCCTATAGTTGTTGCAGTCGCTCCGATCACCCTTGTTCTTGTACAGTGTTATGATGCTTGAATCTTTGAAATCCTGTGGGACTTGTCCTTCACGCCAGCATAGCTCTATTAGCTGGTGGATCTGTATAGTGAGTGTGTCTTGCCCACTCCTGATAACCTCTATTGGAATCCCATCCTTACCTGGAGCCTTGCCAGATGCAAGTTCATTTATAGCACACTTAACTTCTGTTATGGTGGGAAGTGTGTCCAGGTGGTCAAGAGTTGGTAGAGCCTCTATGGCGTTGAGGGCATTATCCGCTAGTTTGGTCTCACTTGAGTAAAGCTCCAAATAGTGCTCTACCCATCTGTCCATCTGCTGTTTCTTATCAGTGATGACTTCTCCAGTCAAGGTTTTCAATGGTGCACTTCTTTTGATCACTGGACCACAGGCTTTCTTTATTCCTTCATACATACTTCTTATGTCTCCCTTATCACTTGCGATTTGAATGGACTCACATAACTTGATCCAATAATCATTTGCACACTGCCTGGCAGCCTTTTGCACATCCTTCCTAGCTTGCCTTAGCTCACTCAGAGTGTTACGCGTTGGTCTTTCCTTGTTTCTTAAGAGAGCTTTCTTCTTCTTATCAATCAAGGGCTGCAGAGTCTCGCTGTTGGCCGCAAACCAGTCCTGCCTCTTATGATCCACAGTGCCGTAAACCTTTACGGCAGTTTTACAAAGAGTTTCCTTAAGTTTATTCCATTTATCATTTACTGTACAATTTTCTGGTGTATCAGTGAAAGCGTCTTCAAGTTGCTGTTGAAACTGAAAGCACTTTTCAGGATCATGAGTGTTAATAATATTAATCCTGGGGCTAGATTTGTGTTTAGCTGTGTAGATTCTCTTTGGTCTCAGTCTAACCCTTGCAACAACCAAAGAATGATCCGTATCACAGTCAGCACTATGGTAACTACGAGTCAATGATATATGGTTCAGATGTTGTCTCCGTGTGATGATGAAGTCCAGCTGGTGCCAATGGCCGGATCTTGGATGTTTCCATGTGACCTTATGCATCTCTTTTGTTTTAAAAAAAGAGTATATATATATATATATATATATATATATATATATATATATATATATATATATATATATATATATAGAGAGAGAGAGAGAGAGAGAGAGGAAGCCTCTATACGGATGAGACAGTATCGATATTAAATGGCAAGACAAGATCACTGACAGTGAAGTCCTAGAAAGATCGTCCATGCCCAGCATCCACACTCTACTAATAAAGAATCAGATTCACTGGGCTGGTCACTTTGACTCGCATGCCAGATCACACAGGCTCCCTAAACAAATTTTGTATGGTGAGCTGCGTTGTCGTAAATGCTTACAGGGTGGCCAGAGGAAATGCTTTAAAGACACTCTGAAGATCTCACTAAAAGCTTTTGGAATTCATCATGACACTTGGGAGACTGCTGCCAAAGACCGAAATTCATGGCGTACATCATTATGCAAGGGTGCAGTCACTTGTGAAGCAAACAGAACTGCAAGAGCTGTGAAGAACAGGCTGGACAGAAAAATCACTGCAGGAGATCCTCCTCCTGGAACGTCAAGCATTCTTTGTCCACATTGTCAAGGAACATTTTGAGCCAAAATAGGCCTTAACGGCCATCTTAGAACTCACGGCTCCATACTTCCACTGGATGAAATGAATGAAAGTGTAGTTACTTGTTATTTGATTCTCACAAGTATAGTTACTTGTTATTTGATTCTCTCAAATGTAGTTACTTATTTGATTCTCACAAGTGTAGTGACTTGTTGATTCTTACAAGTGTAGTTACTTGTTATTTGATTCTCCCAAGTGTAGTTACTTATTTGATTCTCACAAGTGTAGTTACTTATTTGATTCTCACAAGTGTAGTTACTAGTTATTTGATTCTCACAGGTGTAGTTACTTGTTATTTGATTCTCACGAGTGTCAATACTTATTTGATTCTCACAAATGTAGTGACTTGTTATTTGATTCACACAAGTGTAATTACTTGTTATTTGCTAGTCATTACTGGATTATAACAAGTATTCTCTGGAGAAGGTTCTCTGCGAAGGAGACAGCGAAATAAACATCGATGACATGTCTAGTCCCGGGAAGGTTAACCCCGTCAACAAATGCCCGAAGAAGTTGGAAGTGTCGACCGAAATGCGCAAATATTAATCTTTGCTGTAAACAGGCAAACGCAGTTAAGTCCAAAACAAACATTCCGGGCAAATAAAGAAGAAGAATGTCTAGTTCTGTCAATTATCTCTACCTTGATGATTCTATCATACTTTTATCCTGTGCAGGCACCCATTAATGAATGTTTGTAGTTTATATTAGTAATTGTTCTAGTTGTTTCTGATCCATTCAGCAGTGATTATTTAATGTTAGAGTTAAATATTGTAAGTCTGGTACTGGTTTTAATTTCTTTTGTCTTACTCTAAGGACTTTCTATCTGTTGACTGATTCACCTAGTACAGTGGTTCTCAACCGGTGGGGAATTCTCTCCCCCCCCCTCCTCCAGGGGGGGGGGGGGGGGATTTTAGGGTTTTCCAGGGGGAATTAAGATTATTTCAAGATCGCGTTAATACAAGAACCGATTACTTGACATTGTTTTTCCCTTCATACTGTACGGTTATGTACATCTCACCCTTCTAATATTCAATTTATAAAGTAAGTAGACCCACAAATCATGTTTTATGTGGACGTCTAGACTTGTTTTAGTATATGTTATTAAATTTGGCTTCCATTATTGCGTATACTGTGTAGGGGCGGGGCGGGATTTTTAGGTAGGAAATACGAAAGAGGGGATGACGTTCTGAAAATATGGTGAAGGGGGGCACGGGCCAAATTTTTAGGTAGGAAATACGAAAGGCGAGGAATGACGTTCTGAAAATGTGGTGAAGGGGGGCACGGGCCAAAAAAGGTTGAGAACCACTGACCTAGTAGTTGATGAAGCGATTCTCACATGTATACTTTTTGTCATTCTCTATTGACTTTCTATCTATTGACTGATTTACCTTGTAATTGATGAAGCGATTCTCACAAGCATAGTTTTTTGTCTTTCTCTATTGACTGATTCATCTAGCAGTTGACCGAGAGATTCTCACAAGCATACTCCTGCTATACTGCTATTGACACCTTACCATCTTGACAGACGATAGTTATTGTGCAATTGGGAGGGTACACGACTTATCCCAGTGTGAGGAAATGCAACCTAAAGACTAAATGTTGTGGCAGGGCAGACCAGGCCGTAAGCCTTGGTTGACAACTGGTCTAGAATGTTAGCTCCGATAGGTGGACATTTGGAGCATTGCTTTGCTGATCTGGCAGCTTCCGTAGCTTGTTCCAGATGTATTGGTGTGACCTTCCTCTGGAGTAAATTAGGCAGGTTGAGAGAGGGATCATGCTACATGGGCAACACATGGTCTCTAAATTCAGCCCAAGCTTTGTGCTGTGGAGAGGTATAATGCCTTTTTTTTGAAAGACAATGAAACAAACTATTGTCTGTCAAGACAGCAAGCTGCCAGTTAAATCATGCAAGATATTGTTTGTGGCTTCTGTATGTAACCTTTTGATGTATATTTTGCTTCTATCAGGTATCATGTGTGTCCTGGATGTGTGTATGATGATGATGATACTGTGTGAGCTGACGTTCAGGATTTTCGTTAATGTTCTGGAAGGATTTGCTGGCCATAAAGAGTGACAGGAAAAAAAAAGAGTCGGCATTCATAGATGCTGTATCTTTCCGACCAGGACGGTGATGCGGTTGATAAAAGAAACTGTCTTGTACCTAATATTTTTGCACAAATATCTGCCAATTGTTTTTTATGTTGCTATGGTAACTCTGCCATATTTCAGATGACAGTTATGTTAAAAATTCATTCCTTGAGGTGTCACGAAACAAAACTGTTAGATTTAGTAACAATTCTTTGTTCGCTTTCAGCCTTTCTTTTGTATATTTGTTATTACTAGAATTCAACAGCCAGGTGCCATAACTCTGAAGGAAATCCTGTTGTGAACTTTGACCCATGTTTTGTCCCCAAGCAGTCTCTGCTAGGATTCTGTGGTGTTGTGGATCATTTTACTTTGTGGGCTTGAATGCCTAGAGGAATAGGCTTGAGTAATAGATGGCCAGTCTTTCCTTCATTTAACAAAATGACGAGAATGGGGGTCGAATCCCTCGAACCCTCGTTTGACAGCGCTCATGAAATTACCAGTGCAGTTCCCTATCAGTAATGCTAATGCACGTTTTACGTTGACTAATGTTAAGTTAAATTCCAGTTGTTTTATCATGCTGAGCTGCAGGTGGTGGAGTTGTTAGAACACAGGCCTCACATCCAGAAATGTGAGTTTGAATACCCTTTGAGACATAGGATTTTTTGGGGGGGGGCCTGTCAGAGGTAAGATAAAAACCTAGCTTGTAGATCTTGTTGTGACTGCTATGGCAAGAGACCTTATATCCTCAACAACTCCTGACAACAAACAGTAGGAATTGTTTTTAAAAAAAATGATGTTAGTTTTGTTTTTCTTTTACATTATCTTATAATTATAGTAATGTCGTTATGTTTTTGTATGGGCAGTAAAAAAGGGAGGACTGAAAAACACATCGAGATGAGAAGAGAAACAGAAATGAAAAATTGGAGGATGTGGATAGAGCTGCATGGGATAGAAAAGGCTAGGAGGTCCTAGAGTGAGCTGGTTGAGGGCCTCTACCCCAGTGGGTATACAGGACAAAAGAAAAAGTGTTACAATGATACAGTGTGTTTCAAACAGAATGTATGTATTACAGATGTGTATAACTTACAAAAGTCAGAACAATCTACAGTAAATGATAGATACAGTGGTTGTAGAAAGTGAAAGAATGGGCCATAGTTTGAATAATAGACAGTGGTTATGGTGATATCAAAGAAACAGATTGTGCCTAAATGTGCAATTAAGTACAGGACATTATTTGGGGGCAAGTGCAGAAAATTCAGATATCTAGGCACATGGATAACATCAGATGGAAGATGTATCACTGAGATAAAGAGCAGAATAGGACAAGCAAAAACTGCATTCTATCAAATGAAGAATGTTGTGTGCAATAAGTCATTGTTCTTGAAAGTCAGGAAAAAGAGTTCTTGCATCTTACATAGAACTAGTTTTAATATACGTTTGTGAGTCCGCAATTAGTACACAGGCGAAAAAAAATCCCTGAAAGCCTTGGAGATGTGGTTTTATAGAAGAATGCTGAAAATTAGTTGGACAGCCAAAAAGAGCAAACAGGATGTTTTAAGGGAAGCTGAGTCACAAAGAGAACTTATCAGAAAGAAGCAGTCCACTTTTTTTTGGCCACATTATGAGAAGACAAAAACTGGAACATGTGACAACTGGAAAGATTTGCGGAAAGAGAGATAGAGGAAGACAGCATGAAAAGATTATTGACAGTCTTGTGTCATGGCATGGAAGGGAGTCAACACATAAATTGATCCAAGATGTCGGAGATCGTAATTTGTGGAGAGGTATGATCGCCAACGCCAGCTGGCAAAGCACTGGATGATGATAATTTAGGTTATTGGACACTTTAAAATGTACTCTTAACGCTGAAAGAAGGTAAATTGGTCCAAGTTACATCATGTTACTATCCTAATTGTACACTTTAAAATGTACTTGACGCTAAAAGAAAGTAAATTTACCCTAGTTACTTCACATTTCAATGTAGGTTACAAAACGTGCTGAGGTCACATGCTGCCACTGACTGCCGATTTTACATGAAAATCATTTCTGCTCATGAACTGGCCAGGCTTGGATAGTTGGCCAGGTGTTTGCTACAAATCAAACTTTGTTTCAGCGTGTAACAACCAAAACTATAAAACCTCAAAATACAGATATTCTTTTTGTAACATCCCAGTTATGGTCTCTGAATGTTGTTAAAAGTTAATGTCAGAGGCAATTTTCTGTTAGTGAATGTAAACACAGAAGTCACAAACAGTATGTTTGCAGAATTTATTGCCTGGTATATTTCACTGCATCTCATCAGGTCATACTTAGTTATATATCATATGAATAGATAAATCACTTTTTGGCTGAAATATATATTTGGGTCAGCCACTGTGTAGGTATAATAGTTAACCAAATAAGCACTTTGCAGGGTTTTACCTAATCTCTCCATATTATACAGGGTGCTTCATAATTTTTTGTATTTACACAATGAGAAAGTTGGAGGGGGGGGGGGGGGGAAAGAAGATGCCAGAAAGGAACATCAGTATCAGAAATGATTGGCAGCACACGAGATGGAAGGCTGTGGACAGACATGATTACCAACGCCACACGACATGGACTTTATGGAGGAGGCAGAAACTGTATATATATATATATATATATACTCTCTTATAAAAATCATCATGTGCCATGTCGATAAGCTTGGGCGATCATGTATCGCCATCTCACACGATCACCAGAGTAGTGGATCAGCTCTTGTGTTCCTGTCTCGACCATACCATTTGGCCATACCAGAGAGTAAGGTTGAAGGCAAGAGGTAGACAATGCTACAAGTGGGAATATAGCGCCACGAGATGGACGAACAGCAGTCTAACAGAATGTACAATCAAGGCGAGAGACAGACAATGTTGGAGATTCATTGCAGCTCACCTTCATAGTGGAGATGGCACCTGATTTATATATATATACACACACACACACATACTCAGCCATAGAAAAAAATGGCATACGGTAAAGCAAAAGTGTTATATTCAAGCCAAAAACACAAGGTGATCAACACATCCATGTCTTTTTGTGTGTACTTTGATTTTGGTTTTATTTCTTGCTGTAGTGAGTAAAAGCCTGTCTTTCTGATGTTTCCATTTATTTGTTTCCAACATATCTAATGTAGTCCGTATTTGTTTTTGTGTTGTATTGCCTGTGACTGGGAAAATGACTTGTGTTACGTGATAAGTGATTTGCTGTAGATATTGTTCACACGAGTTGTATATATTCTTTCACATCTGCTTATTTGTTTTGTGGTTGTTCTTGTTGTGCAGAGTGGCTCAAGAAATTAGCCACCCATCATTTTCACTATGGTATAGAATGTGTGAAAACAATGTCAATTCACACTGCAGTATATGGCATAGGATGATCTTTACTTATGTTTCATAGTGAATGTAAAAGAAGACAGAAAAGTTTGTTGATGTAAAAATGTTTTCTTCCCTGCAAAATGGCTAGGCTTACAGCTTTTGGGACCAGTTTGAGACCATTGCGCAGCACGGTTTTGTCAAGCCTTTGGCTCAGTACATCCGACTTCGGCTAGCATTTTTTCAGGTTTGATTTTCCTGGCCTTTGTCCCATCTACCTACAAGGCAGCAGGTTTGTGTCTCTCTCTGTCTGGTTCCTGTCCCTTGACCTTGGAGACCCTACCATTTAAGTCGACATAGCTCTCGGGGTAATTGGAACACGCTTGCCCTTCTACCTCTGCAAAGTGGTAACGCAGTTTGAAGCCAGGATGCTCCGGCACACGAAGTTGTAAAGTGTTAACTCAGGTGGGGGTGTTTATACCTGTATGCCACTGGGTATGTTCCAGAGATTCAACACAGTGTTTTCCTTTTGTGAGTTAAACGCAGAAGCCACAAACAATATGTTGCAAGATTTATTGCCTGACATATTTCACTGCATCTCAGGTGCATATTGCACTTATATATCTCCTGAAGTGAAGAAATTAATTATATGAGGGCTATTCCAAAATCGACCACCGATTGGCTGGTAAAAAATGTAAACAAATTGACAATAACATCTAAATACATACAAAAGTTACATACATCACTGCATTACTTTTCCTCATAGTCACCAACTAAATTCCGGCACTTGTACCGTGGCACAACTTTTGTTATAACCCCTTGTCAAGGAATGGCGCCACCAGAATACTTAGCCAGTTAACGCCATCAATCAGCTCCTTGGCGGTAGTCAGCCAAACCTTCATCTTGTTAAAAAGGTAATTGCTTGGTGCCAAGACCTGACTGTAGGTTGATGTGTAGTGAGCTAAAATACTACTGAATGATGCAAGCAATGAATAGTGTTACTATGGCAACCAGTTTATTTTTACCAGCTAATCGGCTGTTGGTTTTGGAATAGCCCTCATACTTAGAGTGAAATTTGAGTAACTGAACACATACATATGAGTGGAAAAGATAGTTAATTAGTCGTCAGGAATCCCTATGCAGTCGACAGGTTCTAAAACATCGAACTTGGCAATCTCGAGACAACTGCTTAACAGCTGTCATAAAGTTGACAGAGAGAAGGCATTTCGTAAAATATATTCAATGAACAAAATACAACTGCTCAAATACATCGAGGCATTGACAATTAGCTGTTCCAGCCAGTTGTGTGCAGACGGAAAGATTTCATTTCAAATTTGCGATTACTGTGGAGATAACTGATACTCCAGAATTGAACAATATCAGTGAATGTGTGTTTTAGGTATTTCAGCCAAACTATAATTCATTTATTCACTTCATATGGTATATAACTTTGCAGTATGCACCCGACAAGAGGCAGCAAAATATTCCCGGCATAAATCGTGCAACACATTGTTTGTGACTTCTGTGTTAAATATGTCAATGATGTCATGAAATAGGTGACTGGCTTTGAGTGGGGGTTGAATGTAGAGCACTATGCATCCCATGTCATACAACCATATAAGGCATCTTTACACTGCAGGGTAGAAGACTGAATACTCAAAGAGTCAGGTAGGGTCCTGGGTACACCGCACCTTATTAACCCATAACCTAATATATATGAAGTTCTTGGCATTTCACACTGTGTCAGTAGTCGGCCAGAGAACAATCTTCTCCTGTACCTGGAGATAAGAGTTCATCTGTCCCACATTGTATGTCAATAAAGTGGTGGGGTCAATATATTGATGTTAAGTTTAGTCGATGGATCAACATCACGGTACACGGGTGTAACCCATAAGTGCTCCGTTCTCCTCCTAACTCAAACCTGAGTCTGGAGAAACTCAGCTCTGTGCATGAACTCTGTAGCACCGGCGAGGATTCTGAAATACTTTGGGTAGTTTTTTAACTCGAAATTTTGCCCGGGCAGCGCCGTTAGGCTACTCTTTCGATTTCCAACTGCCAAGGGATGTTTTACGTGCGCAACAATACACACGGGCGTCCGATCTCACTACCCAGAGACCACGGGAAATTTTATTACTAGAAGTCCACGTGAAAAAAATCCCGGTTTTGATATTGATGTCATTGTGTGTAGTCACTTGCTTTGACCTCAAGCATAGATCACACATGTGCTGCTGCTACTGCTGGAATAGTTGATATTTGCATGTGGATTAGCCTTCCCTATTACTAGTGCCCCCTCCCCCCACCCTCAGGCAAACCCACTCCTACTTCTGAGATACTTGTTATTTACAACCCCAAGTCAAGGATCAGAATATATTGGTTGTTTGACCAATCTGTTGATTAGCCCATCGAGTGATCATTCTGTTCGTTGATTAATTGGTCTGTTGATTGTCTGTTTATTGATTAATCTATTAGTTGATTGATATGTTGATTGATTAATCTTTTTAATGTTTGGCTAGTCTGTTGGTTGATCTACTGATCCATCTGTAAGTTAATTAATTGGTCTGCTGATTTATATATTAATTGATTTATTGATTAATATGTTGATTGATTAGTTTATTTAATGATTGACTAGTCTGTTAGTTGATCAATCAATCTGTTAGTTGATTAGTGGATATATTGATTGATTGATATATTTATTAATCTGGTGACCATTGTGTTGATCAATCTATTGGCAAATTGATTGATATGTTAGTTGGTTGATTGATTTTTTGATCAATCACTTTATTGATCTGATTATTGATTTATTGACCAGTCTTTTGAATTATTGATTAATATGCTGGTTGATTAATTGATCTGTTGGTTAATCTGTTTAGTCAGATCCAAGGACCAGCATCAGCACACTATGAGACTATCCCCCTTGGTTCTCCCATCCCCTCTACATGATCACATTAGGATAATCTCTGCTCAGTGCACCAACTCCCTAGATGTTCAAAATCTTCAGCCAGGAATCTGAGTTTTATCTGCCTACCTTTGCCGGATAATCTGGTTTAATCACAAACTTGTGAATCAAGCATAGACCAACATTCACTCAACTGTGAAATCAAGAATACACGTGATCCATTTTAGTGAACTCTCCTTACGTTTATTTATGTTGATTTATATTTTCTGAGGTGTCTACATTCAACAGCATCTGTGTAGCATGTCATTGTTGTCGACCTGTTATTATCTTTCATTGTTATTCTGTCATTATCTTGTCGTCGTTGCCTGCCACAGATGTGTACATATTCAATATCTGTCTCTCCTCACACAGACGCACATCATCTGCCAACATTTCATTGATGTGTGCTCATCGTGCCCTGCCACTGACATATTCTGCTGCCATTTCCACTGATGTGTGCTCATATCATTGCACTGATATCTGCTCATTACCCAGCATCATGACACTGGCCTCTTCTCGTTATTATTTGTAACTATTTTATTGATATCTGTAACTGTTTTACTGAGGTCTGCTCATGATCTGTCTCCATATAATTGACATTTGCTTGTTTTTGCCATTGTGTTACTGTTTTTTTTTTTCTACACACAAACAAACACAGCTGTGTTTTTTTGTTTGTTGTTGTTGTTGTTTTTTTTTGTTGCGTGTGATTATGTTAATTTTGGCGCTAGTTTTATGTATTTTGTAAAAAAAAAAAAAAAAACATTATTGCCAACAGTTTAGGGTGGAAAGCCAGGGAAAACCACATCTTCCTGCAAATAAGTTTGTGGGCAATGGTTTTCATATACAGAAACATACAAAGCTGTTTCTTGTTTGTTTCCATGCTAGTGTTATATATATATATATATATATATATATATATATATATATATATATATATATATATATATATATATATATATTACCAGCAGATTAGAGTGGAAAACCAGGGAAAGCTATCACATTTTCCCACAGATGAGGTAATGAACAGATCACAAATCTGGAATGGAGGGAGTGACAAGTTCAGAAACACGCGGGCAGACAAGACAGTTAGTTAGACACGTGATGTCTGCGTGTCTTGTGGCCGGCGTGGAGTCTTGGCCTAGTGGTCTTTTTTTTTTAAAAACTCTTTGTGCCAGGGACACGTTTTCATTTCTGTAGGCTCCCAGGTCGACATAGTTGGAACAGGAACAGTACACAATAGACTGCAGTTGGCCAAGTTGTGTTGTACACAGTTCTATACTAGAACAGTACACAGTAGACTGCAGTTGGCCAAGTTGTGTTGTACACACAATTCTATACTAAGAACAGTACACAATAGACTGCAGTTGGCCAAGACTCCTTGTACACACAATTCTATACTGGAACAGTACACAATAGACTGCAGTTGGCCAAGACTCCTTGTACACACAATTCTATACTGGAACAGTACACAATAGACTGCAGTTGGCCAAGACTCCTTGTACACACAATTCTATACTGGAACAGTACACAATAGACTGCAGTTGGCCAAGATTCCTTGTACACACAATTCTATACTGGAACAGTACACAATAGACTGCAGTTGGCCAAGACTCCTTGTACACACAATTCTGTACTGGAACAGTACACAATAGACAAAGTTGGTGAAGACTCATTGTATACACTGTTCCATAGCCAAGCAGGACACAACAGACTGACCAGCATGCACTTGACGAGATGCAGCAAAACATGACAAGCAGTAAACTCTGCAAACTATTGTGTGTGGCTTCTGTTCTTGAAGACTGGGCAGTCACATCAGTAGGCTGAATTTGATCCAGTGCCTCGATGTAATGTGGAGCAGACAGCCAAACATATAGTGTGTCAATTGCTGGCTGATAGTATTCCCCCCTCTCTCTCTCTCTCTCTCTTGCTCTGCCTCTCTCTCTCTTTCCCTCCCTTTTCCCTCTTTTTCTCTCTCTGCCTCTATCTCTCTCTCTCTCTTCCCTTTCACCTTCTCTCCCTCTCTTTTCTTCTCCCTCTCTCTTTCTCTCTTCCTCTTCTTTTCTTTCACTGTCTGCTTCTCTCCCTCCTCCCATATCGTTCACTCTCTTCCTTTTCAACCTCTCTCCCTCTACTCTTTCCTTTTCTCCCTCTCTATTTCCTTCTCTCTTTCTCTTCCCCTATCCGTCACTCCCTTTCTGTCTCGCTCTTCTCCTACCCCTCACTTTCCCTCAATCTATTCCTCCTCTTTTTCCTTCTGTCTGTCTGTCTCTATCTTTGTCTCACACACACACAACTAGCTATCTGGGAATCTCAATGATACAACAACTACACCTACACACACTTCATTCACACACAGACCTATAATACATTCACAGCTTGTCAAACATTGCAGCAAGCAGCAGGTTTCTCACATGACAAACAAATGTGCCCATTTTTTATGCTTTCTCATGTTAGTCCTAACTCTTACACATAATTTTATACATAAATAACATTATTCCAAATGCATATGTTTCACGTTTAACCTAATCAGGTTACGCAACTTTCCTCGTTGCTTTGTTTATATTAGTTGGTTTGTTGATACGGTGTCATACGAGCTCGATGTTGTGTGCTTTGGCTTTGTTCTCTGTTTTCTGTAGCACTTTTTTTTGAGTATTGTTGTATATATCAGTACGTATCCAGTTGTAGTGCTTGTTTTACATACACTTATATTGCCAATGCTTTACATTGCAGCAGTTATCTTTATATTCTTTTTACTGTGTTCAACACAAAGATTTATCAAGTAAATAAATATTAACAGATTGGTGGTGTTCTGTTTGGTGTTTTCTCTGTGTCTGTCTCTCTCTCTCTCTCTTTCTGTCTCTGACTGTCACTAAATCTCTCTCTTTAAATTCTCTTTCTGGAGCTCTCTTTATCTCTCTGGTTCTCTCTGTCTTTTTCTGACCCTCCCTCTCTCTATCTTGTTCTGGCTTTCTCTCTATCTCTTTCTGGCTCTTGCTCTCGCCGTTTCTCTCTTTATATCTCTTTCTGGCTCACTTTAAATCTCCAAATTCTCCCTCTCTCTATATCTCTTTAAATCTTGCTTTCACTCTTTCTCTCTATATATATCACTTTCTGGCTCTCTAAATCGCTCTTTCACTCTCTAAATTCTCTTTAAATCTCACTCTTGCTCTCACTCAGTCTCCCTCTTTAAATCTTTATATTCTCTCTTTAAATATCTAAAGTCGCTCTCCCACTCTCTAAATTCTGTTTAAATCCCCCCCCCTCTCGTTTTTTCTCTCTATATATCTTTGTGGCTTTCTAAATTTATCTCTTGAAATCTCTAAATTCTCACCCCATCTCTAAATTCTCTCTCCCTCTCTTTAAACCTATCTTTAAATCTTGTTCTTGTTTCTCTCTTTATATCTCCTGGCTCTCTCCAAATCTCTCTCTTTACATCTATCTCTAAAGTCTCCCTCTCTCGTTAAATATCTCTCTCGCTGTGTCTCCATACTCTTTCTGTCTTCTAGCTCTCTCTCTCTCTAAATCTCCCTCTGTAAATTCTCTCTCTCTCTCTCTCTCTCTCTCTCTCTCTCTCTCTCTCTCTCTCTCTCTCGAAGTAATAATGAGAAATCAAAGTATAATTCATTTATTCACTTCATATATAACTGCAGTATGCACCTGACGAGATTCAGGGAAAAATGTCAGGCAATAAACCATGCAGCATATCGTTTGTGACTTCTGTGTTTAACTCTCTGAGGGAATAGACTGTCTTGAAGATCAAGGAGAGACCAGAAATATAAACTGGAGGTTGTAATGTAAAGAATCACATGGCAGAATGGATAAAAGCGTTCCTTCTTACACATCCGGTGTGCTGGTTTCGAGGTAGTGGGTTCAATCCGTACACCAGTCACTAGGACTAAAATGTTGACTTCTCGTCTGTGTGTGTGTGACTGACTTAGTGACAACTGCCTAGCTGTGTGTGTGTGGTTGTGTTTAACTTTGTGTTAAATCTAGTGTGCGTGTGTTTATAACTGACTTAATGTCACATTGACTAAACTGACTTAGTGTCACATAATGCTGGCTCCGTGGCGAAGGGTTACAGACGCAGGTTGTAATCCCACATACCCATGTTTGAAACAGCTGAGGGTGATTTGGCAGCAGACCGCCTGGCATTGGTTTTCACTATGAAATGGTATGGGTGCCGATCGTTCAGAAAGCAATGGTAAACTATTGAACGTAAACTTTCCCAGGAATTACTAACAACCAAAACAATGCTGGGGTTGACTGCTACATCCTGTAAAGGATATGCAACACCTTTATTATAGTGTCACATTCACAGATGTGTGGGTTTATTGACTTAGTGTTAAACCCACAGGTGTGTGTGATGTGATGTGACTCTCAGTATCAATTCAACGGCAATGTGTGTGACATTGTGACGAACTTAGTGCCAAGTCCAGATGTATGTATGTTACAAACAATATCATATTCACAGCTGTGTATGGTTGTGGCAAAAGTATCACATTCACAGATATTTATAGTCATGACAAAACGTATCACATTCACAGCTGTGTATGGATGTGACAAAAAGTATAATATTCACAGCTGTGTATGGTCGTGACAAAGAGTATCACATTCACAGCTGTGTATGGTCGTAACAAAAAGTATCACATTCACAACTGTGTATTGTCGTGACCAAAACAAATTTCACGACAGCTGTATATTATTGCGACCAAAAAATATCACTTCCACAGCTGAAAATGGTTGTTAAACATATTTTTTTTTAAACACTGACAAATCCACTGTTACTCAAAATTGTTTTATAAATTGCGTATGTAGCCATAACTAACTGGCGAGGATACCATTATCTTTGCTGCTTGCATCTGCATCGTGCCACACGAAGGCACACGATGTGTGTTACCTCAAGCTGGTGTGACTTGCTTTAGAGGTACCTAGTTGTACCGCGTCGGCTGTGCAGTCGGTGAAGCTCTTTACGCGATGTACGGGTCTGTGAGTGTGATATAGACAGAGGTATGTTGTAAGGAAACAATTACTGCAGGTATTATATGGGTAGAAAGACAGACATAAACATTGGCTGGATGGACAGACAGACAAACATAAACATTGGATGGATGGACAGACACAAACTCGATCAATAGTCAGATAAACGAACAGATCGGCAGACAGACAGCTCGATCGATGGACGGGCGAACATACAGACTGATCAATCAATCGACAGACAGACAGGCGGTCAGATCGATATATGGACGAATAGATAAACGGACGGACATATCGATGAATGGATGGGTTTATATACAAATGGACAGACAGACAGACTGACGGAGGGACAGACAATATAGAGAGGATGGATACACAGACAGATTGATTGATTTAGGAACCGACATCACAGCATTCGGGGCATTCCCATAAGCGCTCCGTCCCCATCCTCAGCAGCCAGCAAAGAGTTCCAACACTAATAGTACCAGTAGCAATCTGATTATATGTCCGTCTCGCCTTTCCCCTGAGCGTTGATCGTCGGCCAGATCCCCTTGTCACCCCTCGCTGCCGCATTCTTGCCAGACCATGGTGATCCATTTGCTCCTCCGAGGTGTATACATGCTCCCACAAGGTCGCAACCACATCTGCTTTGTCATGCATCAATACTCCACCAAGTTTTGCCGAGCCAGCCAATCTGTCCGCCTGTTCATTCCCCAGCACACCAGCATGCCCCGGAGAAAAGATCCAGACAATGCTTGTCACCCGTGACTTCCGAAACAAGCCACTCTGCACGAAGCTTGCCTGCCTTCACCCTACTCAGCATGCTTTCTGAGTCAGTTACAATCATGATGTGTGTGTGCATCGTATTCTCCATCCAGCGGAAAGCTGCACTGACCGCCTCCACCTCCATTCTTAAGCTAGATGTTGTGGTATCATATGCCAGGCTCTCCTGCACCAAACGTCGACCATTGGCTTTTGCTAAGAACCCCCAGGCACTTCTCCTACCTCTCAACACCGACCCATCTGTGTAGATAATCACATCACTTGAGCAGCGAGCATTATCCTGAATTAGTTGCTGGATTTCCACTTCCGTGGCCCCTGCTGGCCACTCCTTGCACTCCCGGCTCAATGTGATTATAACTCTGCACAAGTCTGACTGCTCCGCTGACACTCTGACCCACTCTTATCCTCTCCTAATGTTCTCCAAGGGGCACACCTGCCTGATCGTATCCTCCGCCTGAGCCATCCATGATTTCCCTCTTATCAGTCGCCTCATGCAACGGGTGATCTGTGTCTGCAGCTACTCTGAGGTATGCCTTCGCTTGCATCACCTGAGCCTACCTGCAACAGACGGCAAACCAAGGATGTAACGCATACACACAACTGGGGTGTCTCTGGTGCATCCCAGAATGACCCGCATAGCTTCATTCTGTATGCGCTCTAATTTCACCAGCTGACTTTTTGAGACAGTGAGCAGTCCTAGTCCATATTCAATCACTGAGAGGATCAAGTGCTGGTATAGTGTGAAAAGCATTCTCTGCTCTGTGTCCCTTGCAGCCATAGTTTTAAGTGCATTGAGTCCCTTTTTAGACCTTGTCACAACCGTCTCCACATGGTCCTTGAAGGACAAGCTCCTGTCAAATGTGATTCCCAGATACTTCAGTTTGTTCTCTCTGTTGACGCTTCTACCATCTATCGCGAGGCTTGGGACATCAGCTCTCACAATCCTGTTGTCCAGAGAGCACCACAAAACAGCTGCCTTTTCTGGGTGGATGACAGCACTCATTTCAGTGCACCAGTCAATCACATTGTCTACTGTTGCCTGTAGCTCCTGGGTTGTTTGCTCCCTATCTCTCCCCTGCCTATATACAAGAATATCATCTGCAAGTGTTAGTATCCTTCCAACCCCTGGTGCTTCTAGGTTTGCAATCTTGCTCGTATACACATTAAAGAGCACCGGTGAGATTGCTGATCCCTGAGGCAGTCCCGGGGTTAAAATATGTGGCTCTGAGGTCCATGCACCCAGACGGAGAGCAACCCGGCGAGAATGTAGGACGGCTGCTATCCAGTTCACCAACCAGGGATTGACCCCCTTCTCCATTAGTACGGTCATCAAAATATCATATCGAACTCTATTGTATGCACCCTCGAGATCAAGCGCTACCGCCATCGTTTCCTACTCTGGAACCCCTCATAAACATCAAAGGCAAAAGTGGCTGCATTTGACCAGGTATCTTTTCCTGGCCTGTAGCTCCCCAGGCCTCTTGGAAGAAGCTTCCCCCTTTCCAAGAACTCTTGCAGTTTGACAGCGACTATCTTCTCTAGAACCTTCCCAAATGTATTTTGAAGGGTGATGATCCTAAAGCCACTAAGCTTTGAATGATCCTTGAATGGTTTTGGGAGAGGGATGAGATAGCTGTGCACCCAATCCTGCGGTACTGATGCTGTCCTAATGCTCTGGTTAAAGCAGTCGGTCATTTCCTTCAGGTCTGCATCGCTCAAAGCCTTCATGTGGCCATACCTGACACCATCAGGCCCTGGTGCCGTGTCTTTGCCTTTTTCAAAATATGTTTAATATCTTCAACACGTATGATGTCTTCATAATGCATATTCTTCATGCTGCCAGATAATTCCTCTCTAACTGCATCTCTGGTGTCCGCATCATTATGATTGGTCTGCTCTAAAAATCTCTGGAGAAACGCCTCCCCTTTCTCTTTGTCTGTTGTCACACGCACACCATCACCTCTATCAATTGTTCCCACTGTCATTGGCAGATCTTTTCTTTGCATTTGTCTGTGCAGTTTCCAGAATTTTCTCAGTGTTTTATCACATCCAATCTCCTTCATGAAACATTCCCATTTTGCCTTCTTGGCCTCTGCAGCACAGCGCTTGATGACCTCCACCATGTCTTTCTTGACATTTTCTGCGGTGTCCACTTCCTCTCGTGAGCTTCGGGGTGTCTGTCGCACTTTTCTTAGCTGCTTCACTGCAGCTCTCTTTGCTTTCCAAGCCTAGTCTACTTCTGGGGTCCACCATGGGGACTGCAAAAAAGGAGTTTTAACATTCCTGTTGCAAGCCCGCTGTCTGAGGCGTCCAAGAAGGCTATCGGTCCACTCATACCGGAAGGTCTTGCACGCTCTCCCAGCCTTAACTTTCCTGGCTTTAGAGATCAGGACTGAGCATGGCAAGTGATCACTCCCATGGTCATTCAAAACAGTCCACTTTACATCAAGGACTGATGACTGGGAGACAAGTGCCAAGTCAATAGCTGTGTCTGCATCGCCAAGCCTCATTGCCATTCTAGTCGGCCTACCATCATTTATGCAGACCACATCGGAGTTCACCATGGCATCCGCAAGGGCAATTCCCTGTCGGTTTTCTTCCCTATTGTCCCAATCTCTGCTCCTCGCACTGAAGTCTCCACATATGAGTAGCCTATCACCTGGTAATTCCTCCAATTCCTTAAGCAAGTCCCAGTGTTCCTTTCTGACAAAACAGTCCACTGTACACAGACAGAAAGATCGATGAATGGATGCATGGACAAACAGACAGATCGATCAATGAATGGATGGACAGACAGACAGATCGATCAATGGATGGACACACAGACAGACAGATCGATTAATGGATGGATGGACAGACATACAGATCGATCAATAGATGGATATACAGAAGACAGATCGATCAATGGATGGATACACAGACACAGATGGATAGATGACTGGAAGGATGGATATTCAGACAGACGGATTGATGGATGGATAGACAGACAGATAGATTAATGGATGGACAGACAGAGAGATAGATCAATGGATGGACAGACAGAGAGATAGATCAATGGATGGACAGACAGACGGATCGATCAATGGATGGATGTATAGACAGACAGAAAGATCAATGGATGGATGGATGGAACACGCACGCACGCACACACACACACACACACACACACACACACACACACACACACACACACAAACACACATATAATGGCACCTTGCCGTCTTGACAGACGATAGTTTGGTACATTGTGCTTCAAAAAGGCATAATAACTACAACCCATGGCGGTGGCTGATAAGGCCAATTCGCGCTGTAAATGTTCGTCCACAGTGGATGCATGTGAAAACATGGTCATTTCCACCATCATGCACCATCTTACATCTCTCACACTCTGTGTGTGCTTTATCTGAAATAATTTTCTCTTTTGTCTTTATTCCATTTCTGATAGTTGCCCTCCATGCAACACGTTCAGCGGCGACTTGCTCCCAATGTGCATTACCAATGCCTGTATCGATCATGTCCCACTTACACACATCTTTGTACCACAGTAGAGGCCGACCCTGAGATCTCCTACCCATCTGTAATTCATAAAAAAAAAGATGTCTTTTGGTATTCTACCATCATCCATCCCCCTAACGTGACCTAGCCATCTAAGACTGAGCATGGAATACACAGTCACAAAACCTGATCTTTCTAATACTTCAGTATTTGTGATTTTGTCTTGCCATTTAATATCAAGTATGTCCCTAATCCCGTTTATCCACGTAGTGTAACGCAGCGCGCGAGAATTGGTAGCAGTTCTCGCAGCATTGGTAACTTACGGGATAAGTGAGCCGGCCGCTCAGAAAGCAATGGCAAACTACTGAGCGTAACCTTGCCAAGAAATCAACGACAGCGGTAGAATGCTGGTGTTGACAGCGATGTCCTGTAAAGGATATGCAAAAAAAAAAAAAAAAAAATTCTTCGCAGACACCGCATATGAAAGTTGTTTAAACGTTTCTCTTGGTGTGAGTAAGTTGACCAAGTTTCACTGCCATAAAGAAGAGTACTAAGGACACAGGCTTGATGACAAGGACTTTTGTTTTGGTGTGTGTGTGTGTATGTATATATATATATATATATATATATATATATATATATATATATATATATATATATATATATATATATATATATATTGATGGACATATTCAAGTGGATAGACAGGCAGACAAACCGTGTCAGTAAGGCATTAGACAGACAGGCAGACGGACCGTATAGGCCGACAGAAAGACAGATCATTGCCATGAATGATGAACACATGGCTGGAAGGAGAGAGAAGAAAGCGACGTATCACACTCACATTTCTTTAACCTCGTCATCGCTCTTCCCTTCCTTGGCTTTGGTTTCCGACGTAGAAGTATCCCGGGTGCCGCTAGACTGGGTAGAGGTCTGTGGTGGATCCGATCTCTTGGTATCTTGTGCCCCAGGCGTGCTACGTGTAGTCATAAGGCGTTGTCATAGCAACGTTACCTGTCCGTGTTCAGGCCGCGGTAACTAAGTAGGCCAGGTGCCGGATTTTACTGCAATTTGTGGGTAAAGTAGCATTATTCCGTTTATTAATAATTTTTACAAATTAATTGTCACGAAGCAATTTCCTGCTACAGACCTGTCATACGACAGGGCCATCACATTTTGTAGGCCGAAGAGCAAGGAGGAATAGGTGGCCAACCCTCCCCTCACTTTGACAAGTGATGAGCCAAGGCGTCTAACCTGCTTACCACCGTGCACATGACACTTCTTACCAGCTCAATTGAATTTGCTATCAACTTCGCTAGTGCGTCGGTCATTTAGTTTATTGGCAAGGTACAATGAAATTGAAAAAGTATGTTGAATCCTAAAGATAAATTGCAAATATAAATTGTACACGGTATGGCGCTAGGCCATGCGAATATAAATTATAGCAGAATTCCACTTAAATGGGTTGCTGGGCAGGGGAATCCCTTGTGAAAGGCGAAGTACGGTGCGCAATTCGTTTCGCAAACCTACGGGACACCCATGGGCGAGATGGAGTACCCGTTTAGCAGGTCAGGGTAACGTGACATCATATTAGCAGGTGGTGGAAGGATCCGATGAGCAGCTAGCAGGCAGTTGTTGGTTACGATCTCAAGTTTCACGATGATAGGCAGAGGATTTCTTTATGGTTTATGGAGACAACGGCTACGGTCACCGACCAGTATGGTTACTGCCGAGGAGGGAAGCAGTGGTAAACTATATTCTTTTCAGATTGCTAGGAAATCGTGTCTGAACACAACAATTTATTCAACGTGAACAACATCACAAAATGTAGTATACAAGTAAATGGGAATATTCTTCAACAAGTGAATAGGTACAATTATCTCGGAACAGTCATAACATTTTCCCACAGGAAGAAGTTCTAACATGCGAACCACAAATTGAAGAACCTACATTTGAAGAAATCTTATATGTAATCACACGACTTAAAAACAATAAGGCAACTGAGACTGATGGAATTGCTGCTGAATTTATAAAGGCAGGTGGCCATGCATTACATCTAAAGCTATACGAACTAATAATAAAAATCTGGAGGACAGAAGAATTACCCCATGACTGGAAAGAGTCATTATTGATCCTATCTTTAAGAAAGGAGACAAGTTCCAATGTGGAAATTATAGAGGAATATCACTACTGTCCACAAGCTATAAGTTACTATCCGCAGTATTACTAAATAGACTAAAACCATATTCAGAATACATATTAGGTGACTACCAGGCGGGTTTTAGACAAAACAGATCAACAATAGATCAGATATTTATCTTACGACAAATAGCCGAGAAACATTGGGAATATAAAAGAGATCTCCATAACATTTTTGTGGATTTTAAAAAGGCTTATGATAGTGTCCATAGGAATAGTCTATGGAATGCTATGCAGGAATTTGGAATACCAAGGAAGTTAATCAACATGACCAAACTATGCATGGAAGATACTTATAATATAGTAACATATAAAGGCAGGAAATCAGACCCCTTCCAAATAACACCTGGCTTGAAACAGGGTGATGCACTATCGCCGCTACTCTTCAATCTGGCTCTAGAGAAAGTTGTAAGGAAGATAAAGGAGGGATGTGATATTGGAGGAACATCCAAGCTGCTTGGTTATGCAGATGATATAGATATTATAGGGCAAAGTGAACAAAAGACATTGGAAATATTGACTCACTTAAAGGAAAAAGCCCAACAGATGGGGCTGGTTATCAACCAAGATAAGACAGAATATATGGTAATTTCAAGAGAAGGAATGGCTAAAAACTCTGGCCACATACAAATAGATAATATGACCATTAAAAGAACGGAAACATACAAATACCTGGGTACAATCTTCAACTGCTCCAACAATATAAGGGAAGAAATACAAACTAGAATCAACTCTGGAAATAAGATATACTATGCACTACAACATCTACTAAAATCAAAGGCGCTATCTCGTAACACCAAAATCACAATATACAAAACACTGATCAGACCAGTTGTGCTGTATGGCTCTGAAACCTGGAGTACAACGAAAGGAGACGAAGCCTTGTTACAAACCTTTGAGAACAAAATTTTAAGACGCATCTTTGGACCCATTAGGGATACACAAAGTGGAGAGTGGAAAAGAAGAAGTAACAAAGACATTTACGATCTGTTTAAGTCCCCGCTAATCACTGGTATCATGAAGGCTAATAGACTACAATGGCTGGGGCATATAGAAAGAATGGAAGATAATAGGGAAACAAAACTCGCTTACACTCAGGAAACAAATGACCGTAGACCCCGAGGTAGACCAAGAAGACGGTGGAGAGATAATACATGTACAGACCTACAAGCACTTGGAATCAACGACTGGCAAGAGAAGGCCCACCAGAGAGACGAATGGAGACGGATTGTATTTGCAGCAAAGAACCTCAATGGCTCGGAAAGCTGAAGAAGAAGAAGAAGTCAAAACATCTGATGGGAGATGCCTTGAAGAGATCAGATCAAGAATCGCCTTGGCAAAAGTGGCCTTTAGCAAGATGAAAACATGCTGACCAATAAAAAGATGTCAATTGAAACGAGAAAAAGAATGTTGAGGTGCTACATAGAACCTGTACTTTTATATGGATGTGAAGCTTGGACAACGAGCAGTCAAGCTAAAAAACATCTGATGGCTGTAGAAATGTGGTTTCTGAGGAAAATGCAAAGAATACCATGGGCAGCCAGGAAGACCAATGAACAAGTCCTTCAAGAAACAAATAAAGATCGTAAACTGATTAGAGACATTAGACGTAGACAGTCACAATTTTTTGGGCATGTTATGAGAAGAAATGAATTGGAGAACTTGGTGACAACTGGCAAGATCGAAGGGAACAGACCAAGGGGAAGACCTAGAAGCAAATACCTGGATGTCTTGGCCTCGTGGCATAGTCGAGACAGAAACACGGAGCTGATCCACGACTCTAGTGATCGAGTGAGATGGCAAAACATGACCGTCCACGCTTACCGGCATGGCACATGATAGATGGATGGAACGATATTAAGGGGAGTTCAAGGACTGAATTGTCCAGTAGGGAACAAAATGTGTTACAGGTTGCTACCAGACCGTCACCCTGCCATGGTGTTACAGGTTGCTACCAGACCGTCATCCTGCCATGGTGTTATAGGTTGCTACCAGACCGTCATCCTGCCATGGTGTTACAGGTTGCTACCAGACCATCATCCTGCCATGGTGTTACAGGTTGCTACCAGACCGTCATCCTGCCATGGTGTTACAGATTGCTACCAGACCGTCATCCTGCCATGGTGTTACAGGTTGCTACCAGACCGTCATCCTGCCATGGTGTTACAAGTTGCTACCAGACCGTCGTCCTGCCATGGTGTTACAGGTTGCTACCAGACCGTCATCCTGCCATGGTGTTACAGGTTGCTACCAGACCGCCATCCTGCCATAGTGTTACAGGTTGCTACCAGACCGTCATCCTGCCATGGTGTTAATGATGCAGTTGGATGGGAGGTATGCAGGGGAAGACCAAGAGAGAAGATGCTAGACAGTTTGACACTATGGTATGGAAGAACATTGATATCAGAAATGATTGGCAGTACACGAGACAGACATGATCACCAACGCCACACGGCATGGACTATAAGAAGATTGACAGTACACGGGACATGAGGTTGTGGACAGACATGATCACCAACGCCACACGGCATGGACTATAAGAATATTGGCAGTACACGGGACAGAAGGCTGTGGACAGACATGATCACCAACGCCACACGGCATGGACTATAAGAAGATTAGCAGTACACGGGACAGGAGGTTGTGGACAGACATGATCACCAACGCCACACGGCATGGACTATAAGAAGATTAGCAGTACACGAGACAGGAGGTTGTGGACAGACATGATCACCAACGCCACACGGCATGGACTATAAGAATATTGGCAGTACACGGGACAGGAGGTTGTGGACAGACATGATCACCAACGCCACACGGCATGGACTATAAGAATATTGGCAGTACACGGGACAGGAGGTTGTGGACAGACATGATCACCAACGGCACACGGCATGGACTATAAGAAGAAGAACCCCCACCTATACATGAACCATCATGTACAAATACGTCGCCACTGTCTCATAAATGAAGGCATGAACAATTATTAAGTCATCAAATTATAAAAACAGACATTCAACATTGCATACGTGATGCTCACATCTCATCATCATCAAGTGCCGTGTCAGCTGGCGTAAGCGTTCATGTCTCCCCATAGATCTCCGTCTTTGGTCTACTGATCAACACTGCTGATGATATTCCTCAATGCCACCGTCTCAGTCCATTCACCATCATTTCTCTTGTTCGGCCTCTGCCTCTCTTCCCCTCGATCTTTCCAGCTGTCACGATGTTCTCCAATGCTTCTCTTCTTATTACATGGCCAAAGAAAGTTGTTTGTCACTTTCTTTTTGTTGTATATATTGTTCTAGTTTCATTAACTTCTTTCAGGCAGTCGTTGATAGTCACTCAGTCCAAGGAATTCGCAACATTCGTCTCAAAAACCACATCTCCGTTGCTCATATCTACTCCTGAAAATTTCATCAAGCACTAGTTACGACTCCTTCTTCTTCGGCGATCAGCTAAACATCTGTTGCCGGAGTGGCCAAAATATGCAGAACATCCGCGCATAGTTTGTTAATGAAGTCAATATTTACACATGCTGTAGTCCTATATTATTGCACCTTGCCGTCTTGACAGAAAATAGTTTGTTACATTGTGCTTGCAAAAAAAAAATGGCATAATAACTACAACCTATGGCGGGGACCAGGGATGGAGTTATCTTTTTCATAGCATAATGCCTGGGCTGAATTGTTGAGACCATGTGTTGTCTATGCAGTATGATCCCTCTCTCGGCCTGCCTAATTTACTCCAGAGGAAAGATAATACCAACGCATCTGGACAAGACAAGCTGCAGAAGCTGCCAGATCAGTAAAGCAATGCTCTAACTGTCTGTCTGTCGGAGTTTCCATCCTAGATCAGTTGCTAACCAAGGTTTAGGACGTGGTATGTCCTGACATAAAATTTAGTCTTTAGGCAACATTTTATCACACCAGGATAAGGTTTGTACTCTCTCAATTTCGCTCTTCCACCCGAAACCGTTGGTACAATGTGGGGTGTCGGGTGTGATGAACGTCGTCCAACATTTGGTGCTAACTGAAAGCAAATAATAGTTACCATCCGACAGTCATGACAGTCATAATGTAGCTCAGTCATATCTATTACTAGTATATTATTATCTGACTCAGACCCGACAGACAACAATCCTATAATTTGTCGACATAACAATGAAAGCAGAAACAAGAGGATGTAAATATAGAAGAAGATATGTTCAGTTTTAATGATAGGAAATGAGCTGGGCATATTTATGAAACAAAATGACAGCCTTGGTTATTACCTTCGACCAGACATTGATTTCTGTCTTGTCTGTAGTCAACATTGTGTATGTATGTCACCCTATTGTGTGTACACAGCTCATGTCGTCATAGAACTTCATTGTGTGGCGCAAGAACATGATGCCAAATCAGCGACCATTATGTGCTGTGCAGAAGAAGATTACGGAGCCATTTAAGCCCGTGAACAACTAGGGTTAGAATTAAATTGTAAGGAGACATATTATGGTCCGTCACTAGGAAGAAGGAAATACCACAATGTAATTTACAAGTAAATGGGGATATTCTTAAAGAAGCGGATCGGTACAATTATCTCGGAACAGTCATAACATCTGATGCGAGATGCCTTGAAGAGATAAGCACAAGAATCGGTACTACTATCTTGAAACAGTCATAACATCTGATTGGAGGCGCCTTGAAGAGATCTGAATAAGAATCGCTATGGCGAAGATGGTCTTTTGCAAGATGAAAAACATACAGACCAATTAACAGATGTCATTTGCAACGAGAAAAAGAGTGTTGAAGTTCTACACAGAACCTGAACTTTTGTATGGATGTGATGCCTGGACAATGGGCAGACAAGTCGAAAAACATCAAATGGCTGTGGAAAAGCGATTTCTGAGGAAAATACAAAGAATACCACAGACAGACAGAAACACCAACGAGCAAGTTCTACAAGAAGCGAATGAAAACTGTAAAACGATTAGAGAAATTAGATGCAGCCAATCACAGTGTTACCAATCACACCTTATTAGAATAAATAAACTAGAGAACTTGATGACAACTATCAAGATTGAGAGGAAGAGGGCAAGGGGATGGCAGAGAAGTAAATACCTGGATGGCTTGGCCACGTCGTAAGGTGGAGACAAGAACACTGAGCTGATCCACGACTCTGGTGATAAAGGGAGATGGGCGAATCCTGACCGCCCACGCTTATCGGCATGGTACATGATGAATGAATGGTCAGAAATTTGGTTTCAAAATCGATATCACTGCCACTCGGGACTTTCCCATGCTTGCATCAATAGAGTTGATCCAGAGGACCAACAAGATCTGTTGATAGATATGAACGCCTACGCCAGCTGGCAGGGAACTTGATGATAATACATAATATACTCTCTCTCTCTCTCTCTCTCTCTCTCTCTCTCTCTCTCTCTCTCTCTCTCTCTCCCCCAAAGATCCTCACTCATACATAAAGCAAAGCATACACATTCACTCCTTCCCATACAAGCATAATCGTCACACGCACACTTTCACACACTAATAATAATATACACAAATACTCACCCATCTTACACACACACACCATTACATACCCACATACCTAGAATAAGAAGAAGGAGGAGGACAATGTATTCTTGCGCCACACAAAGAAGTTCTGTGACGACATGACCTATGTACACATAAAGGTGTGACATACACACACACAATGTTGACTGCAGGCAAGGAAGATTCGAAAATTGTACATGACACGTAATTTCGCTTTATCTTATTTCCGGACTTTTAATCGGAACATCATAATGTTGACCTCAACCTCATGAACATCATAATGTTGACTCCATGAACATCATAATGCTGACCTCAACCTCATGAATATCATAATGTTGACTCCATGAACTATGATGAACATCATTATGTTGACTCCATGGAAATCATAATGTTGATTCCGTGAATATCATAATGTTGATTCCATGAACATAATAATGTTGACTCCGTGAACATCATAATGTTGATTCCATGAACATCATAATTTTGACTCAATGAACATCATAATGTTGACTAAAAGAACATCATAATGTTGGCTCCATTAACATCATGATGGTGACTAAAAGAACATCATAATGTTAACTTCGTGAACATCATAATGTTGACTAAAAGAACATCATAATGTTGACTCCGTGGACATCATATTGTTGACTTCAATAACATAACAATGTTGACCCCGTTAACACATCATATTGTTGACGCTATGGACATCACTATTTTTACTCCGTGAACATCATAATGTTGACTCCATGAACATCATTATGTTGACTCCATGAACATCATTATGTTGACTCCATGAACATCATTATGTTGACTCCATGAACATCATTATGTTGACTCCATGAACATCATATGTTGACTCCATGAACATCATTATGTTGACCTCAACCTCATGAACATCATAATGTTGACTCCATGGACATCATTATGTTGACCTCAACCTCATGAACATCATAATGTTGACTCCATGGACATCATTATGTTGACTCCATGAACATCATTATGTTGACCTCAACCTCATGAACATCATTATGTTGACTCCATGAACATCATTATGTTGACCTCAACCTCATGAACATCATTATGTTGACTCCATGAACATCATTATGTTGACTCCATGGACATCATTATGTTGACTCCATGAACATCATTATGTTGACCTCAACCTCATGAACATCATAATGTTGACTCCATGGACATCATTATGTTGACTCCATGAACATCATTATGTTGACCTCAACCTCATGAACATCATTATGTTGACTCCATGAACATCATTATGTTGACCTCAACCTCATGAACATCATTATGTTGACTCCATGAACATCATTGTGTTGACTCTATGGACATCATTATGTTGACTCCATGAACATCATAATGTTGACCTCAACCTCATGAACATCATAATGTTGACTCCATGGACATCATTATGTTGACTCTATGAACATCATAATTGTGACTCCATGAACATCATAATGTTTACTAAAAGAACATCATAATGTTGACTCCATGAACATCATAATGTTGACCATGCACATCATAATGTTGACCTCAACCTCAAAAACATCATAATGTTAACTCCATGGACATCATAATGTTGACTAAAAGAACATTTGAATGTTGATTCCATGAACATCATTATGTTGACCCCATGAACATCATAATGTTGACTCTGTGAACTTCATAATGTTGACTCCATGAACATCATTATGTTGACCCCATGAACATCATAATGTTGACTCCATGAACATCATTATGTTGACTACATGGACATCATTATGTTGACTCCATGAACATCATTATGTTGACCTCAACCTCATGAACATCATAATGTTGACTCCATGGACATCATTATGTTGACTCCATGAACATCATTATGTTGACCTCAACCTCATGAACATCATTATGTTGACTCCATGAACATCATTATGTTGACCTCAACCTCATGAACATCATTATGTTGACTCCATGAACATCATTGTGTTGACTCTATGGACATCATTATGTTGACTCCATGAACATCATAATGTTGACCTCAACCTCATGAACATCATAATGTTGACTCCATGGACATCATTATGTTGACTCTATGAACATCATAATTGTGACTCCATGAACATCATAATGTTTACTAAAAGAACATCATAATGTTGACTCCATGAACATCATAATGTTGACCATGCACATCATAATGTTGACCTCAACCTCAAAAACATCATAATGTTAACTCCATGGACATCATAATGTTGACTAAAAGAACATTTGAATGTTGATTCCATGAACATCATTATGTTGACCCCATGAACATCATAATGTTGACTCTGTGAACTTCATAATGTTGACTCCATGAACATCATTATGTTGACCCCATGAACATCATAATGTTGACTCTGTGAACTTCATAATGTTGACTCCATGAACATCATAATGTTGACCTCAACCTCATGAACATCATAATGTTGACTCCATGGACATCATGTTGTTGACTCCATGAACATCATAATGTTGACTCTATGGACTCCGTGAACATCATAATGTTGACTAAAAGAACATCATAATGTTGACTCCATGAACATCATATTGTTGGCTTCATAAACATCATAATGTTGACTTCATGGACATCATAATATTGGCCTCATGAACATCATAATGATGTTTCTATGAACATCACAATGTTGACGTAATGAACATCATAACGTTGACCAAACGAACGTCATATTGTTGACTAAATGAACATCATTTGGCACAGACCTCCTAACGTTTTTTTTTTTTTTTTTTTAATGAATGGTATGGATGCCGGTCGTTCAGAAATCAATGGCAAGCTACTGAACTTTAAACTTGTCAAGAGTTCACAAACAGCATAGCAATGCTGGTATTGACTGCGACGTCCTGTAAAAGAATATGCAATTAACTTTAACTAACTGCTTATAGTTAGTAACTTGCTGTGTAGGACGGGGGAGGGAGTCTTGAGCCTGAGGAATTAAGGCCGCCTGGCTAGTGTAATCACCGCGAACTGTGTAGGTTAGGGTTTTCTTTCTTCCCCCGACATAAACAAATCCATCACCATACCGAGGATTCGACACTGGGATCTCTAGAATGGATGCCTTGCGTCTAGTCACTGGGTCAGCCGATCCTCATGTTTATATTTGGAAAAGGGAAGTTCTGGAATTAATGTCAGTTAAACATCCCAGTAGCACACCTCTCTTTAATAGGCTGATATTGACCTACTTCGGCATCAATGTTAACGGCAGTTTGTTTCCACGTCAAGTTTTGTACAATTCTTAGGTCGACCTGTCTCACCGACACCCCTACACTTCCTGCTTGACTAAGGTCGACCTGTCTCACCGACACGCCTACACTACCTGCTTGTCTAAGGTCGACCTGTCTCACCGACACCCCTAAACTTCCTGGTAGTCATAAACTTCTCCCAGACGTTAGCGTGGTTGAATGGAAAAGAGCGTTCGTACTTAAACATCCAGTGTACTGATGTCGAGATAGCGGGTTCAGCCCAAACACCGGACAGTGACAGTTAGACTAAAATGTTGACTTCCTGTCCTTGATTTGGGAACGTAAATTACAATTACCTCAGAAGTCGGAGTGGGTTCGCCTGATGGCGAGGGACGCTGGTAATAGAGAAAGCGAATCCACACGCAAAATTCAGTCGAGGGCACTAAAGTTTTTAACACGTGTATGGATTAAGCTTGAGTTAAAAGCAAGCTAGTGTAAATAATAATAATAATAATAATAATAATAATAATAACAATAACAACAACAACAACAATAATAATACTAATAATACTAATAATAATAATAATAATAATAATAATAATAATAATAATAATAAACTTCTTCCTACCTGCGCCTGCCATACAGCAATCAGCTAACGATGAGCGTCTGTCCTTAATGTGATCATTTGTAAATTTAACTGATTCAATGGCGAAGAATAATATATGGTGTATTTTTAATGACTGCGCTATGATTGAGAATATTGCCGGTCCAAGTTTTGTATTCACTCTCTGTAAGTTCATGCAACGTAATAGATAAATACAAAACTTGGACAGGCAATATTGTCAAACACAGCACAGTCATTACAAATACACCATGTATATTTATATCGCCAAATATTTTTGGGAGCTCGCTGGCTTTGAACTCAAGTGTAATCCATACACACTACTTCTAGTTGTGTGGATGGGCTGAATGTTGTGTGTGGATTAGCTTTCCCTATTAACAGTGTTCCTCGCCATCAGGCGAACCCACTCAGACTTCAGAGGTACTTGTAATTTACGTCCCCAAGTCAAGGACGATAGGTCAAAATTTTTTGTCCAACTGTCGGTTCTTATCCATTTGGCCACGTAGACCTACAGTGAATGTAAATTACCATTCATTATAATACATGTTCGTTTGAGTGTGTACTATGTCTGATCCAAACCTACTGTTTGTTTGTCGCTGAACCGGTTAATCTCTTTCAGTGACCGCCGCGGTATTTCGGTGGATAGGATGCTCACATGTCGGTGCTAAGATCGTGTCTTCAAACCCCCAACTAGACAAGGATGTTTTAAATTACCTGGGCTGCGTCGTTAACCAATGTCCAAACTGGGTCCCAGTCCCAGGAACTTGTATTATTTCTGGTTTCTTTTTCTTTCTTTTTTTTAAAAAGGGACCCGGAGGAGGGGGGGGGGGCATGTAGTCTGTACTGTGATAGTGTTTCAAACAGGTTGCGACTGTGTGTATAGTGATTGGTGGTGTCTTTGATTTATTGTGGAAGATGATTCTACAAATGAGCGATAGAAGGGTACGCTAAGCTTGTTTTGTATAAGTCTACCCTACGTTCATGGACATGAAGTATCTTTAGTCGCTCGCGACAGACAGACAGGCAGACAGACAGACAGACAGACAGACAGACAGACAGGTAGGTAGGTAGGTAGATAGATAGATAGATAGATAGATAGATAGATAGATAGATAGATAGATAGATAGGTAGATAGATATAATATGCTGGCTACATATTTGTACAAACCAATCGCCACTCGAAGAGTGATATAGTTATTACAACCCCTGCCGCTTTTATTTCCCAGGACACCACATGGTACAGTTGTAGGCTGTGTTCACCTCGTAGCCCAGGTCAATCGTAAAAATCCGCCTCTCTGAGGATTCGAACGATACTAAGTCGGTAGATAAGCGCGCTAGCCCGTGTCTTAGCCCGTCACCCCAACTGTACTCCGGTAGACGAAAACATTACCATACCAGAAACCACTAAAACAAGCCGTGACAGTGGCGATTTGACCTAATTAATCGCTGACCCACTTACAAGTTCTGGTTCAACCGTCATTTGCCAAATTGTAAATGTTAGCTAGAAAGCAACGCCCGATAGTCGTTAACAAAGTCAGGAATAGATTCTTCCTTCTGTCACAGACTATACATCTTGAAAGTATAGAAACACGTCAGTGTGAATGAGAATACATACATCTAGTTTGACTGAAAGTGCAGCTCTAAGCTACTTGTGTAAGTATAATATTTTAAAACATTATAATAACCCTTGCCCTTTCTGTTTGTTGTTATTTTGAAACTGGCTATTATGCTTGACTAGTACTTGCCATCCTTCATTTCGTTTGTAAACAAAGGAATATACATTTGAATGCGTTCCAGAAATTACACAGAGAAAATACCCGTTGTATGCACTTTACTTTATTTTTAAATGAGGTGAGTGTTTGAATTAATTTTCCTCAAATAAAAACGTTTTTACATCGTGTACAGTTGTGTAAAGATAGTTTCTATTAATATTATTGCCATTCATTAACTTAATGCCATTCATTAAGTTAATGGTGTCATACGCAATTTGCTGTGAGCTTTCACAACTGGACGCCCTGAAAGGGGGGCGTGTCATGCTAGATGACTTACAAAGAAAAGACAGACAGGAACATTAAACTCTTTATCAGCCTGGAGCAATTGCAGAGTATTTTTGCTGTCTTTATCGTTTTCTGTAAGTTTAGTTAAGAAAGTCAAGACAATTGCCAGTTATTTTCTACCAAGCGCGCCAGTAGGCCTATACATCGTAACGAAGGGATACAAATCACAAATGTAATTGTATGATGTTAATACAAATGATAAATAGGGTGTATTTTTAATGACTGCTGCAGTGTTTGAAAATATTGCCGTTCCAAGTTTTGTATTTACCTACTGTGGAGTTCACGCAAATACAAAGGCAAATACAAATACACAGGTAAATACAAAACTTGGAACGGCAATATTTTAAAAAAATGCACAGTCGTTAAAAATACACCCTATACACTCCATCTTTGAGCAAACAAGCGAGGTTTCCTATTGTGAGAAGTTGTCATTTTTAGGTGAGTGATTTGGCCCTTTCACCTTTCTGACATTCCTCAGGGGTGGCTCCGCTTGGGTCATGACTCCCAGGTGCCTTTTCCCTGCTGCAAAATTGCAGCCTGACTTTGAGATGTTTTAATTGTTTTTCTGATATATCCTACAAGAACGCCGCAATGCATGCCTGCCCACAAGCCATCCAGCCCTCGGGGAGGCGAGCATTGTAACCCTGTGCACCACTGTTAAATTATCTCTGCACCTTCAAGTATTTAACATCTTCTAAAAGTGCCAGAGAGTTTGAGAACTGATAGCATTGTCTCAAAACTCAGCAAAGTGAGAATCCCAACTGCATCTTTTCATGGTAGAGGAAGGAGCTGAGTTGAGTTGAGATTAGATGAGATGAGTTGAGTTGAGATGACATAAGTTGAGATGAGATGAGATTAGTTGAATTGATACGAGATGAGATGAGCTGAGTTGAACTGAGCTGAGTTGAGTCAAGAACCAACATCACAATGCACAAGACATTTCCATACATGCTCGTCCTCATCTTCAACAACCAGTGAAGAATCCCATTGCTAATTGTACCAGCAGCAGTCTGATTATATGTCTGTCTGGCCTTTCCTCAAAGTCCTGAGTGTTGGCCAGTGCCTCTGGTCACTCATTTGAAGCAGCATTCTCTCCAGGCCGTGATTGTGTATCTGTGCTTCTGCACTATATACATGATCCCAGACAGCCCCGACCACGTCTGCCGAATTATGCACTGATACCCCACCAAGTGGTACAGACCCAGCTAATCTGTCCGCCTGCTCATTTCTCACCACACTAGCATTCCTGAGCTAAATTGCAGAGACCACATGTTCCCCATGCGGCATGATCCTTGTCTTGGCCTGTCTAGTTTACTCCAGGGGAAATGTAACAACAGTAGGTTTGGAATGAGACAAGCTGCAGAAGCTGCCGGATCAGCAAAGCAATGCTCTAACTGTCCACCTGTTGAAGCATCAATCCTAGGCCTGTTGCCAACACAGGCTTCAGGCCTGGTCTGTCCTGTCCTGCCATGACATTTAGGTTACATTTCCTCACACCAGGATAAGGTGTGTACTCTCCAAATTGTGCTTCTCCGCCCGAAGCCGTTGGCATAATGTGGGGTATCAGGTGTGGTGAGTGCCGCCCAACATTCGGCGCTAATAGCAAGCAGGTAGTACCGTCTCATCGCATATGCTTTTACAGAATGTTGCAATCAACTCCAGCATTTATTGTGTGTGTGTGTTGTAGAAGGCAATGTTATATTCAGTAGTTTGTCATTGTTTTCTCATGCCATCAAAATCAACGCATAGACATCTGCTCCCAAGTCATCTACGGCTGGTTTGAACCCTTGGTCCGATTTGTTGGGGAATTGTGAAACTTCATTCTCTAGCCTCTAAGTCACAGACACCAGTACAGGCAAAAAGATTGACTTTTTTGCACCGGGTTTTGCCCCTTGTGGCTCGTCCTCTCTCTGCAGGGTGGCCACATTTGTATTAAATAGATACATCTCACCATCACAGGTTTACCATATAAAAACATCTCAGAATCACAAGTTTACCATATAAGACATCTCAGCATCACAGATTTACTAAATAAACACATCTCAGCACAACAGATTTACTAAATAAACACATCTCAGCATCACACATTTACTAAATAAACACATCTCAGCATCACAGATTTACTAAATAAACACATCTCAGTATCACAGATTTACTAAGTAAACACATCTCAGCATCACAAGTTTATATGATAAACACATCTTAGAATCACAAGTTTACCAAATAAACACTCCTCAGAATCACAAGTTTACCATATAAACACCCCTCAGAGTCACAAGTTTACCATATAAACACCCCTCAGAATCACAAGTTTACCATATAAACACCCCTCAGAATCACAAGTTTACTATATAAACACCACTCAGAAACACAAGTTTATTATATAAACACATCCCAGAATCACAGGTTTACCATATAAGACATCCTGGCATCCAAGATTTACTAAATAAACGCATCTCAGCATCATAGATTTACTAAATAAACACATCTCAGCAACACAGATTTACTAAATAAACACATTTCAGCATCACAAGTTTATATGATAAACACATCTCAGAATCACAAGTTTACCACATATACACCCCTCAGAATCACAAATTTACCATATAATACATCTCAGCATCACAGATTTACTAAATAAACACATCTCAGCATCACAGATTTACTAAATAAACACATCTCAACATGACAAGTTTATATGATAAACACATCTCAGAATCACAAGTTTATATAATAAAAACATCTCAAAATCACAAGTTTACCATATAAACACCCCTCAGAATCACAAGTTTACCACATATACACCCCTCAGAATCACAGGTTTAACATATAATAACATTTATAAAATCCCTATTATATGACTTAAACGTAACAGAATCACAAGATGACCATATAAACACATATGAGAGTCATGAGTTTGCATTCTTCTTTACTCTGTTACAAACATTTATGTTAATTATATATATGTTGTAGTGACATTTGATTGGCCACTGTGTGGAGATGGCATAAACCTGAGATCAACTACAGCTTTTATTGCAGTCATCCCCGAGGGGACAGGAGTGTGAATGATCAAAACGGAGAAACAAATTTGCCAACAGGGATGGTACATTTTGTGGTTATGTGACTTGAATGTTGTGTTTACATCTACATATTACGGCAGAGGTTCTTTATAAAGAGGTTTGTGTCTGTATGTGTCTTTATATATCTGTATGTGTCTTTGTATCTGTACCTGTATGTGCCTGCATGTGTCTGTATGTATCTGTATGTGTTTATATGTGTCTGCATGGATCTGTATGTGTCTTTTGTGTCTGTATGTGTCTGTAAATGTCTGCATGTGTCTGTGTGTATCTGTATGTGTCTGTATATGTCTGCATGTGTGTGTATGTATCTGTGTGTCTGTATGTATCTGTATGTGTCTGTATGTATCTGTATGTGTCTGTATGTATCTTTATGTATCTGTATGTGTCTATATGTATCTTCATGTGTCTGTATGTATCTGTTTGTGTCTGCATGTGTCTGTATGTATCTGTATGTATCTGTATGCATCTGTATGTATCTGTATGTGTCCTTATGTATCTATATGTATCTGTAAGTATCTGTATGTGGCTGTATGTGTCCTTATGTATCTATATGTATCTGTATGTGTCTATATGTATCTGTATGTGTCTATATGTATCTGTATGTGTCCTTATGTATCTTTATCTGTATGTGTCCTTATGTATCTGTATGTGTCCTTATGTATCTGTATGTATCTGTATGTGTCCTTATGCATCTTTATGTATCTGTATGTGTCCGTATGTATCTGTATGTGTCCGTATGTATCTGTATATATCTCTATGTATCTGTCTCATCTCATCTCATCATGTTCCTCTTGTACCTTGCGGTGTCGAGGTGAAGTATAAACTTTGTGAGAGGGCCTGATTATGGGCTTCATATATCGATATTCTCATGGACTCTGCTATTCCCTCCGTCCAATGTTTACGTGGTCGGCCTCTTCCTCTGATTCCATCTGGTCTGTATATCATTGCTTGTTGTGGTATGCTGACTGGTAACCTACTTGCATGGCCAAACCATTTGACTTGCTGCTTTCTGATAAAATCTAGTGCTGTTTTAACCCCCCCTTTAGTTCTGATTTCTTCATTTCTGATCTTATCTCTTCTTGATACATTGAGTATTCTTCTCAGGAACCTCATTTCTGTTGTGATTTTTCTTTTCTCTTTTGTCATTGTCCAGGTTTGGCATTGGTAGCATAGAGTTGGTAGGAAGATTGTGTTGTAAAGTGCTTTCTTAGTAGTTATTGATACATGTTTGTTCTTTAGTATTGGTGCCATTTGTCCAATGAGTTGATTTGCCTTATTGCATATATTTTCGATCTATGTAGCCAGGCTGTTCCTACTTCTCTTGCTGCTTTAATTAGTTCATTTGGTATTTCATCCTGTCCCGGTGATTTGTTCAATGGGGCTAATCTGATGGCTTCTATAATTTCTTCATTTAGTATGTCTGGTTCTAGTTCTTCGGTGACATCTGTATAGGTCTCTTGAATTCCTGTGACATCTGATGGGATGTTGAGAAGTTGTTCGAAATACTGCTTCCATCTTATAAGGATTTGTTTTTGTTCACTTATTGGTTCTCCATTTTTGCTGCTAATTATTTCACTTGGGTCAAAGGGTTCTCTTCTGGTTCGCATTGCACCTATCTTTTTGTAGAAGTTTCTAGTTGCCTCCTTGTAGTTTTTATTTAGGGTTTCTCCATACTCTTCCCAGTCTTTTTGTTTTTCCCTCTTTACTATTCTATTCACATGTCTTCTCGCTATTCTATATTCTATGTAATCATATTCCTGTTTGCTCTTTAACTACTTTTTATATTTTTCCTTTTTGTCTTTTACCGCTTCCTTTACTTCTGCATTCCACCAACTTGTTATTTTCTTTAACCGTGTTTTGCGTTTTTTCGTGGTTCCACATGTTATTTTTGCAGTATTTAAAATGCTTGATTTGAACATTTCCCATTCTTCTTCCACTGTTTTTCTTTCTGCAGGTAATTTTTCAAAGAGTTCAGTTAGTTCTCTCTCATAATTTTCCCTTACTGCCTCGTCTTTAAGGTTTTTTAAGTTTGCTGATTCGCATGGCATGTATTTTCCTGCTCTTTGTTTTCTTCTTCTGATTGTTCTTATTGTGGCAACGACTGCTTTATGATCTGTGTTTATACTGAAATTGGGCACTGCCCTTGCATCTAATATATTTCTCTTTCTGTTGTTTCTTGTTAATATAAAATCAATTTGGCTTTTAGTATCTAGATCATTCCATTTATACAAGGTGTATACTTGTGAATCCTTATGTTTATAGAATGTGTTTGTTATATAGAGGTCGTGTTGGCTGCAAAGCTCTAATAGTCTACTTCCGTTATCATTCCTTTCATTTTGCTTGTCTCCAAATTCTCCCAGATGTTTTTCTATGCCCACTCTGTTATGTCCTAGTCTTGCATTGAAGTCTCCCATAACTATGATGTTGTCCTGCTTATCTATTTTATTTAGCACGTCATGTATGTCTTCATAGAAGTCCTCGCATTCTTGCTCATTATTGTTTGCATTACATGGTGCGTATATTTGTACATATGTTGTAATTGTTTGCTCTTTTATTCTCACTGTTATGATTCTTTCTGATATATATTTTATTTTTAGTATTTCTCTTCCAAGCCGTGGTTCGATGACTATTCCAACACCGTGTCTTGCCCTTTCTTGCTGTTCTACTCCAGAGTAAACAAACGTGTAACTGTGGTGGAGCTCCTTGCATCCTTTCCCCTTTGTTCTGGTGTCCGCCATTCCCATCAGTCCAATTTTCCTCTCTTCCATTGTTTCTATAAGCTCTTCTTCTTTACTATTGAAACCACAGACATTCATTGTGCCTATTTTTTGAGTCGCTGATCTATCTCGTGGTCCATTAACATTGCCGGGTCGATCCATTTGGGTCAGTCCGTTTATACTTCTTAGTTTTTCTACGAGCAGTATGAAGATCCCCTGCCAGCTTGCTAGGCCAGTCGCAGGTTTAGGACACTAATCTGACCACAGGGAGTCCATCCCCTATGGCGAGCCATAGCCCCGTTAGCCCATGACCTCGCGGTCATGGTTGCCTGGTCTGCACCACGCGGAAGTGGGGGTTGACTTGTGTAGTCTGCGGGTCATCGGCAGGCTACTAATTTTCGCTCTTCACCCCTCCTGGGAGAGGCTAGCCGATCCTAACCCTGCTGGCTGCAGGGCCAGGCGCATTCCACACCAAGCAACTTGGGGATGCAACCTTCTACAGACCAAGGACACAAGATGGGACAGTCAGCAACAACACCCAGGTCAAAAGCGTGACTAACGCCATCATCCAGCAAGGTCTTTTGCCCAGCTCTGCCACCTCGCTGATCGTCCACGATAGCTGCTTGGGCAAACCCACCTTTAATATGCTGCCTAAGACACACAAACCAGGTAACCCAGGCAGACCTATCGTCTCGGCCTGCTCTTGCCCTACAGAACAGATTTCAGAGTTCCTAGACAGCATGTTTCAGCCGTTGGTTGCCAGCCTCCCTTCGTATATCAAAGACACCAACCACGCTATCTCCATCTTCGATTCCATCAGTTTCACAAACCCTTCTCAGTATCACATCTTCACTTTAGATGTGACCTCACTCTACACATCCATTCCTCACTCTGACGGCCTTAAAGCCTTGGAATTTTTTTTGGAGAAAAGGCTTAACACCTCAATAGCCAATGGACCATTGCTGCGTCTTGCGGAGTTAGTCCTCAACCTCAACTCGTTTGAGTTCAATGGGGACTACTTCGACCAGATCAGGTGTGGCCATGGGTACTAAGATGGGTCCCAGTTATGCCTGCCTCTTCATGGGCTATCTGGAGCACCAGGTATGGAGTCAGTACACCGGTAGGCTCCCGGAGCTCTGCAGGAGGTACATTGATGACTGCTTTGGTGTCTCGGACATGCCCTTGCCTGACCTCCAGAACTTCATTGCTTTTTTCTCAGACTTCCATCCCAGCATCAAACTTACCTCCACCATTTCTTCGTCGGCCGTTAACTTCTTAGACCTCACAGTCTCTTTAGGTTCCACTGGTCTATGCACGACGGTTTATTATAAACCAACTGACTCGCACTCATTCCTTCTCTATACCTCCTCCCACCCTCCCTCATGCAAACTTTCTATTCCTTTCTCCCAACTGTTACGTCTCCGACGACTTTGTCAAGATAACAACGACTTCCATCAAAAAGCCCACGAAATGCTTGATTTCTTTCGCCTTCGTGGCTATCCTGAGAATGTTCTATCTACAGCTCTTCACCGCTGCCAGTCTATCAGTCGCACTGAGGCTCTCTCCTCCAGGCCGAAACCACGAAACAATAGACATGTCCTCTCACTTACTTACCATCCCCACAATATTGCTGCCAAGAATATCCTCTTGAAACATCTATCCATTCTCCGGGCGGACTCGACCACTCGTGATGTCTTCTCAGAGGCCCCTCTGGTGGCGTATAAGCGGGATCATAACCTCAGGGATGTGCTGGTCCATAGCAGGCTACCCCAACCTCACCAGTCTCTTCCTGGCACGGTGGCGTGTCTTCGATCGGTTTGCAAGACCTGTCCATATGTATTTCAAACCCAGTCTGACATTCCCTAAGACGACCTTCCACATCCGTGAGGGTTTCTCATGCATCAGTCGCAACGTCATCTATGCGATTACCTGCACACGTTGCGACATGAGATATGTCGGTGAGACAGGATTACGTCTTGGGGACAGATTTAGACAACATCTTTCTGATATCACCAGCGGCGCCCAGAAACCAGTATCCATGCATTTCAACAGTCCTGACCACCATGGCGCAGCCGACATACAGGTCACGGCCATCAAATCATGCGCATCCCACGAACGGGATCGGACGACATTGGAACACCGTCTCATCTTCCAGTTGGGCACACTCTCCCCTCACGGCCTTAATGTCCAACACAGCTTCATTAAACTCCCTACCCCACCCCCTCCCACCCCCTAGCTTACAGTCCACCATCTAGGTACGTGCAGGTCCTTTAAAGGACATCGCAGTCAACTTTCTTGGCAGGTTTACGTTCTGTGTTTTGCCATCGTTTTCTGAACGACCGCCACTCATGCCCCTCTGTGGGTACTAACACTATGTAGTTTTCCGCAGCTGTGTTTCGAGCGCTTAACGAGAATTGCTAATTGTCAACTGCGTCCGCGACATCTTTGCCGGTCTTAAATTTCACTTTTCTGCACACATGGGCGCTTCTCCACCCCACTCCCCTCCCACTTGACCTTTGACCCGTGTACCATACATCCTGTCTATTAATCCACTGGAGCCCTTCGCGTGTCAGTCTTTCCAAGCTAGGACACAGAATCAGATGAGTTACATTTAATTAATTTAATTAGTTTAATATTGTCATAGTGTATTTCATGTAGGTTTGTGTTGGTTTGTATTTGTTTGTCCTGTGCTGACGAAGGCTTTGGCCGCAACGTCCAATTTGTCTCTTGTAGTCGTGTTTCAGTAAAGCTCACAATCTACTTCTCGTTTTTTTGGGTGATTCATTCATTCCACACCTTGCAGACTTGTATCCTTGTATGTATCTGTATGTGTCCTTATGTATCTGTTTGTATCTATATGTGTCCTTATGTATCTATATGTGTCATTATGTATCTGTATGTGTCCATATGTATCTGTATGTGTTCATTTGTATCTGTATATATCTATATGTGTCTGTATGTATCTATATGTATCTGTATGTATATGTATATACCTGTATGTATCTGTGTGTGTCTGTATGTATCTGTATGTATCTGTGTGTATCTGTATGTGACTGTATGTGTCTGTATGTATCTGCATCTGTCTATATGTATCTGTATGTATCTGTATGTGTCTATATGTATCTGTATGTATTTATATGTGTCTGTATGTGTCTTTATGTATCTGTATGTGGCTGTATGTATCTGGAGAGAGAGAGAGCAAGAGAGAGAGAGGGAGAGAGAGAAAAAAGAGAGAGTTAGTTAGTTAGTTAGTTAGTTAGTTAGTCGACAGATCATCCTCATTGCACATCGAACCATTCAGTCCATAAGTGCTCGGATCCCCTCCTCAGCAAATCCCGCAACGTGTAGCGGCTAACGACGCCAGTTCTGTGTTGGTTTATCAATCTTCTTTGGCTTCCTGCGTAGTGTTCTTGTTTGGCCACCCCTCTTTTAATTTGCTGCTCTCGCAGTCTGGCCATTGTTGTAGATTCACAGTCATCACTTGGTTCTCGCAAAAGTCTTACTTCTCGTAGAGCATTCAGAATGATGAAAAAATGATGAATGATGAAAAAGAGAGAGTTGAATTGCATCACTAATTTTTACGCTACATAATGTATATGTACAATTTTTTCTCCACTTCTTGCAATTTCGAGAATTCTCATGACAATCGTCAGTGTCTCAATTGTGTGTAAAGTGTGGGAGTTTGTTCTTATTAGTTTCAGTGATCATGTGAGGCATCATGTATTTGTCTAGATGTGAGGATGTATGTATGGGTGTGTATGTGAGGGATATGTGTGTGTGTGTGTGTGTGGGGGGAATGTGTGTGTGTGAGAGAGAGAGAGAGAGAGAGAGAGAGAGAGAGAGAGAGAGAGAGAGAGAGAGAGAGAGAGAGACAGACAGACAGAGACAGAGACAGAGACAGAGCGAGAATTGAGTGCTTGCATGTCCTGTAACATGCCATTCCATATTTTTTGTGTATTTTCATCTTTCACATTATCATTTTGTATGTATGACACTTGATTTTATCATGTATAATATAACATTACTGTTATGTGAGTGAGAGCGTTAGTGAGAGAGAGAGAGAGAGAGAGAGAGAGAGAGAGAGAGAGAGAGAGAGAGAGAGAGAGAGAGAGAGAGAGAGAGAGAGAGAGAGAGTTGAATTACATCACTAATTTTTAAGTTACAAAATGTATATGTACAATTTTCCTCCATTTTCTTTACAATTTTGCGACAATACTCACGAAAATCATCACTGTATGTGTGTGTAAAGTGTGGGAGTTTGATCATAATAGTAGGTTGGGGGATGTGTGTGTGGGTGGATTCGTGATGTGTGTGTGGGGGGGGGGGGGCTCAGGATGTGTGGGTGGGCGGGGTGTGATTGTGTGGGTGGGTGGGGGATTTGTGTGTGGGTGGGTGGGGGATTTGTGTGTGGATGCGTGCGAGATGTATGGGTGTATGGGGAGATGTGTTTGTGGGTGGGGATGTGCGTTTGTCTAGGTGGTTGTGGGTGAGTGGGTGGAGGAGGAAATGTTGGTGGATGATTGATGGTGGGTTATGGGATGGGTGGGGGTATATGTGTGGGTGGGGAGATGTGGGTGTGGGGATATGTGGTAGGTGGGAGATGTGTGCAGGTGGGGGTAGTTGTGGGTTTGGGGATGTGTGTGTGGGTGAGGGAGGTGTATGGGTGTGGGATGTTTGGGTGGATGTGTGGGGAGTGTGTGTGGGTGAGAGATGTGCAGGGGATGTGTGTGGGTTGGGGGAGGGGTGCGTGATGGGTGTGGGTGAAGGATTTGGAGATGTGTGTGTGGGTGGGGGATATGTCTGGCTGGGTGGGGGTGTGTGTGGCTGGATGGAGGAAGTATGTGTGGGTAGTGAGGGTGATTGTAGTTGGGGGATGTGTGGATGGGTAGGAGATGTATGGATAGATGTGTGTGTGGGATGTGTCTTTGGGATGTGTGTGGGTGTGGTGTTGTGTGGGAGGGGAGCTGGGTGTGGATAAATGATGTTTGTTTGGGTGGGTGAAGGTGTGGTTGGGTTTGCGGGTGGGTGAAGGATGTGTGTGAGAGTGGGGGATGTGTGCTTAGATGGGTGGTTGGGATGTGTGAGTGTGGGTGGGTAGATAGGAGATGTATGTGTTGATGAGCGGGTAAGGGATGTGTGGGTGTTAGTGGTTGAGGGATAAGTACGTGTGTCTAGGGATGTGTGAGGGGATGAATGTATGGGTTGGGGATGTGTGTGTGGGTTGTGTGTGCGTGGATGGGAGGTGTGTGTTTGTGAATGGGGAATGTGTTGGTGTGTGGGGATGTGTGTGAGGGATGTTTGTATGGGTGGGGAGATTGTGCGTGGGTGGGGATGTGTATATGGGTAGGGGTGCGTGGTTAAGGGATGTGTGGCTGGGGGAATGGGTGGATGGAGGATGTGTGGTTGGGTAGAGGATGTGTGGGTGGGTGATTGTATATGAGTAAGGGTGTGTGGTTAAGGGATGTTTGGTTGGGGGATGGGTGGATAGAGGATGTGTGGGTGGGTAGAGGATATGTGGGTGGGTGAGTGTGTGCAGGTTAGGAGATGGTGGGGGATGTTTGTAGGTGTGGGCTCGGGATCTGTGAGTGGGCTGGGGGAGATGGGAGATTATGTGGGTGAGTGCGGAATTTGTGTGTGGGTAGGTGCGGAATATGTGAGTTGACGGGGAGATGTGTGTGTGGCTGAGGAATGTGTGTTTGGCTGGGTGGTTGGGGGTGTGTGGGTGGAGGAGGATATTGGGTGAGTGATTGTTGGTGGGAAATGGGACGGGTAGAGGATATGTGAGTGGGTTGGGAGATGTGTGTAGGTGGGGGATGTGTGGGTTATTGAATGTATGTGTGCTTGAGGTGTGGGTGGATGGGATGTGTGGTGGGTTAGAGGTGTGTGTGGGTGGGGAGATGTGTAGGTGTAGGGATGTGGTGGATGGGTGGGGGAATGTATTGTATGTGTGTGTGGTTGGGTGGGGGAGTTGGAGTGAATGGGGGATGTGTGGGTGGGTGGTGGATGTGTCTCATAACATAGTAATATGCATTGTTTATGTTTACAAAATTCATGTGACAATGTTTTTTTCCTATGCACTGTTGATGAAAGAAAGATGAGTGATTGGAAGGGCCGAATGTAAGACGGGCCTGCGTGCCCAATTTGTTACCCTTTGAAAATAAAGTCTGTTCTGTTCTGTTCTGTTCTGTTCTGTATGTGTCTCTATGTGTGGGAAGGGAGATAATTATATTTGTGACATGGGTTAAAAGTTAAAGGTGAGAGATAAGCTTTATTGCATTAAGTTTTACCCCATCTGGTTGAATCTATTTCCTCAGCATGGCACGTTTCTCCAAGGATGAGCCCCAGGGATCTTCGGAAAAACTGCACTTGCGGTCTGAAAGCTGCAGTCTAAAGATGAACTCATCACTTTCAAAGGGCAGTAACTTTGCCATGGAGAAGTGTGACATAAACAGAATCAGAAACACAAACACAAACAGCTAATAAAGAAACAATCATAACAAAAACAGTCATGACAAAACCAGCCAAGAGAGAACCAGCTATGATGAAAACAGCCATGACAGAAACAGCCATAATAAAAACAACCATGATAAAGCCAGCCAAGAGAGAAAAAAGCCATGATAGAAATAGCTATGAAAGAAACAGACAAGAGTGAAACAGCCATGAGAGAAATAGCTATGAAAGAAACAGGCAAGAGTGAAACAACCATGAGAGAAATAGCCAAGAGATAAACAATTATGCGAGAAGCAGCCAAGAGAGAAACACTCATGAGATAAACACCCACGAGTGAAACAATCATAAGAGAAACAGCCATTAGAGAAACAGCCATGTTAGGCAATGGCATCCCAGACCAGCCTTGAGGTTTGCAGTACTTGAATCTCGTTGATGCGCAGACTTTGGCTAGTGGCATGGAGCAGGGAAGAAAACTATTCACCCCATCTCATATGAAACCTGTACATTTTCATGGCAGTGCTTGCTGATAGCTGATATTTGCCAATCATATTGTTTTTGTTGTATGTACATTGGTATTATCCAGTTCACCCCATATCATTAAATTATAACCTAGTATATATGATGCCGGTCTCTCTGGCCGAGGGGTTACAACACTTTCTCCGTAATCCCGTTTATCACGCAGAGTCTCGTAGCAGGGCAAGAGCTGGGAGCGGTTTGACCCCCGCTGGTGACTTGCGGGATAACTGAGCCGGCCGCTCAGAAAGCAATGGCAAACTACTGAACGTAATCTTGCCAAGTAATCAACATACAGCTGAAAGATGCTGATGTTGACAGCGATGTCCTGTAAAGGATATGCACAAAACAAACATATATGACACCTATATACTTTCACACTAACTTGGCAGTGTTTGCTGATAGTTGATCTGTGCCATTCATGTTGTTTTTGTTGTATGCAAATTGGTATTATCCTATTCAACTCTTCTGGGTTATAAGTAGCATGAAACTGGCACCTGGCCGTCTAAATTGACGATAGTTTGTAAAATGGAGTTATACCTCTCCATAGCACAAAGCCTGGGCTGAATTTACAAACCATGTGTTGCCCATGCAGTATGATCCCTCTCTCGACCTGCCTAGTTTACTCCAGTGGAACAGTAACACCAATACACCTGGAACAAGATCAGCTGCAGAAGCTGCTAGATCTGCAAAAAAAAAGTCGCTTAAAAGTCGACAGTGTCGACTTCATTGCACCGGGTTTTATCCCATATGGCTCGGCCTCTTTCCGCAGTGCGGAAAGCGTCACACAAAGCACAAACTCCATAGCTCTAGCGACGACCCACGGGAGTCTCTGAAAAATTTCACTAGATCTGCAAAGCAATGCACTAACTGTCTGCCTGTTGAAGCTTTAATCCTAGACCTGTTGCCGACCAAGGCATAGGGTCTGGTCCGCTCTGCAATGACATTTAGTCTTTAGGTTGCATTATCCTGATACACTCCCATATGCACTGCTCATCTATTATTATTTAAGATCATGGATATTTTTTTTCACCATTCATATATTTTTAGATTTGACGATGGATAGCTTCCATAAAATGCATGATGACCTTGAATCTGTGATTGAGAAGGACAGATGCACTATTATGGCCATTGATTCAGCGAGACAGAGCCCAGAACTGGTCGATGATTCTTTGCGACAGAAACTGGATCTCATTATACATTCTAATACATTCATGGTGAGTTCACGATTGTTTCTTACTTAGCAGTTTTCTTCTTGGCTGTTTCTACAAGACTGTTTCTCTCTTGGCTGTTTTTGTCATGTTTGTTTTCTGTCATGGCTGTTTCTCTCTTGGCTGTTTCTGTCATCAATGTTTCTGTATGGCTGTTTCTTTCCTGGCTGTTTTTATTATGGCTCTTTCTATTATGGCTTTTTCTCTTTTGGCTTTATTTAGCCATGGTTGTTTCTCTGTAGGCTATTTCTATCATGGCTGTCTCTGTTTTTGCTGTTTCTGTTATTATTGTTTCTGTAATGGTGGCTGCTGTCATGGCTTTTTTGTCACGGCTGTTTATTTCTGCACTATTTGTCTCCTGTCTGATTTTACCATGGCTGTTTCTGTCTAGACTGTGTCTGATGTGGCCTTTTCTCTCTTGGCTGTTGATCTCCTGGCTGTTTCTGTAAAGGTTGTTTCTTTCTTGGATATTTCTCTCTCATGTCTGTTTCTGTCATCGCTGTTTCTCAAATCAATGGCTATTTCCTAACTGTTTATCAAATCACTGTATTTTTTGTCCAGTGCTGTTTCTTTCTTGACTTTCTAAGATCATTGTTTCTCTTCTGTCTATTTTTACATGACTGTTTCCCAAATCGCTGTCTTTTATGGATGTTTATATCTAAGCTGTTTCTGAAATCACTGTATCTTATGTATGTTTATATCAAAGCTGTTAGTTAGTTAGTCACATTTCCAATATCACACAAAATGCTGTTCACTGCCCAATGTGAAGAGTGGAACAGACAAGAATCTTGGCAAGCCAACTGCTTGCACAGGTACACTGTGCATATTGCTGCTGCCAGAATGCCAACAAAAAGTCCTCCAAGAAAAATACGGTTCATCGTCAATGGAATCCGCAGTCACCAGAAAGACTTCATTGACCCGGGTTTTATTTCACATGGTTCGGTCTCTTTCCACAGGGCAACCCGCCAAAAGCGTCGCACAAAGCACAAACTCCATAGTTTCAGCGACGACTCCCAAGAGTCTCCTGAAAAATGCACTCATGAACTGAAAGTCCAAGAAAAATACAGTTCATCGTCAGTGGAATCCGCAGTCACCAGAAAGACTTCATTGACCCGGGTTTTATTTCACATGGATCGGTCTCTTTCCACAGGGCAACCCGCCAAAAGTGTCGCACAAAGCACAAACTCCATAGTTTCAGCGACGACTCCCAAGTCTCCTGAAAAATGCACTAATGAACTGAAAGTCAATTCAGCGACAGCCGGCCACTGTTCCGAACATGCAATTAACTGTGCAAACAACAGCGGACAGATGTAAAAGCATTCCACACAAATTTCACAGCTCACAGTGTCGCACCACACACTCACTCAGTAGCAAGGCGACAAAAACCACATAAAGCTGTTTTCAAATCACTGTCTCTTATGGCTATTCCTATCAAAGCTGTTTCTCAAATCACTGTTTCTTATGGCTGATTCTATCAAAGCTGTTTCTAAAACTCTATTTGTTATGGCTGTTTCTACCAAAGCTGTTTCTGAAATTACTGTTTCTCATCAGGTTATTTCTTCCATGACTAATATCTTCAGGAGAAAAAAAGGTTAAACAAACAGCCATCAACTTGTTTCTCCTTGTCATGTTTACCTTCTTCTAGAAGAGCTTCCCTTCCATTTGGTTGGTTGAGTTATTCTTCCTGTCTTTAGACTTGTGTCTGGTTGGTTGGATTTTGCAACTCAAGTTTTATACTGGATGGGGCGGTTAGTCACCAATTGGTGGTAAACACATATTTAACATATCACATTCACATCACCAGGAGTTAATCACATATTAAAGACGTCGCTTTATGCACATCACCAATTGGTGGTAATTTTGTGGGTAATCACATATTTAACATATGAATGTATTTACATTACCAGGTGGTAATCACATATTTAACATATTATGTATCACATCACCAAGTGGTGATCACATATTTAACATATTATGTATCACATAACCAGGTGGTGATCACATATTTAACATATTATGTATCACATAACAAGGTGGTGATCACATATTTAACATATTATGTATCACATCACCAGCTGGTGATCACATATTTAACATATGAATGTTTCCACATCACCAGGTGGTGGTTATTGTTCTGGTGATCGTTGACGTGCTTGTGGTAATCACTGAACTTTTGTTTGACCTTGAAATTGTTCACCTCGAAGCTGAGTATCACGTTATTCCCAAGGTAAAGTATTTCACAGTATGAAAATTCACTTACTGAAAAGTTTTATGTAGCCTATTCTTCTGTGAAATATAAAATAGTAAATAGTAAATATGAAATCATGAATCTATGTTATTTTTATTTCATTTGATTTAACATTCGCTTGCTTTGAAATCAAGCAGAGTCCTTACACGCACTAGTACTTCTACTTCACAGGATTGATTGTTTGCGTGATTTTTGAGCAAATATCAGTCCAGTGGCACTAACAGTAGCAGCACGTGTATGGAGTATGCTTGAATTCAAATCCAGTGGGGGAAATATATATATATATATATATATATATACACACACACCTATATTGATTGCTGGTGATTGGAGAACACCTATATTGATTGCTGTTGAATGGAGAACACCTATATTGATCACTGTTGGATGGAGAACACCTATGTTGATTGCTGTTGGTTGGAGAACACCTATATTGTTCATTGTTGGTTGGAGAATACCTATATTGATCATTGTTGGTTGGAGAACATCTATATTGATTGCTGTTGGGTGGATAACACCTATATTGATCGCTGTTGGATGGAGACGCCTATATTGATTTCTGTTGAATGGAGAACACCTATATTGATCGCTGTTGGATGGAGAACATTTATATTGATCTCTGTTGGATGGAGACACCTTTATTGATCACTGTTGGGTGGAGAACACCTATATTGATTGCTGTTGTATAGAGAACACCTATATTGATGGCTATTGGATGGATAACACCTATATTGATTTCTGTTGGATGGAGAACACCTATATTGATGGCTGTTGGATGGAGAACACCTGTATTGATCGCTGTTGGTTGAAGAACACCTATACTGTGAATGAGACAGTTTACCATGATAATACAAGTGTTGTGCTCACAGAAGCAAAATTTAAGGCATTGAAAGAAATATCTGCTAGTGCCTGGTAAAATTGACCTTTTTGCACTTATTTTTTCTCAACAGATTTTATATTATGTAAGTGTTGCCATATTGAGCATATTTCTTGTGGAAATATTTGCACGCGTGTATGTTATGCGGCTGTCATTCTTGAGACACAAGCTTGAGATATTTGATGCGGTTGTTGTCATTGTGTCCCTCTTCCTGGACATTGTGTTCAGGCACAAGGAGGACGCTTCAGTCGGTGTTGGACTCCTGATTGTGCTGCGGTTGTGGCGAGTGACTAGAATTGTGAATGGTAAGTGTTTGTAATGTCATTGTCGCATTTTTTGCCCTCAGTTTGTTACACCGCTGCACACCACTGCTCTAAAACACATTGTTCTACACAGTGCCTACGCTATTCTGCATCGGAATGTCAGGAATGTTGTATCATATCTAAAAATAGTGGTGTCACTCGATGATAGACATGTCAGTAGTTCGAATCTCATCCATTTATTGGTTGACCTAGCCTTGGTAGCGTCGTCGCAAGGACTGCTGGGTCGGAAAGAGCCTTAGAACGCCACATACAGTTAGATATTCATGGAAGCCGGTTGTGTTTTTCATATGGAGTATCTTAAACTTGAGTGTCCCTCGCCTGATTCATGTCAGAATGCCTCTGTAAAATGGATACGTAGCTGACATATGCGTCAGGTAAAGCTTTGTGTATGTGTGATCCGTGTGTGAAGGTTCCAGCACGAAAGAAAATATATTCAATTTGGAGATAGCCGCCAACTTCTCTCCCTGTTCAGGCAATGGCTGATTCCATCATCACTGTCTAGAAAATATCTAACTCCATCTTTTCTGTTTCCAAAAGAAGTGCTGTACGTACACTGTATCTTAAGCTGTGAGAAGAGGCAACTCTAAGCCCAGATTGCGATTCTAATCTAAACCTTTATAGCTTTCTGATTGCATTCAGAGTATGATTTCTGTGCTGACTGCTGCCCCCCCCCCCCCCCCTCCCCCTTTAAATCCTTGGCCCATCTTCAACACACGAGATTGAGAGAAGGAGGAATGAAAGTTTTCTTCCTCTTGTCTTTATATGTCCATGGTGTGAAGAGAGATTGTGTTGCATGACTGATTAGCATCAATGACAGGTCCAGCGTTTTAAACTGCTGTGATATATTCGAACGAGTTGTGAAATGATCACCACTGTATCTAGCACTCTGATCGAACTGCAGTCAGGCTAACAGCCCAGTCCAGGCACTCCAGTGAATGAAGAAGAAGAAGAAGATTAGTGTTAGAATGAGAGAATGATTTGCACTTTGTCATCTCATCTCTCTATCACTCTGTATATATGTTGAGTTAATGGATGAGAAGTGGTGTGAAATTTCACAATGAGTACTTCACCTGCACCTCAGTATTCATACCATACACATGACAACCAGTGTATTAACTTATGAGTGAAAATATTCATTATACGCTTCCTTACATTATTGCTTTGATTCAACCTGTGGAATGTTATTTTATTAAATCACCTCCCTGTTTGAAAAAGTAAGTAAAGGAAAAACACATAATATGCTTTCATGCATCATCACTTCTAACTAGCATGGGAAATATCACCCCAGTGTTGGAAGAAGTAGGTAAAGGTAATGACAGATGAAGTGGGAAGGAATAACCAGGAAAATTAACTAGGCAGACTAAACATCTGAGACAGCTCTGATTTGGTAACATGAGTTTATATGAGTGATACGCATAATCACCCTACCCTGTACCATAACTGTTCAGGATCAGACCTTGCTGGGTGCATTCCTTCATGAACTCTCCATCACTCATCTACTAGCCTTGCCATTCTCTGTGTCTATGTCCTCTGTGAGAATATCAGCCCAAACAGATTAATATGTACAAGAACAAAAGAAGAGGTAGCTTGCCAGATGAATTGCTGATGCTTGATACCAGTACAAAGAAGAGACACTGTAGCTCTTAACTTGTAGGTACTTCCTGAATCTTCTTCTGCCTATCACTTCTATCTGTAGCCCTTTCCTTTCTTGTCAGCTGGAGAACTATCATCAGTTGAACATATATAAATAGGATCACCATGTTTATTCACAATAGGTGAGGAAGACGGTGTTCGCAGATTATTGCAGATCTATTGCAGATCTGCAGCAGATTATTGCAGATCTATAGCAGATCATTGCAGAATATTGCAGATCTATAGCAGATTATCACAGATCCATTGCAGATCTATCACAAACTTATCATAGATCCATTGCAGATCTATCGCAAACTTATCACATGGATGGACAGACTGTTGAGTGAAGGAGGGACAAAACCAGAACCAACGCCAATGATCAGCTGGAGAACATTAGGGATTCTTGCATTACGTCAAGTGGTCAGTTACCCCGAATCAGTTATTTCAAAAGACTATATGTCCTTATCTTGAAGCAAAACGGTTCACAGAGGAGCTGCCAACCTAATAACTTCCAGAGAATCTAGTGCTCAGTGTTTCTAGGTGTCTTTCCAAAAGCCAACATGTCAGACCCATTACCATCTCACCACCAACATTAATGAACTGAATTGATTTCCCTTTAACTATAAGGAAATTAAGAACTATTGCCAAAGGCTTATTCAATGGACTGAGAACAGTTAATTAACAAAGACCAGTCATAAATGTGTTTAGAGAACTTTATTTATTCACAATATCTTCAACCCAGGGAAAATCCCATAACTTGTGTGTAACTCAGAGACATTGTTAGGAAGAACTTGTGGTTAAGCACAGTGGCTATCTGGACTGATTCATTCTTAGATCAAATGGGAGTTAAATGATCCTTACTGGAAATCTTGACATCTCTTGGTTGGCACTCTTCCGAATTCCGGTCTCAAATAGTTCTGCAGTGAATAAGTGATTAGGGTTAGGGTTAGGGTTAGTTATATAAAATTATTCACTGCAGAACTATTTGGGACCGGAATTCGGAAGAGTGCCTCTTGGTTTAATGATTGTAATTCATGTTTCAGAAATGCACAACTTGCGTTTAATTCCACAGCATTTTATTCAATAAACAGATTTCACTTCTACTTCCTCTTTTATCGGGTACATTGTGATGTGACAAAAACTTTTATATATGTGTTTAGTTAACATTACTAAATCACATACTTGAAAAATCTGGAATGACAGGTGGCTGGGTAACCACGAATAGACAGCAACGTTCTGTACTATTGTAAGCACCCAGGTTCCAGGTTATTCATAAAGGAGAACTGAAAATTATACAAATTTTCTTGTAACCGTTTCACCTATAAGGGAAAATGGATACAAATGGGGGACACGAGCTAAATAAGTAACTCCTTTTTGGGAAGGCTAAGTTTGGAGGGAAATCATCAATATTCCTGGGAAACCCCTAGATGTCCTGAGCCAATATGGGGCACTTTGGCTTCCAAAGACCCATTCCCTCCAGATGAAATTAGTCCCATCCTTCTAGCTTGACTTCATTACGGGGTAGGCCAAGGTGGGTACTGCATTCTCCTCCCAACATACCACAGTCATCATAGATCTTTATTGTGCTGTGGTTGTGGTGAGTGACTAGAATTGTGAATGGTAAGTGTTTGTAATGTCATCATAGATCTTCACTGTGCTGCAATTGTGGCAAGTGACTAGAATTGTGAATGGTAAGTGTTTGTGGTTGTGATGAGTGACTAGAATTGTGAATGGCAAGTGTTTGCAATGACATGATGGTATCATTGTGTCCTTCTTATTCATCTTCTTCCTCGTTCCTTTTATGAGAGGAGTGTGTCATGTGTTGTTATCTACCTGAGAGGTTAGTGAGTCCAACTTCAGTGTACATTTGTGCAAGGATAAGTTTCTTTAGTTGTCATTCAGGTCTTAGTCAGATATGACAGAGTTGCCGTATAACAATAGACTGTACTATATGCTTTATGTTAATGCCAAATATCTAAAGGCTTAATATATATGAACTGCTTCATTATTTTATATATATATATATATATATATATATATATATATATATATATATATATATATATATATATATATATATATATATATATATATATATATATATATATATATATATTTGTGTCAGGTCGTAGTCAGATATGACTGAGCTACCGTATAACAGTAGACGGTACTACCTGCTTTCTGTTAGCACCAAACGTTGGGCGGCGCTTACCAAACCTGACACCCCACACTGTGCCAACAGCTTCGGGCAGAAGAGCGCAATTGGGAGGGTACAAGCCTTACCCTGGTGCGAGGAAATGCAACCTAAAGGCCCTAAGCCTTGGTTGGTGGCTGGTCTAGGATTGAAGCTCCAACAGGCGGACAGTTAGAGCATTGCTTTGCTGATCCGGCAGCTTCTGCAGCTTGTCTTGTTTCAGATGTAGAGGTGTTACCTTTCCTCTGGAGTGAACCAGGCTGGCCGAGAGAGGGATCATGCTGCATGGGCAACACATGATCTCTATATTTTAGTCCAGGCTTTGTGCTATGGAGAGGCAATAACTCCATCCCTTACAAACTATCGTCTGTCAAGACGACAAGGTGCCAATGATATATATATATATATATATATATATATATATATATATATATATATATATATATATATATATATATATATATATATGAGGGCTGGTCTGGTTCGCAAGATCAGTCCCGCGTCTAGCGTTCGTTGTCTCGGATGGCTGTGTGAGGTGCACCAAACTGGGATCTTCCCAGCCAACGCAAGTTAGCGAGGCAGGCGTTTCGAGAATGTAACCGCATCATGCAGCTAGGGTCGTGGTTTGAGTGGACAAAAGAGCAAATTTCGTACGACCGTTCGACAAAGTCTTGATAAGCGCCCACTCTCTCTCGATGAGTAGTGGGCCTGCAGTCAGTAAGCTGGTATAGTTTTTCTGTCAGTCCTGCCGGCTTAGCTTGAAAGCTCGTTGGCAGGTGTCCAGTGGGTTTGCATGTGTCACCTTGTACCGGGAGGGTGTGCTTTAGCGATGCTACTCTTGGCTTGCTTGTGCGTGAATAGTCTGTCTGTCCGATAGATATCTGGTTGATCCTGCCAGTAGTCATATGCTTGTCTCAAAGATTAAGCCATGCGTGTCTAAGTTCACACTGTCTCATGGTGAAACCGTGAATGGCTCTTTAAATCAGTCGAGGTTCCTTAGATGACAAGATCCTACTTGGATAACTGTGGCAATTCTAGAGCTAATACATGCTTACCGTTTTTATTGTTTCTTTACTTATTCAGTCAGTCGGTTGAGATTTGCCCGCAACAGACGAGCAATATCTCCGGCGGGCCTATTCTTGCTGGTCGCGAGATCCGCACAGTGGAAGGATGGGAGATTTGCTCGCAACAGACGAGCAATATCTTCGGCGGGCCTATTCCCTGTGGTCGTGGGATCCGCACAAGTCAGGCGGGGAGTCTGACTGTAGTACACGCTTTACACAGGTCCGGACACTTGTGATTAAACAGATGTACGCGTTCTATGGTCCAGGTGCTTACGAGGCCCTCACCTGTGGGACTTGGCTGAATGCCTCTAAGTCGGGTCCCTTGGGTTCCAGGGCCTGGCCACCACTCACCACCTGCTCATGGAGGAGGGGTCTCGGAGGTTTAATGCTGAGCTGCCAGCGTCTGCAGCCTACCTTGTTCCAGACTTATTCGTTACCTATTCCTCTGGAATACACAAGGCAAGGCCGAGAGAGGGAACATGTCATTTGGGCACCACATGTTTCTCTGAAGCTCTGCCCAGGCATTGTGATGGAATTTTGGCCACATTCCAAGTCACATACTTTGGTCTGTCAAGACTGTAAGGTGCCACTCACATATAATAATATGTTTTGATTTGTGTGTGTGTGAATATATTCTGAAAAAAGTAAAGAAGAAATGTATTATTTTTCGTTGTAGTCACAGTTGCATTCAATGCAAGTCTACCAGCACCAATAAAGTGCTTGGATTCCTGTAGAAAAAATTCTCTTGGTCGCGTGTGTAACCACTCATGCACCACCTGCTATACCTCTTCATGGGACCTAACAGTTTTGAGACTTCCTACTCCACTCATACACTTGCTGAACTCACAGGCATGCATCACCATACTGGACCTTTATTCACCGATAAATTTCTATAGGTCTCACCCCTTCATTGATAAAAATAAAAATGGATAACAGAATGCTGCTCCTCTTTGGTGCATTTCAAAATTGGGGCGGCCATTGTTAAACTGTCCTTATGATGCCACCATGTTTGTCTGCACCGTGATATCACGTGGTTAACACTCTTGACATCCTTAACAACAATATTGAAAGGTTATAAGATAATGGCATGGTTATTGTAATTTCTATCACACTTATAAAGTTTTCATTTGAAGCCCCTCATATATATATATATATATATATATATATATATATATATATATATATATATATATATATATATATATATATATATATATATGGCCCAGTGGTTATGAGTTTGATTCTCATCTGGGTACGATTCTTTCTTTGACTTCAGTTTCCAAATTAACCCAACCTAAAATGAGTACCAAGAAATTATCTGGTAAGAAAAGGTGGCTGATATGATATTGATCGCATCATATATGAGGCTACCACCATATATTCAGCACCCCTCCCATTGTGAAAGGGCAGCCTTTGCCATTAGGTTACTTTATAATAGAATGGTGACGATCTTTTGTAATGAAATGCCCAGTTACTTTCCACATTCATGTGTAAATACCATAGTTTTTTTGGCTTCAAGGGATTATCACTGCTGCTGCGGTGGCGGCTGTGGTGGCCACGGCCATAACCACTATGACTACTATTACTGCTACTGCTGCTGCAAGTATTACTACTACTACTACTACCACCATCACGACCACCATCCACCACCCACCAAAACCACCACCACCACCAACATCACAACAACTACTACTACTACTACTACTACTACTACTACTACTACTACTACTACTACTACTACTACTACTACTACTACTACTACTACTACAACTACTACTACTACTACTACTACTACTACTACTACTACTACTCCTGTTTTTGCTGCTGCTGCTGCTGCTGCTAACACTAATACTGCTTCCGTTGCTGCTATTAATAAGTAGGAAGAAGGAAAAGGAGGAGTCACTTTGTATTAGTAACAACAATTAAAATATCCTACTCCTACATCTTATTATCATAAACTGTGATATATTTTAGGGATATAATAAAATGTGAATACCATATTTATATATTTTAAGGATATCATAAATGATGAACACCATATTCATATATTTTATCAATATAATAAACTGTAAATACTATATTTATATATTTTAGGGACATCAAAAACTCAAAATATCCCTAAAGTAATGACATCTAAAACTAACATTATCCAATTTCTATATTCTAGGGATAGTGATGTCGATCCAGAAGCAAGCAAAGAATAAAATTGCGAAGGAACGAGAACGTTTCGAGGCATGTGCACAGGAACTCAGGGTTCTACAAGAACTATGCTCCACACAGAAAGAAGAAATTGAAAGATTAAAACAAATTATTAACCAGCATAACATTGAATTCACAACTAATATAAGCCAACCAGCAAGCAACATGCAAATAGACATTGGGACAGATCTTAGCAGTTCTATAGATGGCAAAGAGAATCTTGTAGTTACGTGACATGTGCCTTTTACATCTTTATGTGGTATCTTGTATTTTCAACGGAGATTTCCTCTTTATTCTTCTGTGATCAAAATATAAAATGTTAATCATCAGTTTTACAAAAATACAAATATAAAACACTGGAGAATGTTGTGGCAACAAAACTTCTTCTGTAAACAAAGGCAAAAACAATAAAAGCCAAAGATAGAAATCACACTAAATGAACTACATTGTAGCTTAATGTTGTATGTGAAAATATGCAATAAAATAAAAAGTTAGTTGCATATCTTTTACATGACGTCACAGTCAATTCCAGCATTTTTTGATTGTTTGTGATTTCTTTGCAAGTTTGCTTTCTGAATGACTGGCACTCAAACCATTGTATGAAAACCAGTGCAAGGCGATCTGCTTCCACATCACTTGCAACTGTTTTGAACGCAGTTGGCAGAATTGCAAATTGTGTTCATAACCCCTTTACTACAGCTCCCCGGTGCAATACAAATAAAATACAATGAAATGTAAGGGATGTAACCAAGCATTTGTCAAATCCATCAGAGTTATGACATATATTTTTACACAAAATAACTTGGAAATAATGAACCCTTTCTTTGAACATTGAATGACAACTTAAAAAGACACAATTCTGAAACAAATAAGGAAATCTGATTAAACATTAACATACTTCATGTCAAATTCACAATACTACCATGCACATAATCGTCAAATTCCAGATAATGGCTTTTTCTTTATCTTTTATTAGTTTTGGCTTACTTTGTTCTTATTGTTGTATTTTTGTTGTTGGTAAATCAAACCTGAAATCTCATTATTTTGTTAAACTGAAACTCAAAGAATATACTGTCATTGTACAAGTGATAGTCAGTGACATTTAAAACTCGTTTTAACAGTTTGATATTTTATTGCATTTATGTTGCAGTTTTGTCATAGTGGGTATGTGTGTGGGTGGGTATGTGGGTGGTGGGTGGGTGTGTGGGTGAATGTGTGTTCGCACATGTGCATGCGCTAGCATGTGCTGGATTTGATATTATGAGGAATTTGTTAATATACTGAAATGAATAGGCTGCTGATTTTAATATTATTCCTCCTCCTTCTGCCATGCATCACTCACATGTAATGTGATACTCCTCCTCCTTCTGCCATGCATCACTCACATGTAATGTGATCTTCCTCCTGCATGCTTCTCCACCAACTTTCCCTCCAGAGCACTGATTAACACGGAGCAGTGTTGTTTTAAGTAGTCAAGGTACCTTCATTATCTGACTATCATCTTATTAAGTCTTAATCATCATCATCACCATAATCATGATTATGATCATCATCATAATCATCATCATAATCACCACCATCATCATCACCACCACCATCATTTATCACTGCCATCATCATCATCATCACCATCATCATTATCACCACTACCACCACCATCACCACCATCATCACCACCACCATCATCACCATCACCACTACCACCATCATCATCACCACCATCATCATCACCACCACCATCATTTATCACTGCCATCATCATCATCATCACCACCACCATCATCATCACCACCACCACCACCATCATCACCACCACCATCACCATCACCACCACCATCACCACCACCACCATCATCATCACCACCACCACCATCACCACCACCTTCATCACCACCACCATCACAATCTTGATTATCATGATCATCAAGTGCTATGCAAATAAACATGAGCATTCATGATTCTCCACCTGAACACAATCATGAATATTTCCATTAACTGAAAGAGTTAATGGGACAAATAAATTATTGAGTTCTATAGTTTAGCAAACTCGATGTTTTAATTATCTTAACTGATTCAGTGTCCCGGAGGATAACTTGTGACCTCCCATTTGGATAGAAGGATGATATATCGCCATACTAGGGTCATCGTGTTACTTGTTTTATTTTGTAATACCTTTCACAATTTTAATGCTTAGTTAACAGAAATTTCCATTACAATATTTGTTCATTTGATTGTGTACCATATGATTGGTCCACACCTACTTTTTTCTGGCACTGAATCCGTGAAAGATGTATAAATGAATATGATGTTGAATTCTATATTTCAAAACCTTCATATTTAATGAGCTGAGAGGTTTAATGAAATTAATATGTTACTGAGTGGACTTTTTAGTGTAGCTGATAGGGAGATGCACTGATAAAGTCATGATTGTGGGTGGACAAGGGTCGATGCCTGTGTCGTTGTCTCTGCCAAGTAAAGAAAAGACTTGTCACCTAAAGGGTGTATTTTTAATGACTGTGGGGTTTTTGAAAATATTGCTGTTCCAAGTTCTGTGAACTCATGCAACATACAAGGTATTTATTTAATTGAATATGTCATTGAATTCTGTGTTTTAACATGCTTGACATTGTAATTAACTGAAGGATTTATTGAAATGAATATGTCATTGAATTCTATATTTTAACAAATTTGATAATGTAATTAACTGAAGGATTTATTGAAATGAATATGTTATTGAATTATTTAGCTTACCACATTTGATATGTTAATGAACTTAATGTAACTCTTCAAAGCTCATCATCATCACCATGTGCCATGCCGGTAAGCGTGGGCGGTAATGTTTTGCCATCTCACTCGATCACCAGAGTTGTGGATCAGCTCAGTGTTCCTGTCTCAACCATGCCACTAGGCCAAGCCATCCAGGTATTTACTTCTCTGCGTTCCCCTTGTTCTCTTCCCCTCGATCTTGTCACCAAGTTCTCCAGTTTATTTCTTCTCATAACGTGACCAAACAATGTTGACTGTCTACTTCTAATTTATTTAATCAGTTTATGATTTTCGTTTGTTTCTTGTAGGACTTGGTCATTAGTTTTTCTGTCTGTCCATGGTATTCTTTGTATTTTCCTCAGAAACCACATTTCCTCAGCCATCAGATTGTTTTTCATCCTGTTTGCTCATTGTCCACGCTTCACATCCATACAAAGGCATAGGTTCTATGTAACACCTCAACGCTTTTTTTCTCGTTGCAAATGACATCTTTTTATTGGTCAGTATGTTTTCTATCTTGCAAAAGGCTACCTTCGCCGTGATGATTCTTGTTCTAATCTCTTCAAGGCATCTCCCATAAGATGTTATGACTGTTCTGAGATAATTGTCTTGATTCACTTGTTTATTACATAGCGGGGTAGGGGTATCCCCTATCAAAGGAGATGTAAGACGCCTCCTTTCCTCCATTAGTCTACGGGATACCCTTGGGCAAGGTGGAGTACCCATTTAGCCCCCCAGTCAGAGTTACGTGAAGCCATGAAAGCAGGTGGTGGATGGAGAGAGAGCAGCCAACAGACTGTTGTTGGTTATGGTCTGTACTCTGCGGCGATAGGCAGATAATCTCATCAGTAGAGACAATCACGACAGTAGAGATCAGTAGAGACAATCACATCGTGATTGTAACTGACCCAGAAAGCATGCTGAGGAAGGTGAGGACAGGCAAGCTTTGGGCAGAGTGGCTTGCTTCGCTTCGGAGGTCACGGGTGGCAAGCATTGCCTGGATCTTTTCTCTGGGGCATGCCAGTGTGCTGGGGAATGAACAGGCAGACAGATTGGCTGGCTCTGCAAAACTTGGTGGAGTATTGATGCATGTTAAGGCAGACGTGGTTGTGGCCTTGTGGGAGCACGTGTACACCTTGGAGGAGCAAATGGATCACCATGGTCTGGCAAGAATGCGACAGCGAGGAGTGACGAGGGGATCTGGCCGACGCTCGATGCTCAGACGGACATATAATCAGATTGCTACTGGTACTATTGGTGTTGGAACTCTTCACTGGCTGCTGAGGATGGGGACGGAGTGCTTATGGGAATGCCCTGAATGCTGTGATGTCGGTTCCTAAATCAATCAATCAATCAGTCAGTAGAGACAATGGCTATGGCCACCGACTAGTACAGTCACTGCCCAGAAGGAAAGCAATGGCAAACTACCTTCTTCAAAACTTGCCAAGAAACCATAACAACCATGAATAAAAACATAATAAGAAAGAGATCTTGTGGCGAGACCCCAGGCCAGGCAGATCAGATAACACTGGGGAAGAGTGTGACACGGGGACCAGTACTAGTATTCGTGATGAATTAGTTAATCCTGACTGTGTTACCAAGGAAATCCCCTGTGTCAGATTAAGAAACAGAGTGAGAATAGGAACGTGGAATGTGAGAAGTCTGTATGAGGGGAAGCTTAAAGTAGTATGTGATGAGACTGAGAGGTTAAATATTCACATTTTAGGAATTAGTGAACATTGCTGGAGAGGCAAGGGACATTTTACAACTGAAAATTGAAGTCTTTTAATTTATTCTGGTAGAGACGTCGGAGGCCAGAGTGGAGTGGCATTTTGTTTAGATAAAACAACTGCAAAAGCTTTAATGGGATATAACCCAGTTAGTGATAGAATCCTCACTATTAGACTTAAATGCACATACCACGAAAAGAAAAGAATGATAAAATCAGTCAGAAGGCCACCAAACCTTACTCAAGACGACCACCACGTTATGGACAGACCAGAACAGGTCATTCTTCTGCGCCTCAGAACAGGACACAATAGATTACGCAACCACATGTATACAGAATTCAAGATTGGTGACTCAGCCATGTGCACATGTGGTTTGGCGTCACAGACAGCAGAGCACATACTCCAGGATTGCCCAAACTACAACATATCCAGGCAAACCTTCTGGCCTAGAGAGACAACAGTGGAAGATAAACTCTATGGACCGCTGAGTGAACTAAAAAAGACTGTTAGATTAATACAAGAGACAACATTGCAGTTATAAACATATTTCAGGCGAACGAAAGAAGAAGAAGAAGAAGACTTAATGGCCGTCCAAAAAACACAACTCTCATACAGATATATGCATCTACTTCAACAGCAGAGGAGGACGAAATTGAAGATTTTTACAACACACTACAAGACACATTAAATAAGATTGGTCATAATGATATAGCAATAATAGTGGGAGATTTTAATGCAAAAGTAGGTACAGGAAGGGCTGAAAATGAGAGACACGTTTTAGGAAAATTTGGATTGGGAAATAGAAAGGATGCAGGTGACAAATTAATTGAATTTTGCACAGAAAATGAGTTAACGATAGCCAACACACTTTTTAAACAACACCCATGAAGACTCTTCACATGAAAGTTCCTGAACAGTATAACCAAAAATCAGATAGATTATATTTTAATACAAAGAAGATGGAGATCAAGCATAACATCTGAAAAAACCCTACGAAGTGCAGACTGTGATACAGATCATCGGTTATTAGACGCAGATCTGAAATTACAACTCAAAAAGCTTACCCGAGGACCAAGGCCACATCATTTTGATCTCACAAAAATACCAGACGCATACAACGTAGAAGTGAGGAATCATTTTGGGGGTCTTGATGTCTATACAAGAGGAAATGACGCCTGAGAACTGGCAGTACAAGCTAGAGATACCTTGATAACTGCAGCCAAAGATTTAATTCCGACCAAGAAAAAGCAACTTAAGCCATGGATTACATCATTCACGTTAGAATTAATAAAACAACGAAAGGAACAGAAACAGAAAGGAGGTGAATCTGATAACAGCAGGATGAATAAGAACCTTTTTAGCAGGCGGGCCAAATTTCAGAAATAATATTTCATGCCGGGTCACACACCTAATTTAAAACAAAAAATTAAATTAAGCAAGCAAGCGTGCTACAGCCTCGACCACATCATAGCTTTCCACTCCGCGGGCCACATGCAGCCCGCGGGCCTCGTGTTGGCCACCCCTGATCTAGACCAACAAGCAGTGGTTAGAATAGATGGCGAGACATCAGATTGGTTTGAAATCAAGCAAGGAATCCGTCAGGGATGTGTGCTGTCCTCGTATCTGTTTAACATGTAAGCCAAAATTATAATGAGAAATGTAAGAGATGATATAAACAGGGAGCTATATGATGCCCTAAATATCGGTGGTCATGACATACCAGAGATTCGATAAGCTGATGATATTGATACAGTATTTCTATCCACAACACAGACTGGTATAGAAAACCTAATAGCCTCAACCCAATTGAATAGTAAAAATCACAACTTGTATCTTAACATAGCAAAAACAAAGATAATGCATACAGATAAAACTACTATGGAGAAAGAAATATATGTTAATGAGGAAAGATTGGAGGTGGTGGAAAATGTTGAATATCTTTGGTCATTGATTATCAATAACGGTGACACAATGAAAGAAATTAAACGACGATTATCGATTGCTCTTCAAAGACTAAAACAACTGAATAAATTATGGAGTGGAACAGACAAACTACAAGAATTAGATTTTTAAAAGCATGCATCTTTCCCATTGCAACATACGCCTGAGAGACCTGGACACTTACTAAAAAAGTTGAACAGCGCATAAATGCCTTTGAATATAAATGTTATAGACGAGTTCTAAGAATATCGTGGGTAAAGAAAAGAACAAACGTATACATACTTCAAGGGTTGAATATTGAAGAAGGTTGGCTACTAAAACAAAAAAAAATTGAAATATTTTGGTCACTTGAAACGTCACGAAAGTTTGGAGAGAACAATATTGGAGGGGTATATGCCTGGGAAGAAAGGAGCGATCAGCTCTGGTGTATAAGCGCGACTGTTTGTTTGGTGTGCAGATCTGATGCCTAGGAGTATTAGTTGTACTATTATCATTATCAAGTCGCCACCGTGGTTTCTTCTCCGCACTTTACTTTACTGATTGTTAGACTCTGCCATTCTACACAAAGTACGCCAATTTACTATTACACACAACTCCGCTCTCCTGTAGAAATGTAACTCGGACTCGAATTTATGTTTTTTTGTTATGGACATATCACATACACCATCATGTATTCCACACTGACATTACCATAAACACCACATTTCTATACATTAACATAAAAGAGTGGCTCAATTTTGGCCACAACTCTTCTCGACCTGGTCCACACTTTATGAAACCACCATCTAGAATGCCTTGTCCGGATGTCGCTTCCTGTTGACCACGAAGCGAGTCCTAGCGTTTCCACACTGTGTGAAAAGTATCCACTTTTCACGATCCAGTTGTCCATTTACTGAACACTGCCATAACCTCTGACCTCATCTAATTTGGGTTACTGCATAACAAATCCATGGCCTTATCTGGACCATGGCACAGCAGTTACTGTACCCTTGCTTTCTACAAACCCACATTGCTCTTCTCCTATTTCGAGTTGTATTCTCTTCCTAACTCTTTGCATGATAATACTTAGCAAAATCATTGTGATGTGGCTCATTATACTAATTGTTCGATGTTGATCACATTCTAAGGATCTTGATTTCTTCGGGATTGCAATAAATATAGAATTACATAATTCAGGAGGTATATCTCCAGTATCATATATTGCGCTCAGCAGTCTGGTAACCTGGTCTATTCCATATTCTTCTAAAGCATTGATCATTTCTGTTGTGGTGTTATCTGGACCCAGTGTCTTCAACGCTGGAAGGACAGTATTTGTAGCTGATATTATTATATTATTACTTCTTTTTTTTTATTGGGCTGAACATTTCTACTGAACTTGTTGTTTCTTGTTGTACTAGTTATACATTTTATAAATTCAACACAACGTCAACTCTTCAAAGAAACTTTGGCAAAGGCTGGCCATAGTAATGCAGAGATTAAAAAGAAGTAAGAGACTAATGCACAATACTAGCAAAGAAGTTAACGTAACTTGTTTGAGAACATGCATCTTTACCGTGGCAATATACGGATGTAAATCATGGACAGTTTTGCAATCACTGTCTGTCCAAAAAAAACAACAACCAAAAAAAAAATAACAACAACAACTGTTATCTTCTGCCTATAGTATCTTGCAGTGTAGGGCAAGGGGTCTTGAGCCTGCGGAATTAAGGCCGCCTGGCTAGTGCAGTCGCCGCGACTTTGCAGGTTAGGATTTTATTTTTTCCCCCAACAGAAAAAAAAAATTCACGCTTTAACAAGGATTCGAACCTGGGTCTCCTGAAGGAGAACCCAGTGTTCTAGTTACTCAGCCAGAAGAAGAGAATTGAGGCATTTTAGCTTAAATGTTACAGAAAAATTCATAATGGTATAAAAATATGGGGTGGCTGTTGCGGAGCTAATCCTTGGGTCCGAATAAAAACGCTAAATATAATAAGAAGCTTAAGAGATGGAAAAACGTTGTTCAGTATACTTGTCTTAGCATTCGCGAAATATTTCTAACAATGTTGTTTTTCCCATAGTGAATTTGAATAACGAAGACACAAACAATAGATTGCACGATTTATTGCCTGGCATATTTTGCTGCATCTCGTCAGGTACATACTGCAGACATCACACAACAAACTAAGTGCTCTGATATCTTTTTGTCATACGGCCACCCACAAACTTATAGTGACCCTTGACAAGTGCTCTGATATCTTTTTGTCATACGGCCACCCACAACCTTGTAGTGACCCTTGACACTTTCCGGTCACCTGACTTTCCTTCCTGCGTCTTTCTTTGCTGCGACATAGGTGATGCTTTCCATTGCCTTCTTAAGAAGACCTAAAATGCAGCTAAATATGCCAGGCAATAAATCGTGCAATCTATTGTTTGTATCTTCGTTATTCAAATTCCGAACAATGTTTGAAATATTTATCAAATACTGAGATAAGTATTATTTCGTCTTATTTGTTCTTTATTCTTTTGTTTTTCTAGTTCATTGATAAAGACTTTGATCAAATGTTTTACCTGTCTCTGAGTGTGTTATTGCATTCGTTAAGCTGCTTAGTCATATTTTGTTTTCATTCAAAAAAATTCTTAGTCAGACATGGATCAAGAAGAAGTAAGACATGGATCAAGAAGAAATAAGACATGGATAAAGAAAAAAGTAAGACATGGATGAAGAAGATGTAAGACATGGATCAAGAAGTAAGACATGGATCAAGGTGAAGTAAGAAATGGATCAAGAAGAAGTAAGACATGGATCAAGGTGAAGTAAGAAATGGATCAAGAAGAAATAAGACATGAATCAAGGTGAAGTAAGAAATGGATCAAGAAGAAGTAAGACATGGATCAAGAAGAAGTAAGACATGGATCAAGAAGAAGTAAGACATGGATCAAAAAGAAGTAAGACATGGATCAAAAAGAAGTAAGACATGGATCAAGGTGAAGTAAGAAATGGATCAAGAAGAAGTAAGACATGGATCAAGAAGAGGTGAAACATGAACCAAGTAGAAGTAAGACATGCATCAAGAAGAAGTGAAACATGGATTAAGAAGAAGTAAGACAAGGATAGTGAAGTAAGACATGGATCAATGAAGAAGTAAGTCTCGGATCAAGAAGAAGTAAGACATGGATCAAGAAGAAGAAAGACATGGATCAAGAAAAAGTGAGACATGGATCAAGAGGAAGTAAGACACAGATCAAGAAGAAGTAAGACATGGATCAAGAAAAAGCGAGACATGAATCAATAGGAAGAAAGACATAAATCAAGAAAAAGTAAGACATGAATCAAGAAGGAAGGCATGGATCAAGAAGAAGTAAGACATGGATCAAAAAGAAGTAAGACTTGGATCAAGAAGAAATAAAACATGGATAAAGAAAAAAGTAAGACATGGATGAAGAAGATGTAAGACATGGATCAATTCAATTCAGTTCAATTCAACTTTATTTTAAAAGAGTTAGAAATTGGGCACACTGTCCCGTCTTACATTCGGCCCTTCCAATCACTCATCTTTCATTCATCAATAGCACATGATACGTCACATAGGAAAATACATTGTCAAATGATTATTGTAAGCATAAACAATGCATATTAAAATTTTATGAGACACATCCCTCTTTCACCCATACATCCCCCTCCCACCCACATACACCCCCACCCACCCACACACATACCCATCCACACACACACCTAACCCACCCGCACTTATCACCCACCCATACACACACCCTCCATCCACCCACACACCCCACCCAAACACCCACCAACCCACCATTGCCTATTAACACACATCCCCCACACACACATATCCCCCGGCCCACACACACCCGCCCACCCACCCGGCCAAACACTCATCCCCCAACCTCAGATCAAGAAGAATTAAGACATGGATCAAGGTGAAGTAAGAAATAGATTAAGAATAAGTAAGACATGGATCAAGAAAAAGGGAGACATGAATCAAAGAAGAAGTAAGACATGCATCAAGAAGAAATGAAATATGGATTAAGAAGAAATAAGACAAGGATAGTGAAGTAAAACATGGATCAAGAAGAAGTAAACATGCTGACATTTTACAAAATCTTATTAGCACAGAATAATCTACTGCTTGTAATCAGCATCATGTTTATACGCTGTGAATATGGCACAGTATTGGTGGCGGATAATGCAAAAAAATCTACAATTGTTGGACATTGTAGTAACAGAGAGTGCAAAGAAAGGACTCTTCTTGAATATGAAGAAAACAGTAACAAAGGTTATATCAAAGAAAAATGTGAGACCAAAATGTGAAATGGAAATAGAAAGGAACATTCTTAACCAAGTGGGCAATTATAAAATCCTAGGGGCATTTATAACATCATACGGAAGGTGCACAACAGAGATCAGCAGCAGAGTTGATCCAGAACACCAAATACCGAGATCTATGGAAAGAAATGAACACCTACGCCAGCTGTCATGGTACTTGATGATGATGTTGATGATTATGTGGAAAATAAAGTGCTCTGGTCATATGGGATATTTTGGCGGTATTGAAAGAACAATGGTGAAAACATGGTTCCTGAAGAACACAAGCAGGGGAAATCATCATCATCATATGCCATGCAGATAATTGTGGGCAGTCTTGTTTCGTTATCTCCCAGGATCACCGGCGCCATGAATCAGCTCTGTGTTTCTCTCTCGCTTATGCCATGTGGCCAAGCCTTCAAGGTATTTACTTCTCTGTCTTCCCCTTATTCTTGTCCTCTCTATCTTGCCAGTTGTCACCGAGTTCTTCAGTTTAGTTATAAGGGCGGTCTTCTGAATGACTACCCAGGGACGTGGAGCCTCATGGGGCAGTCCTTATTTTAAAAAAAAATGATAATATGTAAATCTAATCCACGCGCAAATATCACTCCAGTGCATTAGAAGTAGTAGCACGTGTATGGACTACACTTGAATTCAAAAGCGAGCAAACGCGCCACTAACACTGACCACTAACACTGACCACTAACACTGACCACTAACACTGACCACTAACACTTGCAAAATGGCCTTGGTGGACCACTGACCACTAACACTGACCACTAACACTGACCACTAACACTGACCACTAACACTGACCACTAACACTGACCACTAACACTTGCAAAATGGCCTTGGTGGACCACTGACCACTAACACTGACCACTAACACTGACCACTAACACTTGCAAAATGGCCTTGGTGGACCACTGACCACTAACACTGACCATCAACACTGACAAACGGGCCTTGGTGGACCACTAACACTGACCACTAACACTGGCAAAATGGCCTTGGTGGACCACTGACCACTAACACTGACCATCAACACTGACAAACGGGCCTTGGTGGACCACTAACACTAACACTGACCACTAACACTGGTAAAATGGCCTTGGTGGACCACTGACCACTAACACTGACCATCAACACTGACAAACGGGCCTTGGTGGACCACTAACACTGACCACTAACACTGGCAAAATGGCCTTGGTGGACCACTGACCACTAACACTGACCATCAACACTGACAAACGGGCCTTGGTGGACCACTAACACTAACACTGACCACTAACACTGGCAAAATGGCCTTGGTGGACCACTAACACTGACCATCAACACAGACAAACGGGCCTTGGTGGACCACTAACACTGACCACTAACACTGACCACTAACACTGGCAAAATGGCCTTGGTGGACCACTGACCACTAACACTGACCATCAACACTGACAAACGGGCCTTGGTGGACCACTAACACTGACCACTAACACTGACCATTAACACTGACAAATGAGCCTTGGTGGACCACTGACCACAAACACTGACCACTAACACTGACAAACGGGCCTTGGTGGACCACTGACCACTAACACTGACAAACGGGCCTAGGTGAACCAGTAACCACTAACACTGACAAACGTATTTTGGTGTACCACTGACTACTAACACTGACAAATTGGCCTTAGTGGGTAACTGGCCACTAACACTGACAAACCAGCCTTGGTGGACCACTGACCATTAACACTGATTAAGGGCCTTGGTGAACCACACTGGGTTGAAAGGCTCATCGTGGAGTAAAGAGGCCTAAAAAATGAAGAACAAAGTGTTGTAATCTGCACGTGATTTCGCCTTTTCCACCAACCGAGGCGGTTATTCGAACGACACACGGGACTTGAAGCATTATGGTGCTACTCTTGCCCCTGGGGAATCCCGAGCCCTTAAAAAATAAAAACAGGAAAGTTTATTTTAGTTTAGTCGACGGATCAACAATCACTGCACACGGGTGCAACCCATAAGTGCTCCGTTCTTCTCCTAACTTAAACCTGAGTCTGGAGAAACTCAGCTCAGAGCACGAACTCCGTAGCACCGGCGAGGATCCTGAAATACTTTGGGTAGATTTTTAACTCGAAATTTTGCCCGGGCAGCGCCGTTAGGCTACTCTTTTTCCATTTCCAACTGCCAAGGGATTTATTTACGTGCGCAACAATGCACACGGGTGTCCGATCTCACTACCCAGAGACCAGGGGGAATTTTTACTAGAAGTCCACGTGAAAAAATCCCGGGGCTTGAACCCGGGACCTCCAGCACTCGAGGCGGACACCATACCTCGAGACCACGCAGCCCCCTGAAAAACAGGAAAACAAATTACAAATTAATATCTTAAATGTGGCTGATTTAGTTACAAGGTTATTCGTCTGATGGGATTGACCCTAATTAGAACGTATCTTCTGAAACTGAACGACGTAGGGTTAACTAACAAAGAATAGGAAAAATACTACTGGGATTAAGGAGATGAATATTATTTGTGTGTATTTTCAATCTCATTTTTTATTTCAATAAAGCAGACTGTTCAAATTTTCTTGTAGATGGTTGAAAGTAAAGTTTTCTTTATTTAAATTGTGTCGTCTTCATCTTGCAACAGTTCCAACATGAATCAATTCTCCTAGAGTTCTACACTCAGATCCCCACGTGGACATTTTCATACATGATTCCTCACAGGTGCAGGGAATGCGGATACAAATCGGCCGATACAGCTGGAACCTGATAAATGTATATGTTAGTGGGGAATCTTGCATAAGCAGAGAGAGTTGGGATTGGTTGAAAGGTTCAGTGGACACTCCAGATACCAGGTATCTGATATGTGGTGACTTCAATGCCCGCGCAAAGGAATGGGACAGGTCGGGAGAGAACAGACAGGGTTCTGCTCTTGCTGAGGCCTTGCTTGAGATGGATGTTGTCTGTCTAAATGACGGTACACCCACTAGGCTAGCAATGAGACCTGGGGACCCTGACACGGCCATCGACCTGGCGCTTGTATCCCAAGAGGCGGCATCAGATATAAAACGGAGCATCCTTGGAGACCATGGAAGTGACCACCTCCCCTGTTCTGTGCTGATACCTAAGCCCAGCACAGTTAGGGTTATAAGAGCTCACAGGGCATTCAGTTATGATCGAGACTAATCTTCGCTCTTGGGGCGCCTAAGATCACAGGGAAGATCTAAACCAACAAGAAGAATCTTTACCATGGTGGACACCAGAGGTCGAGAATTCATGGAGGGAAAAGAGGATGGCCATAAGGAATTGGCAGAGGGTGCGGAGAGCAACCAATTCAGTTGGCACAGAATTGGAAGAGGCTGATAGGTATAAAAAAAATAAAGGTGCAGGATTTCAAACTCCAGGCAGCAGAGGCAAAGGGGATTAAATGGGAACAGTTTATCAATGAAGTCGGTAGTGGATGTGACATTGGGAAAATTCTGGAGGCTGCACCGGCAGATGAAGAGACAGGTGATGCCTGGTACACGTGGCACCATTTATGATGATAACAACCGACCTATGACAACTGACACGGACAAAGGGGAGGCTTTACTTGCGCGATTTTTAAAACAGACGGACCAGCAAGATAGGGCTATTAGAGATAACGTCAGAGAAGCCTTGTCACGGGTCACTAGGATGGAGGACTGTGAGGAGAACGAACGAACGAACGAACAAACTTTATTTTAAAAGGGTAACAAATTGGGCACGTAGGCCCGTCTTACATTCGGCCCTTTCAATCACTCATCTTTCATTCATCAAATGTGCATGTTACATTAACATAGGGGAATAAACATTGTCAAATGGATTTTGTAAGCATAAACAACGCATATTACTCATGATACATTCACATGAGAAAACAAAAACAATATTATCAAATGAAAGTTGTAAACATAAACAGTGCATATTGCAATGTTGTGAGACACATCCCCCATCCACCCTCATATCCCGCAGCCACCAACACACCCCCACCAACCCACACATACCTCAACGCACTCACACAGAAACCAGGCGAACATACATGCCGCCACACACCCACTGAACCCCCACCCATACACATTTCCCCAAGAAGAAGAAGAAGAAGAAGAAGAAGGAGGAGGAGGAGGAGAAGGAGAAGAAGAAGAAGAAGAAGAAGACGAAGAAGAAGAAGAAGAAGAAGAAGAAGAAGGAGGAGGAGGAGGAGGAGAAGAGGAGAAGAAGAAGAAGAAGACGAAGAAGAATAAGAAGAAGAAGAAGAAGAAGAAGAAGAAGAAGAAGAAGAAGAAGAAGAAGAAGAAGAAGAAGAAGAAGAAGAAGAAGAAACCACATACACATACCCCCGCCAACCCACACATCCCGCTCCTATCCACACACATATCCCGCACTCTCACAATTTTACCCACCCACCCACACACACATCAGCCAACCTACACCCACTCACCCATCCAATATTCGCCACCTCTCAACTACACATCCCCACCTATACACACATCCCCACCCATAAACACATCTCCCCACCTGCCCACACATATCGCCCACCCATAACCCAAAAATACACACCTCCCACCCACACACCCCGCCACCCACATATACCCCACTCACACACATCCGCCGCTCACACACATCTTCTCACAACGACACACCTCCCCCAACCCATACATTCATCTCACACACACATCCACCCACTCACGTACTCATCCATCAACCACTCACACCTACACATCACCCACGCGCCCATCAACACATGCATCTCTCATCTACCCTCCCACCCACACACACCCCAACCACCCAGCCAAACACACATCCCCCATCCTCGCATACATCCTTCAAACACCTGCAAACACCTGCAAATCCCACACCTCCCCCACCTCTCACACATCTCCCCTCCCACACAAAACTCCACCCATAAACACATTCCCCCCATACACACACACACACATTCCCCCACATACATTCCCCATACACATCCCGCCCACACATCTCCCCACCCACTCACACATCCTCCACCTACAAACATCCTCACCACCCACACATACATCCTCCACCCACTCACATTTACCCCATCCACACTCACACACTCCCACCCACACAGACATATCCCATTCACAGACACCCCCCACACTTATCCCCCACACCCATTACACACCCATCCCCCAACCCACACAATCTCCTACACACACATTCACCCACCCAAACACACACTCCCTACCCACACCCCCTCCCAACCCACCAACTCCCACATACTTCCAACTATCCCCTCAAACTTGTCCTTGTGTGATTAACTGTGTGATTGACTACTGCAACACACGTTGTATACATTACGGATTCAAAGAGTATGCTTAGCAAGGTGGAGAAAGGAATGTTTCGCGTGGAATGGCTCTCGTCGCTTCAGAGGTCACAGAACGTGAGAATTGTATGGATATTTTGCCCTGGCCATGCGGGTGTACGGGGGAATGAACAGGCTGATAGGCTGGCAGGGAATGTACCTCTTGGTGGTATATTGCCTATGGACAAGGGGGAGGTGGTTGTGCGCTTGTGGGACCAGGTGGAGAAGGCGGAGGAACAGATTGAGAACCCATATGTGGAAATAATGAGATTGCGGGGGATCGGCAGGGGTTCTGGAAGAATCTCAAAACTGAGAGACCAGGAGAACTTTTAATCAGATAGCGGTGGGAACGATTAGTAGTATGACTCTTCGCTGGCTGTTGAACGAGGGGACTGAGCACGTATGGGAATGTCCTGAGTGCAATGATGTCGGTTCTTAACTCAACTCAACTCAACTTCCTCACTCCAACAGTTCCCTACTCGATTCCCCTCTCCAACAATTACATATTCGAATTCCCACTCCAACAGTTCCATACTCGACTCTCCACTTCAACAGTTCCCTATACGATACCCTACTCCAACAGTTCCATATTCGACTCCCCACTCCAACAGTTCAATACTTGATTCCCTACTCCAACAGTTCCATACTCGACTCCCCACTCTAACAGTTCCATACTAGACGCCCCACTCCAACAGTTCCATACACGATTCCCAACTCCAACATTTCCATACTCGACTCCCCACTCCAACAGTTCCATACACGATTCCCAACTCCAACAGTTCCATACTCGACTCCCCACTCCAACAGTTCCATACACGATTCCCAACTCCAACAGTTCCATACTCGACTCCCTACTCCAACAGTTCCACACTGGATTTCCCACTCAAACAGTCCCATACTTGCTTCACCACTCTAACAGTTCTACACTCGATTCCCCACTCCAACATTTCCATACTCTATTTCTCACTCCAACAGTTCCATGCTCTGTTTCCCACTCCAACAGCTCCATACTCGTTACCTCATTCTAACAGTTCCATACTCGACTACCCACTCCAACAGTTTCAAATTCTATTCCCCACTCCGACAGTTCCATTCACAGCTCCCCATTTTAACAGCCGTTATCGAGAAAATGCAGAAATATATTTGTTAGTTAGTTAGTTAGTTAGTTAGTTAGTTAGTTAGTTAGTTAGTTGACAGATCATCTAAATTGCACATCGAACCATTCAATCCACAGCGTGTAGCGGTACACAACACCAGTTCTGTGTTGGTTTATTAATCTTCTTTGGCTTCCTGCGTAGTGTTATTGTCTGGTCAAACCTCTCTTAACTTGCTGTTCTCTCAGTCTGACCATGGTTGTAGATTCACAGTCATCACTTGGTTTCTCGCAAACGTCTTACGTCTTAGAAAGATATGTGGCACCATGTACCGAGCTCTCATTTATTCCAACCCCCTTCATTCCCCCTCCCCCAGACTGATGGTTATGGATTCAAGCGCGAGACGCAGGCAGATAAATTCTTTATGGATGCTGTGGCTACGATCAATGGCCGTTGTATTCACTGTCAAAAAGGATAGCAGTGGAAAACTAACATCTATACAGATGGATATAAACTTTAGCATTCAAAGACATTATGTAGAAAGACTTTTAGTAAAGATACAAAATGTAAAGAATAACATGGACAGAGAAAAACCAATGAGCAAGTTGTACAAGAAACAAATGGCAACCGTAAACTTGTTGGAGAAATTAGATGTAGACAGTCAATAAATATTGGGCACGTTATAAGAAGAAATAAGCTAGAGAACCTGGTGACAACTGTCAAGATTGAGGGGAAAAGAAAAGGGGAAGGCAGAGAAGTAAATATCGAAATGTCTTGGCAACACGGCAAGACTGAGGCAGGAAGAGAGATGATGCAAGACTGATGATCATGTGAACTGGCGAAACATGATCGCCAAACGTATCGGCATGACACATGATGATTATGATGTACATGTATTTTTTTTAATTTTAATTTTTATTTTTCAGCAAGATGTTCATAACATCTTGTGTTATTTGGCACGTTCCTGTTTTGGCTTATCACGTTGACAGCGAATGTGGCACTTCCGACGGGAGAACTGACCAATCGCGATCATGATTTTGGTTGGACATGGTGGCCATCAGTTGTGGGGTACCCCGTAGAAGAACTTGTAGGATGCGTGTCTTCGTGTCTGAAAGTTTCACGTTAGTAGAAACATCTTTGAGAGCTCTTTTCTGATTCTATCGTTCGCTCATCACAAGACTACATCTTCTTTCATCTGTCATGGTTGGTAGTTACTAGTTTGTTGACCGGAGAAGTCCTGTACGGGCACGGAAATGTCTTAGACAGTGATGGCATGGGATAGTCTCTGTCGCCGACTGGGTCCTGTTAACAGTTAATCGGGCCTTTCTGGTTTGTCTTCGATGTTCATCCATTGTAATTCTGGAATCCGGTTGTTAATTTGCAGACTGTATTACTGAGAGTGATAGTTTTGCCTCATCGTCTCGTATTTCAACCCGCTCATTCAACTACTATATTAAAAGATCACTTGGGGAACTCGTTGAGGCCCTAAGAAGACAGTTCATAACAATATATGAATATACTATATGTGTTGATCGCAAAACATCATACATGTGTGTTTATTTATGAACTATATTGCAATTTTTCATTGTCAGTTATTGGTAATAATATGTTTATTTTATCTCAAATAACTACTAAGTGTGATTATTCAGTCAATTATTACTTTATCTGAACGTAATTTGAGTCAAAAGACAGTTGCTACTTTAGTAAACTCTGTCGCTGTTGTAAATTTAACTATTTCAGTCATATCGAGGTATTGTTTTAACTTCTAGTCCACATTTTAATTACTGTATGTAGTATATCTGTAATACTGCGATGGTTTTTTTTCATTGTCATTTATTACATTATTTGAACTCAGTTTGTCTCAATAGACAGTTGCTACTTTAATAACCTCCGTTGTGTTGTAAATGTAACTCTTTCAGACATATCGGGGTATCATTTTAACTCTTTTAGAGCCACGGTTTCATTACTTTAAAATATCTGCGACATTGCAAATTGTATAAATGTAATTCATGTCCCCAAGTCAAGGACGAGAAGTCAACATGCTAGTCTGCTTATGCTGTTCTTCCTCCTCCTTATTCATTCATTGTCTTCTTCTTCTTCTTCTTCTTCTTCTTCTTCTTCTTCTTCTTCTTCTTCTTCTTCTTCTTCTTCTTCTTCTTCTTCTTCTTCTTCTTCACTTCTATCTCGTCATCGCCTTCTTCTCCTACTACTTTCTACTCCCACAAAAAATAATAGACCCCATTCATCCTATCCATTGCTTTCTTCTGCACTGTCTTCAGTGGATCACGCAAACCTACTTCTCTTCTCCACGTTTCGTGTATTTGATATGTAAAGGATTATTTCCACCATGCACTGTTATCTCCAACACTGCTCCAGTCTCTCTCTCTCCCTCCCCTCCTCCCCCCACCCATAGATAGCACAAGGAGAATCTCATCACAGTACACCAAATCTGTGACGATCTAAATATGTGGGTATCCAGAATCTGCTTCTTCTTGCCGAAACTGTCGCACAGATCATCAACTACGTAGCTCCAGCGACGACCCCTAAGATCCGCCGAACAAACTGCACATGTGAACACATTGACGCAGTCAGGAAACGGCCTTGTCAACTTCGCCATCTGTCCGTTTGACAAATAAGCTACTCTGATGCGATGTATCTTTGAATTATTTGTCAATGAGATTAATTTAGCTTAGTTTAGAGGAAGGATCAACATCGCGGCACACGGGTGTAACCCATAAGTGCTCCGTTCTTCTCCTAACTCAAGCCTGGGTCCGGAGAATCTCAGCTCAGTGCACGAACTCCGTAGCACCGGCGAGGACCCTGAAATAGTTTGAATAGATTTTTAACTCCAAATTTTGCCCTGGCAGTGCCGTTAGGCTACTCTTTTCAGATTTCTAACTGCCAATGGATGTTTTACGTGCGCAACAATACACACGAGCGTCCGATCTCACTACCCAGAGACCAGGAGAAATTTTGTTACTAGAAGTCCACGTGAAAAATCCCGGCACTCACCGGGGCTTGAACCCGGGACCTCCATCACTCGAGGCGGAGACCATACCTCGAGACCACTCAGTCCCGCCCCACCCAATCCAACGTTTTGTTTGGCGCTGAATCAGTTAACGGTTTCAGTTAGGGAGTCTATGTGACGAAGTGGTCACGTGCCTGCCTCGAGCTCCGAAGGTAGAGGGTCGATTCCGAGCCACGATGTTCAGTTCACAAGTGCAATTTTCTCAGAGATTCCCGGGGATCGTCACTGGAGCTACGGAGTCCGTGCTTTGTGCGACGCTTTCCGCAGGGCGTCCTGCGGAAAGAGACCGAGCCGGATGGGATAAACCCCGGTGCAATGCAGTCGATTCTCTTACCTTTTTAATAATCTATTTTAGTTGATCCCCTTCTTCCTTCCTTTTGAAATATAAGTTGTAAACTTAACTGATTAGATCCATGGGATGATTAATCTAATCGTCTAAGCTACTTCTTATATCTGCCATGAGTTTATATCGACTACATGTCGTCATTGCAACAGGTCTCAATTAAAATACCAATACGGTAGTTTTCCCAAGCCGACTCCATGGCGTAGTGGTTACGGAAGCAGTTTGTTATCCCACATACCCACGTTCGAAAAACAGCTGCTGGCAATTTGGAGCAGACCAACCTTGCGTTGGTTTATTTACGAAATGGTATGGATGCCGGTCGTTCAGAAAGAAATGGCAAACTACTGAATGTAAACTTGCCAAGTGTTCACAACAGCAAAATATGCTGGTGTTGACTGCGACGTCCTGTAAAGGATATGCAACCAACTGAAAAGTGTTCCTAAGCTACCTCCTGTAATGTGATATATATTTCAACATGCCTGCTACCATTGTAATAACTGTTAGGTCATAACTCTGAAGAACTCCTTCACTCTTCGTTGTGTTGGGCCCATACCTACCTGCTGTGTAGCACTGACTCTATTAACGAACAGAGAATGTCTTTTACTGCAGATGCAAAGATGCAGGACCTGCCTAACGAAGAGGAAGGATTTCACAAACTGATGGCAGACACGGATTATGATTTCAATAGGGACTACAGTAGTGACATTGTAAATGTGAAAGAGACACCAACAGTTCGTCAGAAGATCGGCCATATTCTCAACTCCAAAGGCACTTTGGTGGGTGTATACGTGTGTGTGTGTGTGTGTGTGTGTGTGTGTGTGTGTGTGCGCGCGCGCGCCTGTGTCTGTTAGATATGTCTTGTTGTTGTTTTTGTTGATGTTGTGTTGTTTCTGTGGTTATTGACGATAATATTGTTGATGATGTTGTTGCAGTTGTTATTGATGATGTTATTGATGATGTTGTTGTTGTTGCTATAGATGCTAGGGTTGTTGATATTGATGCTTGCTTGCTTGTGTTCGTTGGCCTGAGCTCCAACGCGAAGTCCTGTATGTCGGATGAGTGCATCCTGTTGTCCAACATTAGTGTGATGTCATACAGGACTGAGGTTTGCATGAGTATCCGTTGTCCCATGTCTGACTTATTGATGTGCAGACTGGTGGTTCCTCGCCCTACAGGCAGACACTCTCCGACTTCGGAGGAATCGGCGATCCTACTGACTTTAGCCAGGACCCCGAAGGGACCTGTTGCCCAGGAAGCTCGACGAGGACGCGTCAATAGGTCTTGGCCAGTATATAACCCGGCCCTGGTGCCTTGGAAACACCTCTGCGTCCCGTTGATGTTGATGATATTGTTGTTGATGATGATGATGTTGTTGTTGGTGATGATGTTGATGTTGTTGTTGTTGATGTTGCTGTTGGTGTTGTTTTTGTTGATGTTGTTGATGATGAAGATGATGTTGATGATCTTGTTCATGTTGTTGATGATGTGATTGATGTTGTTGATGATGTGATTGATGTTGTTGATGATGATAATGTTGATGTTGTTGATGATTATGTTGTTAATGATGTTGTCGATGTTATTGTTGATAATGTTTTTTTATGTTATTGATGTTATTATTGTTGATGTTGTTGATGATGTTCTTGTTGCTGTTATTGATGATGGTGTTTTTATGATGTTAATGATGTTGTTGGTGATATTGTTGTTGATGATGTGTTCATGATGTGATTGATGTTGTTGTTGTTGATGTTATTGGTGATTATAATGTTGATGCTGTTGATGATAATTTTGTTGATGATGTTGTTACTATTATTAGTTATGAGGGTGTTGATGATGATGTTGTTGCTGTTGTTGATGATGATGATGGTGTTGTTATTGTCGCTGTTGTAGATGATGCTGTCGATGATGTTGTTGCTGTTGTTATTGATGATGGTGTTGTTGTTGTCGCTGTTGTAGATGATGCTGTTGCTGTTGTTATTGATGATGGTGTTGTTGTTGATATTGTCGTTGATGATATGATTGCTGTTTTACTGCTATTGTTGATGTTGATGATGATGTTGTTGCTATTATAGTTGATGTTTTGATGATGTTGTTGATGCTGTTTTTGCTGTTGTTGATGTTGTTGACAGTATTGCTGTTATTGTTGACGTTTTAATGATGTTTTTGATGTTATTGGTGATAATGTTGTTGTTGATGATGTTATTGTTGATGGTAGTGATGATGTTTTTGTTGCTGTTATTGATAATGTTGTTGTTGCTGTAATCGATGATGATGTTGTTGACGTTGTTGTTGATGATGTTATTGCTGTTATTGATGTTGTTGTTGATGATATTGCCGCTGCGTCTGTTTCTGTTGCTGCTGATGTTGTTTCTGTCTCAACTGATGTACCTTTGTGTTCTAGTTGCTGCCGATGTTGCTATTGATGGTGTTGTTAAATTGCTGCTAAAGCTGTTTCTGTGGCTGCTGTTGATGTTGTTTCTGTGGCTGCTTGTGATGTTGTTTCTGTGGCTGCTGGTGATGTTGTTTCTGTGGCTGCTGTTGATGTTGTTTCTGTGGCTGCTGTTGATGTTGTTTCTGTGGCTGCTGTTGATGTTGTTTCTGTGGCTGCTGGTGATGTTGTTTCTGTGGCTGCTGTTGATGTTGTTTCTGTGGCTGCTGTTGATGTTGTTTCTGTGGCTGCTGCTGCTGTACCTTTGCTCTTCCAGTTGCTGTTGATGTTGTTGATATTGTTTGTCCATGAAGAATGGTGATGACCATTAATTTCATCCAGTGAAGTTACAAGTTTGGAGCCGTGAGTTCTAAGATAGCTGATAAGGCCTATTTTGGCTCGAAATAGTATTTAACACTGTAGGCAAAGAATGCTTGACGTTCCAGGAGGAGGATCTCCTGCAGTGGTTTTTCTATCCAGTCTTTTCTTCATAGATCTTGCAGTCCTGGTTGCTTCAAGAGAGACTGCACCCTTATGTAATGATGTACGCCACGAATTGCGGTCTTTAGCAGCAGTCTCCCAGGTGTCAAGATGAATTCCAAAAGGTTTCAGCGAGATTTTCAGAGTGTCTTTAAAGCGTTTCCTCTGGCCGCCTTGGGAGCGTTTAACACAACGCAGCTCGCCGTAAAAAATTTGTTTAGGGAGCCTGTGTCCAAGATGGCGACGCGATGTCTCGTTGTTCTTGGGGGAGACGCTGTTCAGTGTTTTTCTGTGGATTCCCTATGGAAATTCCCGTGAAATTCGTGTGGATAGTGTTTTTCCTTTGGATTATGTGATGTTATTTCGTGTTCGTTAATTGGAAGTGTTCAAAAGAAGCCACGGAAGGCAGGTGGTGGATGAAATTATGAGGGCAGCCGACAGATATTTGTTGGTTATGGTCTCGAGTTTCGCGACGGCAAGCTTTCTCTCTTTCGAGAGACAATGATTGCGGTCACCCGGCCAGTATGGTCACTGCCATAGAGGAAAGCAACGGCAAACTACCTCTTTGAAATTGCCTAGTTTATTATGATTCGCTTAAAGACTGATCATCGCAAGACAAGGACAGAGACATTAAAATTAGGAACATGGAACGTTAGGACGCTAAACAACGACGGAACATTAGAGAACATAACACAAGAAATTCAAAGAGAAAAAATTAATATATTAGGTATGTGCGAAACGAGATGGACAGGAGCAGGCATCAAGATACATAAAGAATTTAAGATTATTTATTCTGGAGGTGAGGATCGACATAGGGGAGTGGCAATAATTTTGGACCGGAAAACATCAACGTCTGTTCAGGGATATTGGGCCGTGTCGGACAGAGTTCTACTAGTTAAATTGAGTGGCAGACCTTTTAACATAAATGTTATTCAAGTATATGCCCCAACAGGAGAGTCCAGTGAAGATAGTGTAGAGGAATTTTATAATGACATAGAGTCTGCCTTAAAGAAAAGTAAAAATTCAGAAATAAACATCATAATAGGGGACTTCAATGCAAAAGTAGGAAATCAAGGGGATAGATACACAGTAGGAAACTATGGTTTAGGAGAGAGAAATGAAAGAGGATACAGACTAGTAGAGTGGGCAAAAGAACAGGAAATGATTGTAGGAAACACCTGGTTCAGGCAACACCCTAGAAGATTATGGACCTGGAGGAGTCCTGATAGCAGGATTAGAAACCAGATTGACTACATTCTCATTAGCAGAAGATTTAGAAACGCGCTAACAGTAGCAAAAACAGTTCCCAGTGCTGATTGTTATAGTGACAACAGACTACTCACAGGAACATTGAGGATAAAGTTGAAGAAAGTCAAGTATACAACAGGGAACACTAAATATGATTTGTGTACATTGAGTAATGACAAGGAAATACAAAACAAATTCAACATAGAAGTACAGAACAGATTTGAAATATTGTCTGATCTAGAGATCCTATTCCAGGATGTGGATGATCAATGGGAAATGTTAAAGAATTCAATCAATGTGGCTGCAGAAAAAACTATTCCAAAATTAAAGAAGGTGGGTCGTAAGAAATGGATGACAGAGGAAATTTTACACTTAATGGAAACAAGAAGACTCAACAAAAATAATCCTGCCAAGTATGAAGAAATTCACAGACAAGTCAGAATATTATGTAGGAAGGCAAAAGAATCATGGCTTGAGGAAAAGTGCTTAGAAATTGAAATACAACACAACAGTCAAAATACCAAATTAGTGCACAAAAGAGTTCAGGAACTTACTAATAAAAGAACAAGTACATCAACAGGCTGTCTAAAAACTAAAGATGGCAAAGTCATAATAGAAAAAGATCAGATTCTACATGTATGGACAGATTATGTGAAAGACCTGTATAATGATAACAGAGAGGAACAGTATGCTATTAGATGTAATAATGAAGGACCAGCAATATTAAAGATGGAGGTTCAAAATATTCTTAAGCATATGAAAGCTGGCAAGGCCCCCGGTGCAGATAACATCACAACAGAAATGATTAGAGCTCTAGAAGAATTTGGACTAGAGCAAGTCACTAGACTGCTGAACACATTATATGATACTAGAGATATACCTTCTGAATTATGTAATTCTGTATTTATTGCAATCCCAAAGAAATCAGGAGCCTTAGAATGTGATCAACATAGAACAATTAGTATAATGAGTCACATCACAAAGATTTTGTTATGAATTATCATGCAAAGAGTGAGGAAGAAAATACAACCTGAAATAGGGGAAGAACAATGTGGTTATGTAGAAGGAAAGGGTACAGTAAATGCTGTGTATATGCTGCGAACAGTTATTGAACGTGCTTTAGAAGTAAACAAGGATATACATCTTTGCTTTATTGACTACACAAAGGCTTTTGATAGAGTTAGACATATCAACATTGTGGATATGCTTGCAGATCTACAAATTGATGGGAAAGACATTAGACTTATAAAAAACATATATTGGAAACAACAAGATCTCCATAAGGATTGATAATGAAGTAGGACAATACCAACCTATTAAGAGAGGTGTTAGGCAGGGATGTGTAATGTCTCCAGATCTTTTTTCCCTATACAGTGAAAATATTTTCAGAAATGTAGAAGACCTAAATGGAATCAGCATTGGAGGACGAAACATAAATAACATTAGATATGCAGATGATACAGTATTGATTGCAGACAATGCACAGGATCTGCAACAATTAGTAGACGCTGTGGTTGTACACAGTGAGCAGCTGGGGTTGGAATTAAATTGTAGGAAGACACAGGTTATGGTCGTCACTAGGAAGAACGAAGTACCACAATGTAATATACAAGTAAATGGGAATATTCTTCAACAAGTGAATCGGTTCAATTATCTCGGAACAGTCATAACATCTGATGGCAGATGCCTTGAAGAGATTAGAACAAGAATCGCCATTGCGAAAGTAGCCTTTAGCAAGATGAAAAACATTCTGACCAATAAAATGTCAATTGAAACGAGAAAAAGAGTGTTGAGGGGATACATAGAGCCTGTTCTTTTGTATGGATGTGAAACTTGGACAATGTGCAGTCAAGCAGAAAAACATCTGATGGCTGCAGAAATGTGGTTTCTGAGGAAAATGCAAAGAATACCATGGACAGACAGAAAAACCAATGAACAAGTACTACAAGAGACAAATGAAAATCGTAGATTGATTAGAGAAATTAGACGTAGACAGTCAAAATTTTTTGGACATGTTATGAGAAGAAATGGACTGGAGAACTTACTGACAGCTGGCAAGATCGAAGGAAACAGACCAAGAGGAAGACCGAGAGGAAAATACCTGGATGGCTTGGCCACATGGCATGGACGAGACAGGAACACTGAGCTGATCCACGACTCTGGTGATCGAGTGAAATGGCGAATCATGACCGCCCACGCTTTCCGGCATGGCACATGATTGATTGATCTGGCATACGAGTTAAGTGACCAGCCCAGCGAATCTGATTTTTCATTAGTAGAGTGTAGAGTGTGAATTGCTGCCGAATTTATAAAGGCAGGTGGCCATGCATTACATCTAAAGCTATACGAACTAATAATAAAACTCTGGAGGACAGAAGAATTACCCCATGACTGGAAAGAGTCATTATTGATACCTATCTTTAAGAAAGGAGACAAGTTCCAATGTGAAAATTATAGAGGAATATCACTACTGTCCACAAGCTATAAGATACTATCCGCAGTATTACTAAATAGACTAAAACCATATTCAGAAGACATATTAGGTGACTACCAGGCGGGTTTTAGACAAACCAGATCAACAATAGATCAGATATTTATCTTACGACACATGTCGTAAAACATTGGGAATATAAAAGAGATCTCCATAACATTTTTGTGGATTTTAAAAAGGCTTATGATAGTGTCCATAGAAATAGTCTATGGAATGCTATGCAGGAATTTGGAATACCAAGGAAGTTAATCAACATGACCAGACTATGCATGGAAGATACTTATAATATAGTAACATATAAAGGCAGGAAATCAGACCCCTTCCAAATAACATCTGGCGTGAAACAGGGTGATGCACTATCGCCGCTACTCTTCAATCTGGCTCTAGAGAAAGTTGTAAGGAAGATAAAGGAGGAATGTGATATTGGAGGAACATCCAAGCTGCTTGGTTATGCAGATGATATAGATATTATAGGACAAAGTGAACAAAAGACATTGGAAATATTGACTCACTTAAAGGAAAAAGCCCAACAGATGGGGCTGGTTATCAACCAAGATAAGACAGAATATATGGTAATTTCAAGAGATGGAATGGCTAAAAACTTTGGCCACATACAAATAGATAATATGACCATTAAAAGAACGGAAACATACAAATACCTGGGTACAATCTTCAACTGCTCCAACATCATAAGGGAAGAAATACAAACTAGAATCAACTCTGAAAATAAGATATACTATGCACTACAACATCTACTAAAATCAAAGGCGCTATCTCGTAACACCAAAATCACAATATACAAAACACTGATCAGACCAGTTGTGCTGTATGGCTCTGAAACCTGGAGTACAACGAAAGGAGACGAAGCCTTGTTACAAACCTTTGAGAACAAAATTTTAAGACGCATCTTTGGACCCATTAGGGATACACAAAGTGGAGAGTGGAAAAGAAGAAGTAACAAAGACATTTATGATCTGTTTAAGTCCCCGCTAATCAGTGGTATCATGAAGGCTAAAAGACTACAATGGCTGGGGCATATAGAGAGAATGGAAGATAATAGGGAAACAAAACTCGCTTACACTCAGGAAATAAATGACCGTAGACCCCGAGGTAGACCAAGAAGGCGGTGGAGAGATAATACATGTACAGACCTACAAGCACTTGGAATCAATGACTGGCAAGAGAAGGTCCACCAGAGAGACGAATGGAGACGGATTGTATCTGCAGCAAAGAACCTCAATGGCTCGGAACGCTGAAGAAGAAGAAGAAGAAGAAGAAGAAGAAGAAGAAGAAGAAGAAGAAGAAGAAGAAGAAGAAGAAGAAGAAGAAGAAGAAGAAGAAGAGTGTGGATACTGGGCATGGATGTTCTTTCTAGAACTTCAGTGTCTGGGATCTTGTGTTGCCATTTAATTTTCAAAAGTTTCCTAAGGCAGACTGTGTGAAAGTGATTTAATTTCCTAGCATGTCGCTGATAAACAGTCCATGTTTCACAAGCATATAGCAGTTTGGATAATACAACTGCTTTATAGACTCAGCTTTATTTGCAAGCTTATTCCATTTCTGTCCCATACATTCTTGTACAGTTTGCCAAAGGCCGCGCTGGCCTTGACTATTACTACTATCACTACTACCACCACCTCTTCTACCACTACTACTACCACTACAACAACAACAACAACAACAACAACAACAACAACAACAGCAACAACAACAACAACAACAACTACTACTACTACTACTACTACTACTACTACTACTACTACTACTACTACTACTACTACTACTACTACTACTACTACTTCTACTACTACTAGTAGGCGAATCCGCTCTGCTGAGGTGCTTGCACAGCGGTCACCAAAGACATTTAAGCGCTTTAAATCTCTCAGACACCGCCGGCTCCCTGGCCGAGGGGTTAGCAGCTTTCTCCGTTAACCCCGAATACTCTCGTGGTTGACGTGAGCGGACGAGAATTAGAAATGGTTCGAGTCGCGCCTGTGACTTATGAGAGTATGGAGCCGGTCGCTCAGAAAGTCGTGGCGTGCTGATGAGCGTAATCTAGCCTAGGAATCAACATATAGCTGAAAGATGCTGGTGTTGACCGCAATATCCTGAAACAGGATGGAAACGCGGAAAAAAAACATCTCTCAGACACAGCGACCTTCAAACTGCAATGCTAACACTGAAGGAAAGGCGTCATGGGAGCTTCGTGGCTAAGTAGTTAAACAGCCTGCCTAGCTCTCCAAATGTTGCGGGTTCGATTCCAGACTACGTCATTTAGTTCGAAACTGCAGTGTTCTCGGAGACTTCTGGGGGTCGTCGCTGGAGCTATGGAGTTAATGCTAGTTGTCACCAAGTTCTCTAGTTTATTTCTTCTCATAATGTGCCCAAAAACGTTTGACTGTTTACGTTTAATTTCTCTAATTAGTTTACGGTTTTAGTTTGCCTCTTGTAGGACTTGCTCATTTGTTATTTTGTGCATTTTCCTCAGAAACCACATTTCTACTGCCAATAGATGTTCTGCTCATCGTCGACTTCAGTACTCTTTTTATCGTTGTAGTTGACATATCTGTATTAGCCAGTATATTTTATCGTTGTAGTTGACATATCTGTATTAGCCAGTATATTTTCCATCTTGTAAAAGGCCACCTTTGAAATCATCATCACCCAGTGTCTTGCTGGCTGGTATGAACAATTATGCCTCTCCACAATTGCGATCTCCGACGTCATGGACCAATTAGTGTGTTGACTCCCTTCCGTGCCATGACACAAGACTGTCAATGAATTTCTCACGCTGTCTTGCTCTATTTCTCTTTCCACAAATCTTTCCGGTTGTTACAACCCGTTCCAGTTTCTGTCTTCTCATAACGTGGAAAAAAAAAGATCGATGACTGCCTCTTTCTGATATTTGTGATAAGTTGTCATTGCCACTCAGCTTCCCTTAAAACATCCTGATTGCTCCTTTTGGCTGTCCAATTAATTTTCAGCATTCTTCTATAAAACCCCATCTCCAAGGCTTTCATGGTTGTTTTCCGCCTGTTTACTAATTATCCAGGATTTTCAGAAATATGTTTTATATATATGTTATATGATGGATGGATGGTTGGTTTTATATCCCTATTCTAAGTCTTTCTGGCCATCAGGCGCACGCGCTCCGACTTTAGAGGTAGCTCCCGCAGCTGTTCTATATCGTGTCCAATCTTGTAAAGGAAAGACGTTTGATGTCCACAGTTTATAGTCAGCGCCCTGATCATCCTGGACTGCGTGGTGGTAGTCATATATCTGTTGATTGAGCTGGAGGTATTGAATGTCGGGCCTGGCTTCCGGTTCCTGCACGGGGTAGGTGTCCGTTTGCTGCCCGTGTCTTTGTTTTTGCACACGGTAAATGTCCCGTTAGCTGTTCGTGTCTCTGTTTCTGCACGCAGTTCATGTCCCGTTGATGTTCATGTCTTTGTATATTCACGTGACTGCAAAGTAGGTCCCAGTTTAGTCCTGTTGTTGTTGGCGTTATTATTGTTGTTGTTTCTCTTCTGCTTATTTTTCTTACTCTACTTCTTCTCCACTCACGCTTCCTCCTCCTCCTCTTTCTTCTTACACCTAATCCTCCTCCTCCTCCTCCACCTCCTCCTCCTCCCCCTTCTTCTTCTTCTTCTTCTTCCTCTTCCTCCTCCCCCTTCTTCTTCTTCTTCTTTTTCCTCCTCCTCCTCCTCCCCCTTCTTCTTCTTCTTCTTCCTCCTCCTCCTCCTCCTCCCCCTTCTTCTTCTTCTTCCTCCTCCTCTCCTTCTTCTTCTTCCTCCTCCTCCTCCTCATCCTTCTTCTTCTTCTTCTTCTTCTCCGCCGCCTCCTCCTCCTCGTTCTCCTCCTCCTTCTTCTTCTTCTTCTTCTTCTTCTTCTTCTTCTTCTTCTTCTTCGTTATCTTCTTCTTATTTGTTTTTCCCACTGAGTGTTTCTGTGTGCGTGTGAGAGTGTGAAAGTGAATGAGTGTGTAAGAGAGGATGTAAGAGAGTGCGTGAGTGAGAGAGTAAGTATGAGACAAATAGAGCGAGAGAGAGTGTGTATGTGTGTGTGAGAGAGTAAGAGAGAGTGAGAGCGAGTGAGTGTGTGTGTGTGTGTGTGAGAGAGAGAGAGAGAGAGAGAGAGAGAGAGAATGAATGAGAGATAGAGTGGGTGAGACAATGAGAGAGATAGAGTAGTGTACGTGAAAGAAAAATAAAGAGATAAACGCTATTCCATATTTCTTCTGTATCCTCATCTTTCATATTATCATTTTTACAGCAACTTGAGTTTAACATATACTATATGCACTGTCTATTTCGTCATGTTTATGTCAATTCCGGGAATTATATTCTTTATTTAATTGCATAACATTGTCTTCGTTACACAATGTATAACATATTGTTTTCATTTTAACAATTTTTCCATTTGGGGATGTGTGTGTGTGTGTGAGTGGGGAGGGGGGTGTGGGGGCGAAGATATGGGTAGGTGGGGGTGTGTTTGTGGGGGACGGGAATGTGCGGGTGAATAATGATGTGTGTGTGTGTGGATGAGGGACGTGGGGGTGGGTAATGTGTGCTTTGGATGGGGACTTGCGGGTGGGGGTATAATTTTTGGGTGGGTGTGGGTGTTGGTGGGTAGTGGGATTTGTAGGTGGGGGTGGGTGAGAATGTGTGTGTGGGGGTGTGTGTGTAAGTGGCATGGGGGATGGGTGTAGGGGTTGTGTGTTTGGTTGGGGTGTGTGGTGGGGGTGGGGATAGGAGTGTGGGTGGGGATGTGTGTGAGTGGGGAGATGTGTGGGTGGTGGGGTTTGTGTGAGTGGGAGATTGTGTGTGTGTGTGTGTGGATGGGGATGTGTTGGTAGAGAATGATTCTTCTTCTTCTTCTTCATCTTCTTCTTCTTCTTCTTCTTCTTCTTCTTCTTTTCTATATGCCTCCATAAGCCACCTACGGGTATGATTTCATCATCATTCTTTACTCTGTGTGTGAGTGAGATTGTGGGTGAGAGAATGAGTGATAAAGAGTGTGAGTGAGAGAGTGAGTATGAGACAGAGAGAGTGACAGAGTATGTATGCCTGTGCCTGAGTGAGTGAAAGAGTGAGTGAGTGTGTGTGTGTGCACGTATGTGTGAGAGATTGAGTGAGATAATGAGTGAGTGTGAGAGAGAGATTGTGTGTCTGCCTCTATGTGTGAGAGAGCGAACAAGTGGGTGAGGAATGTGAGTTAGAGAGACAGTGAGTGAATGAGTGAATAAGGGAGAATAAGAGAGAATTTGTGAGCATGTGTATATGTGCATGTGTGAGTGAGTATGAGAGCGAGTGAGTGTGTGAGAGAGGGATTGGGTGAGTGAGAGAGTGTGAGAGAGAGTGAATGAGTGAGAGAGAGAGAGTAAGAGGGTGAGTGTAAATGGGTGAGTGAGAGAGATTGAGCGAGAGAGTGAATATGTGAGTATGCGTCTGTGTGTGTGTGTGTGAGAGAGAGAGAGATAGAGAGAGAGAGAGAGAATTAATAAGAGAGGGTGAGTGTGAGAGTGGGTAAGTATAAGCGATAGAGAGAGAGAGAGACAATGAGAGAGAGAGAGAGAGAGAGAGAGAGAGAGAGAGAGAGAGAGAGAGAGAGAATGAGAGAGTTAGTGTGTGAATGTTCGTGAAAGAAAAATAGAGAGAGAGAGAGTGAGAGAGAGAGAGTGTGTGTGTGTGAGAGAGAGAGAGAGAGAGAGAGAGAGAGAGAGAGAGAGAGAGAGAGAGAGAGAGAGAGAGAGAGGCGCATGCATGCCATGTGACATGCTATGGAATTTTTTTTTCTGTATCCTCAACTTTCATATTAGCAATTTTTACTGCCTCTTGAATTTAACATGCATTGCTTATTTCATCATGTTTATGTAAATTCCATGAATTATCTTACTGACTTGCACTACCTTTTTAACGTTACACAATGTTTAACATATTTTCCTTTACCATTTTCCACTCTTTCCATGTTTTCCCATTTTCTCCAAATTTGAATGTTCTTGTGAGGATGCTCACGATAGTCGTCAATGTATGCGTGTGTAAAGTGTGGGAGTTCATTCGTATTAGTTGTAGTGATTATGCGAGGCAGCGTGTATGTGTGAGTTTGTGTGTGTGTGTGTGTGTGGGTGGGTGGGAAGGTGTGTGTATGTGTGCCTATATGTGTGTGTTTGTTTATATGTGTGTATGCGGGTGTATGTGTGTGCATGTCTATATGTGTGTGAATGTGTGTATGTGTGTATGGGTGTGTATGTACGTGTATGTGCGTGTATGTGTATGTTCATAGGTATATGTGTGTGTGCTTGTGTATGTATGTGTTGTATGTGTGAGTATGTTTGTATGTGTGGCTATGTGTGCGTACATGCGTGTTTTTATGTATGTGCGTGTGTGTATGTGTGTGTGTATGTTTGTGTGTGTGTGTATGTGTGTATATATATATATATATATATATATATATATATATATATATATATATATATATATATATATATATATATATCGTGTATCCGTTTAAAGTGTCGTCCCTGGAGTGAGAGGAATCAACACCCACATTTTATTTTAACCCCTTATCATTATCCTGGAGAAACCCCTAGAATCCGTCTACAAAACTCCGTCAGTTTATGGACACCTCTTTCTCTCTCTCTATCACTGCTGTATCATGCCCCCTCTCAATCTTCCCCAACGCAACATACTCAACAACTCTAGCTTCTAAAAATTAATAACAATTAATTTATTAAAAGAAAAGTGTAATGTATGTGAGAAGCGTATGCGAAGAATGTGTGACGTATTCTATAATGAGTGTAGAATCGGACCCTCAGATCAATAGCCCAGTCAGTTAATCCTTGCAAGGACACACCACAGCACGTTATGTCAGCACAAGACAACCTCACTCGGTGATGTATCTCTCCTGCCCGACACTGACTTTCTTCTGTAGCTACCTGGTAATCCATGCACATGATCCTCTGAAATAGCTAGTCTATAAGTTACCACTGATCATGGTCCGTTTGCACGCTGCACATTATAAGTTCCTATAGTCCTAAAATGTACAAATCCCTGTACTGTGAAAATAAGTATCACTGTTGTTGGAAATAGACTTGATCCTATCTATTGTCAATAGTGTCTAAATTACAATGTTCCTTATAATATTTCCCTGGAATCTACCACACCATGTGAATGTTACATTTAAAGTTCTCGTGTAGTTACTAATGTTCGTATGAGGTGTGGTGTCTCAACAAACATCACCCATCCTAGGTGAACCTTAACACACTGGAATCGTTAAATGGTTTCGCTCATCTGAGCCCTGTTCCGGTGGACCCTCCTGATCATAGGCCCAACGTAAACATTATGGTACAACCTTTCTTCTTGGACGTTATTCATTTTCCGTAAGAAAACATTTGACTGTTCAACTGCTGTTCTTTCCAAATCGGAGTTGAACTTCTTCAAAACTCGTGTAGAGCTTCTTCATAACTGGCAGGGAACCTGTCAGAGAAATAATACACCGAGTGAAAGCACCAGTCACTGATCCTACCAGCTGAGTGTAGGCCTACAGCCTTGCTAAGATATTTATCAGTGAACTAAACTCTGTCATAGAGCAGATGAGCTTATCACCTAGGCCCGAATCAGGTTATGACAAGGAAAGACCAATAAACTGAGTGCAGGACCCCAGTGGGCACCCCACTGAAAGATCCCACTATTGGACACTTCCCCCATCTCCCAACCCATTCTTAAATCTCTCCAAATATCACCCCACTACACTATTCTCACTAGCAGAGCTAATTCTCCCTTCCCTACTCTATTCTCAACTAACAGAGCTAATCATCACTTTCCTACTCTATTCTCAACTAGCAGAGCTAATTCTCACTTCACTACTCTATTCTCAACTAGCAGAGCTAATCATCACTTCACTACTCTAGCTAGTTTTAACAAGGCTACTGCCTATTTTAATTAGGCCTAAATACACTATCTGTAATACCTTATGCAACACCGCATCACTCCTGGATGGCATCTACAACTTGCCATAAAGACATATGTTATTTAATGTTAATTAAATCCAACACAGTAGATGCTCTCCGAATTCCTAACAGCGGTACAGAAACACGTCAGCTCTAATCAACTTGCTGGTCTACACTGACTGTAAACAAGTCAGGTTTTTGTCAAAGAGCCTAAAGTGTTCTAGTGAAGTGCTTTGAAGTCAATACATCAGATGTTCCAAGGGCAGACTATCCATTTCAGAATAAGTTCTCTCCCCTTTGTTTAATCAATGCAAAAGTGGTCCCCCTTGTTTCAACAACCAAAACAAGGTAGCATGTTTTCTGCATTCTCCCGATCGGCACATCAACCTGCCTGCAAATTTCCGTCTTGAGGGGAACTTTCAAAGACGACTCCACTGTTTGATCTCCCCGACTCCCCGTAGTAAACAAGTTGTAGTTGCTAATCAAACCGTCTTTGGTATTTTTATCATCTGATTGTAAATTACAGTGATTTCACGACAATATATATATATATATATATATATATATATATATATATATATATATATATATATATATATATATATATATATATATATATGTCACCGGAGGGATAAAAATAAATTCAAGGACAGGAAGATGTTATTCCCTATACTTAAGTGCTCAAAGATAAAGAAGCGCAACACTGACTTTTAATGGGCCAGAGAAGAAAAGGACAATAAGAAGAAATAGAGAAAGAGCACTGTGTATATTCTCCTCTGTTAACAAGAAAAGGGGTAGAATTTAGACAGAAGATTCCAGGAGTTCTAGGGCGGGGGATATACGGTTGTACATCCCAGACAGAAGATTACACTGCTGGACTGTAACAGGATCAATGAGTTTACACAACAAACTACAGACTAAACAAAACAAATTAAGAACAACAAAATTAGGTTTTTATTGACAGAACTGCATGGTTCAGGGACAAACAGGCATCCTGGCATGTCACATAACTGACATATACAGAAATGGGAACCTATGTTCCCACAGTAATCACTGCTGCCTAACACCGCTATGCACATGACTAGGTACCCATCTCCACAAACCAACAAGGACATGGCAACAACAGAGCCTCAACGTAAACAACAACGGTAACAGCAGGTATGGACTCTCTATTGTTATCGTCTCAGGACTCATGGATAGTTGGTACATACAGAAATGGGAATCTGAAATCCCACAGAGATAACTGCTGCCTAGTACTAACTACAGGGGCGGTCTCTAAATGACAGTGAGACCTCAATCATGTTCAGTTGAGTCGAAGGGCACCTTCAATACCCACACAAGACACCCGCATCACATAAGTCGACTGGGACCAGATACAGCGAAAAACCATAACATAACGAATAACAAAACTATAACCCTAACAGCAGAGATATAGTGGCATAAACACGCATAAACAGGTATACGAAGGGGATGTGAGCGGCCTACGACATTAACCAGAGCCGGGGCTCAAGTTTGCTCTACAACCACAACCATGGCCTGGGTTCACTACCTGCAATGCATGACGAGGTACAACAACTAATTAATAATCATCAAAGCATCATTATTTGCATCAACACATGGACTTCACAGGACAACAACTACAGCAACGGTGTATGCAAACAGTGTCCTTGTGGCACAAACATAGACATGGACTGTGTAAGTTCACACCAACCACATGATACTTCAACTGGACAACAATGACATGGATAGGTTATAGGATATACTCCACATAAAATATAAACAGAGCACACACGCTCTACAGCATCCTTCGGAGTGATTGGGCCCACAATTAATGCAACAGCCACCACCATATCATGGGACAATCTTAATGTGAGGGCGGATCATCCCTCGTCACAATGCTCGCAGCCTTTCCTGGCCTCTCATCTAACTCAATATTTACTTCTTGAACACTCTCAGTTCAGGGGGGTCATTACCTACAGATCTCTGACACAACACAACTTCTCATCACCAACACCACAGGCTGAGAATACCACTCATAAATGCCAATGTTACACAGCCACACTCATCAACTAGTCAAAATCAACACCGAACACAACTCAGTTACACCGGTGTACCACGACTCTAACAGGACAACACCATTTGAACATGTACATACAGGACATAAATACAGTCCAATGCACCAACCGCAATCAAGCAGACAAAGGATATGCAATTCAACATGACATCACCAGGACACACACCTTTGTACACCAACTAGACAACATCAATAGACCAGAAGCACAGTTCTGCACATAACACCAGTAACAATCAAGACACAGGCTATAACATAAGTCACCGCCAACAACTCAGACATATAACACCACATAAAACCATCACAATCATCAAATGATCGCTCTCACCATAGCCATCACCACAATCACAATCATCTTAGCTGACATCACTACATGGTCACCCTCACCATGACAAAGCTCACTCAATAATACCCCAGATTCATAATGGGTGCCCTATTCAGCAACTCTTGCAAGACTATTCTCAAGACTATTCTTCTTAAGTTCACATGTGTCCAACCTGAGCAACACAGATCATTATCCCCATGAACACTATTATAATCATAAACCACCCTATCATGTGTAGTGTTCAACCTGGTACCTGCATCACTACCCCCCAGTCATGAATAATTATTATCATAGCTACATTTATCTAGGAGAACATAACAGTAATTGTCATCAAGCACCATATATCTATTACTTTCACCGTGCCACTCTACACCTTCGTACGCCAGCAATCACTATAGGTTTAGCGTTCTTGAGTCATGATAAGTCATCTGACTTCAAACACACAATATAACATAATGGAGGCATCTCTCATCCCCTGGCACCCTTTACTTTCCATTACATGTGAGATATCTCAATACCTCAGTACATTATAATATAAAGACACCGGCCTTCCCCTTTGTTGTGGGAAGTTAAATCATAAACACATCCGTACCATGTTTCAGTTCAACTTCATGTTCCTCATTATAGACCAGACTGGTATAACCACACCATGATGTACCTTGCCTCCCTCTTACTGACTGTACAGTCCACCTGGAACAGCCCTGATTACCCCAGGCCATTCAATCTACTGTTATCTTCAACCTCACCATGCTACTATAATAATGGCATTATATTATATATATCCTGCACACCTAATCTGGCCACCTTCATACAGGAATACCACCCAAATAGAATTAATCATAACCTAATATTTTATGCAACAGTGCTCCCTATTATCCTCTAAACAGCCCCAACCATTATTTCATTATTTCCTCATATTTTATGCTAGTGCTCTGTATTATCCTCTTGTCAGAACACAGACTTTACAGGACAATACCTACATTCTCATCTACTCTGGACTATGATACTACATATTTTTAATACTGTATTTAATCGTGGCTATATCAAATTCTATAGAACTACCCAACACAGTACAGTATCGATATATTATTAATATTTGATTACTTCCAATCCGTACTGCACTGTCTGCTATCTTAAATCTAAAAACCTACAAATATACACACCGTCGTATGAGAAACATCCTTTCTCCTGAATCGTCACTGAATACACCTGGTACTAGTTTTCTTACTACTTCCCTGCCAGTCTGCAGAGTAGCACTTTTACAATCATTAATTGAAGCAAACCCATGTTGTTGTCATCCTGCTGGTCATCGCCATTTTACATGTCTACTAATTTTAGTCACTCCGGAACAGAAGAGCTCCTCGACTCGGTAAAACTATAAACCGCACCACACCAAATTCTACCTCAACCTGGTGAATGTTAAGTTTGGGGCTCCACTATCCTATCTTTAATTAAACTATCTAAATAAATTTAACTCACCAAGAGTGGGCTTACAAATTGCCAGTTATTTTGATGGATTTCCTCGGTCCTCGTGTGTGGGCCACACAAGCCAGTCATGGTTAAATCTAAAGGCATTTGTGACTCCCTGCTCTGGTCCAGTGACTGGGGAGGGCTGGTTAAAGCCTCCCTATTCTATACTACAGCGATCTACATAATCGCTCCTTCGGCCACGGTTGTCTGGTTTGGAGAGACCGGGAAACTGACACGCGCCTCTATTTATCCTCACTTCCAGAGCGGCTTCCCATCGTACCCCAGGGCACTGCAAGGGATGCTGGTACTGGTAACATTATCATCATCATGTATCGCGCCAGACGATTACATATATATATATATATATATATATATATATATATATATATATATATATATATATATATATATATATATATATGGATTGTGGATTTTAAAAAGGCTTATGATAGTGTCCATAGGAATAGTCTATGGAATGCTATGCAGGAATTTGGAATACCAAGGAAGTTAATCAACATGACCAGACTATGCATGGAAGATACTTATAATATAGTAACATATAAAGGCAGGAAATCAGACCCTTTCCAAATAACATCTGGCTTGAAACAGGGTGATGCTACTCTTCAATCTGGCTCTAGAGAAAGTTGTAAGGAAGATAAAGGAGGAATGTGATATTGGAGGAACATCCAAGCTGCTTGGTTATGCAGATGATATAGATATTATAGGACAAAGTGAACAAAAGTCATTGGAAATATTGACTCACTTAAAGGAAAAAGCCCAACAGATGGGGCTGGTTATCAACCAAGATAAGACAGAATATATGGTAATTTCAAGAGACGGAATGGCTAAAAACTCTGGCCACATACAAATAGATAATATGACCATTAAAAAAACGGAAACATACAAATACCTGGGTACAATCTTCAACTGCTCCAACGTCATAAGGGAAGAAATACAAACTAGAATCAACTCTGGAAATAAGATATACTATGCACTACATCATCTACTAAAATCAAAGGCGCTATCTCGTAACACCAAAATCACAATATACAAAACACTGATCAGACCAGTTGTGCTGTATGGCTCTGAAACCTGGAGTACAACGAAAGGAGACGAAGCCTTGTTACAAACCTTTGAGAACAAAATTTTAAGACGCATCTTTGGACCCATTAGGGATACACAAAGTGGAGAGTGGAAAAGAAGAAGTAACAAAGACATTTATGATCTGTTTAAGTCTCCGCTAATCACTGGTATCATGAAGGCTAATAGACTACAATGGCTGGGGCATATAGAAAGAATGGAAGATAATAGGGAAACAAAACTCGCTTACATTCAGGAAATAAATGACCGTAGACCCCGAGGTAGACCAAGAAGACGGTGGAGAGATAGTACATGTACAGACCTACAAGCACTTGGAATCAACGACTGGCAAGAGAAGGTCCCTCAGAGAGACGAATGGAGACGGATTGTATTTGCAGCAAAGAACCTCAATGGCTCGGAAAGATGAAGAAGAAGAAGAATATATATATATATATATATATATATATATATATATATATATATATATATATATATATATATATATATATATATATATATATATATATACTAGCTGCCCGGCCCGGCTTCGCCCAGGCTCTGGCGGGGATCTATCTATCTATCTATGTATCTGTCTGTCTGCTTGTCTGTCTGTCTGTCTGTCTGACCCGGCCCGGTTTCGCCCAGTCCCTGGCGGGGAGCGTCTCATTAAATTTATATAAGTAGTCATTATACATTCAAATACATTCTCTAAGCGTACAGAGTATGCGTTCGGCCCCTGGGCCCTCGCAGCTAATTTATTGGTTGCAGCTAGAAAATTTCATTTAATGTTAGGATTATTTAGTTTTATAAATGTTGACGTATAATTTTTAAGTTATGGTCGAACACCAAATTTGATGTCTAATGTAGTGCTTTTTGATAAACAATATTTTTTGTTTTTCTGTCTGGTGCGTACACAAATAAATCCAAAGGTTTTCCAACGCGTGAGCAGGCCACATATAGCTGTCCATGTGTGAAGCACGGATTTTCCAAATTTAGTCCACACACTTGTAGCGATTGTCCCTGTGCTTTGTTGATCGTCATGGCAAATACAAGTCGCACCGGAAACTGCAGGCGTTTGAATTCGAATGGCATGTCTGTTGGAATCATTGGGATGCGAGGCAACAGTACATCAAAGGATAGGCTTCTTCTTTTTGTAGACCAAAAAAAAAAAAAAAAACCTGCATTTTAACAGGCGTGCTGCGTGTAAGGTATGCATAAGGTATGCACACCCACAACATTGAATGAAAAATGTGATGTTGACACACACGCGGCCAACTTTTTTTTTAAAAACAAAAACAAAATCAAGAATATACCCATTTAATTGTGTACTGACCTTCTCTCTGCCAAGCGAACGGAAAAAACAAATGCTTCGATTACTTCAAAAGTTCCACTCCGAAAAAAGTACAGAAATAAAATTCTAACGTATCTAATCTAAAATAAATCCATTATTTTTAATGAACACTGGTTTTAAAAACATAAAAAGATGTGTTAGAAAATTTTCACTATTTAAATAGATGCATTACTTTTATAAAAATTATGAAAATGCCTTAAAGATTATATCATTATTTATTATAACTCATACGCCTGTAAATAACTATAGACAATAAGTGTATAAATCTTTGAAAACAATGCAACAATCTATACATAAAATAATAGTGATGTTATTAAAAGTTATGACCCTTGAAATAACTTTTCTTATGTTAAGTCCCCTTGATGGAAACGATAAATATTAGCAGCCCGGCCCGGCTTCGCCGAGGCTCTAGCGGGGATCTATCTATCTATCTATCTATCTATCTATCTATCTATCTATCTATCTATCTATCTATCTATCTATCTATCTATCTATCTATCTGTCTATCTATCTATCTATCTATCTATCTATCTATCTATCTATCTATCTATCTATCTATTGCAACAGACAACATCTTTCTGATATCACCAGTGGCGCCCACAAACCAGTATCCATGCATTTCAAAAGTCCTGACCACTGTGGCGTGGCCGACATACAGGTCATGGCCATCAAATCATGCGCATTCCACGAACGGGATCGGAAGACATTCGAAAACCGTCTCATCTTCCGTTGGGCACACTCTCCCCTCACGGCCTCAGTATCCAACACAGTTTCATTTAACTTCCAAACCCCACCCCCACCCCACACCCTAGTTTATAGTCCACTATCAAGGTATTTCCAGGTCCTTTGCAGGACGCCGCAGTCAACTTTCTTTGCTAGTTTTGCGTTCGGTGGTTTGCTATCGTTTTCTGAACGACCGCTACTCACGCCCCTCTGTGAGGACCAACACAATGTACTCTTCCGCAGCTGTATTTCGAGCGCTTAACGAGAATTGCTAATTGTGAACTGCGTCCGCGACATCTTCGACATCCCAATTTTTACTTTTCCGCTCACATGGGCGCCTCTCCACCCCCACTCCCCTCCCGCATATTCTCCCGCCAAGCGGCTCAACCAATACCTGAGCTTCTGACGGTATTGACCTTTGAACCGGTGACACTACATCCATACAATCCACCGACAGTCATCCAACGCGTGTCAGTCGCTCCTAGCAAGGATACAGATTCAGATAAGTACCTTTAATTAGTTTAATATTTTCATGTAGTGTATTTCATGTAGTTTTGTGTCGGTTTATGTTTGTTTGTTCTGTGCTGACGAAGGCTTTGGCCGCAACGTCCAATTTGTTTCTTGTAGCAGTGTTTCAGTAAAGCTCACAATCTACTTCTCGTTTCTTTTGGTGATTAAATCTTGACAATGGGGTCTGGCATTGTTCTGTTGAAACAGAGACCTTTGGGTAGCCACAAGTGGAAGGACATGAGGTCGAAGAATTTCATCGACGTATCGTGGCGCTTTAAAGCCTCCTTCACTGTGAACCAATGGACTCTTTCCGCTGTAATTGATCATTCTTCACACCATTGCACCTCTACCACCGTGCGGTGGAGCTTCATTACCGCAATTGTGGGCAAAACGTTTTATTCACCAACGGTAGACTCTTCATTACCGCAATTGTGGGCAAAACGTTCTATTCACCCACGGTAGACTCTTCTTCGACTATCATGACGCTGCACCGATTTAGGCGATGGTGGCGTGTAGTGACAAGTCCACAATGAGGTCGTTGTGCCCGAAGTGCAGCGTCGTGCAGTTTATTTCGGACAGTTTTATCAAACACACAATGTCCTGCAGGCAATGGCTGGGCAGTTGAGGAAGATGTTGTAAACCTGTCTCTGAGGTGACGAAGCCGAATAATGCGATTGTCCGCTGCTGTTGTCACTCTGGCTCGTCCACTGCGATGTCGGTCTTCCACTGAGTCAGAGGCTTGGGACCGGTGCCAAAGTCGACTGATGGTACTCTGATGGACGATTAGATGCCTGGCAACCTGACTTTGACTTTCGCCTGCATGCAGTAGGCCAATAGCAATGTTTCTTAAATTTATCGATGGAGGTGCCATAGACGTTTGCTTGAAAATGAACTGAATTGTTTTGTGTAGCATTATCCTTTTATAGGGTTTCAGTTGCTTAGTCAGTGAATAGTGTTCACCCCAGATGTTGCTTTCACGTGCGTGCATCATGAGCTGCAGTAAAAATGTGGTAATAAACACTATTGACCACTGCATTGCAACGATTACAATAACGAACGCAGTTCAGGTCAACACGTGCATTTGACACTGTAAAGAACATTTGAGGCTGGTTTTTATATACCTGACATAAGCCTGGGTCATTGACATTGAGTTGAGTGACCGGGCATGAGGAAGAATGGAGATGAGAGTGGGAGACAGTAACGTGACTGACCTGGCTATGAGAAAACAGCCAGTCCTGAGAAATAAAATAATGGGAAGCGTGAGCGTGGACCCCAGGGGATGGGGGAAGGACAGTCTAGTTTTGTGTGAAGTCAAGGTACTTCAGGACAGTTGATGGGTAGATGCCGAACTGTTCGGTAGTCTAAAGGGAAGCGGAGTTAGAGAATTCCGTGTTGTGTTGTTCTCCGAGTTGTGAAGACAGGCCTGAACCAGAGTGGGTTCTATAGTTGAGCAGTGGCTCCAACCCAATGTGTGGGTTGTATTGTGGGAGATCCAGCCGTGGATAGTAGCTGGATTACCTGTCTTGTGGATTTTGATAAGAAGCAGGCCGTGAGAAGGCTTTGATGTGTGCTGGTTAAATTGTGAGGAGGATATTTATATTCTATGGATTACATTGTTTCTGGATATATATACATGTTCCGTCTGTCCGTCTTATTTCTGGAATAAATGATTATGTGCGCCAACTCAATCTTGTTTCATGACTGGTGAAGGTGCACTTCGGGGGTGAGTTATATTGCAAGACAGTAAGATATCTCCATTGACACACCATGAGTATCGTTACCTAGACAACGACCATCACACGACAATATCATGAACCTATCATCGTAAGAACTTCGTGATATTATCATCAAGAACGACGTGTGACAATCTGGGAGCTCGTTGCTTAGTAAGGAGTATCTGGAAGGCTACGTACGGTCAAGAGCATTATAGACATTGGTGTCATTCTGAGATATTTGTGGGCTCTTCGCTGAAAGAGAGGAGTTAGTATCGGTGACTTCGTTAAGACGCCACATCGAAGAAAAACTGTCAGCGCGCAGGGAGGGTACGCGGCGGAAATCACAAGCTAGCAGACAGTTCAAGTGAAGTTCACGACAGGTAAATTAACGGTGGTCAGCACGCGCAAACAGACGAGGCTGGGCACGCCAGAGAATTAACGCAGACAGGCGCCTGTGTTTATAGGTCAAGAGATTAAAGCGCCAGCAGACGAGTCACATAAAAGTCGGCGCCATGATACTGGCAGGATGATACCCTGACAGGTGTGTGTGGGTGTGACGAAGACAGGATTGAACCAAAGATTGAAGACAGCGAGCAATTTCGTCGCAACATTCTGTGCGTGGTGAGAATTTGGTGTGTGTGTGTGCGAAGGCAAGCGCACTGTGTTGTCGCAAGTTGACTGGTCAAGATTTGTCGACGCCGGTAAAAGACGGGGCGGAGTTAAGAGACAGGGCAGGTGGAAATTGTGAGTCTCCACGGACAATTCGGGTCAGCGCTGTTTACGAGAACATTGAACTCCCGGGAAGGGGAGAGTTAATGAATGTGTAGAATACACTGAGAAAATTGACATTTGCTGTTCACCGGGAAGGGTGACATACAGGGGTAGTGTACCACAGGGGTGGGGCACTGGAGGTGTCGTGTATAACGGAAAATTTCCGGACATTACTTTGTTCACAGCCGGATCGGGACTGAGAAGTTGTGTGGAAAGTGTTTTTGTATAACGGGAAAAGTGTCCGGTCAGTTTACAGGGTGTATTATTGTGACAAAGATTACTGAAGTTGACCTGCGGGTCAAGGTTGGGCACAGTGGAAAGTTACTGGGATTTTCCACAGGAGATCTGTATAAACAACGTGTTTATGAATGAAAACCAGACTTTATGTTTCGGCTTTGTTGAACTGTTCTACTATTGTCATCATTATTCTGTTATGAGCAAACATTTTAACGTGGTGTCATCACCGCACACGAGGGTGCATACAGTTGCCAAAAAGAACTGACGGTACAGGGTTATAGCACTGGGCATTTGCGGCCAATTTTTCCTTTGAACTTTGTCTTTCATCGGCAATCCAGAACATTTTGGGATAATTACCATCATCTTCAATTCGTACGACAATCGAAAGAACACTTTGGATAGTTATTATTACCGTCAACGTTTCCGACAGTTGGAACTCGTGATCACAACGCGAAATGAAGTAACCACTGAAGTCGCTTTGAAATCTAACGTCGTAAACATTTCGGAGAATTTAACACAGACATTTCCAGCATATTGTGAAAAACTATTAACAGCAAAATAAGAACTTTTGGCGACAGATTAATAGGCACATATTTGTCGGCCAACCAGTTACACATTAATTTTTTTCCTCCCATCGTCATATTTATTGTTGTCGGGTGTTACGCAATTATTTGTATGTGGTCCAGTGTTTGTCAAGAGTAGGGGATTTTTGTGTTGTTTCTCGAAGGCCGGGAGACAGGGCGAAAAGTTACTTTCTGAGGTGCACCATATATAATGTCTGGGAAGAAAATCGAAAGGTCGGTTTATTTGGTTCTGCAGGGACGGTCCTGAATTATATAACGTGCCAGTTTGTATTTGACGTCAGATTTCTGTATATTTTTATGCTATATTTTTTTTCTTCTCTTTCTTCTTATCGTTATATTTACATATGAATTTGGTTGTGGTCAGATATATATTATTATTGTGATCTTTCGTCGTATCTACTGTCTAGTGGTCTTTGTCAGTTTATATTTATATATTACGCGCACTGTGGGTGTCCCTACACAAGCTTGTGGTAGTTACTGTAGTTTATTTCTTTGTGATCACCGTCTTCGTGTACTTGGCTTGTGAGTCTAACGTTTTTATAGAAAACACTTACTGTTATCATCCATTTGTTTGTATATGTATTTATATGTATGTTTAACAATATTTCCAGAAATGTTATACAACTATGTGTTATAGATATAAGGGAGTATAGGTGATACTTCCCCCCTCACTACCTAGTGCTTATAGAGTGACTGGGTGAGTACAGAGTGATATTTTAGCACTACGAAGTTACGTGCACAAGGAGTGGTAGTGTACGTATTGAAGGCACACAAAGGACTAGTAGCAGAGTCTTGACATTTATAGTTGGCTGACAGACAGCAACGTGTCCGCAAGTACAAGATGCCTACTTTAATGGACTATATTGAAGCAGGTGAACGAATAGGCCTGAAAGGTAAAGAGTTACAGGAGTATGCCGAAGCAAAAGAACAAAAACAGACGGAAAGAGAGGAGAGGCATAATGAACGTGAGGCAAAGCGTCTACAGGAAGAGAAAGAGACGCAAGTAAAGTTAGCTGAAATGGAAAACAAGCGTCTACAGGAAGAGAAAGAGACACAAGTGAAACTACAAATGGAACAACTAGAACTTGAAAAGTTAAAACAAACAAATGCCCTGGAAATTGAGAAAGAGAAGATTAAGATGGAAGCTGAAATTGCTCTCAGAAAACTAGAACTATCTTCGAAAGGTCAAAGTGAGGAAAGCAGAAAACCTTTATAGTCATCACAACGATTGAAATTGCCATACTTTACGGACCGGGATTGTCTTGAGGCCTATCTTTCGAGATTCGAATCATCTGTGAAAACTCTAGGGATCCCGGAAGCAGAATTTGGGATGCGACTTGGCGAGTTTCTTACGGGCAAGGCACTAGACACCATGTCCAATTTACCTGTAGAAGAAAGGAACAACTACACTATATTACGTCAACGTTTGCTGACAAAGTTCCAACTCACTGAGCACGGATATAGGACAAAGTTTAGACAGTTAGTGCCAGAGACAAATCAAGATTTCACAGACTTTGTTAACACTGTAAAGAATACATTTAACAAATGGATGGAGCTTGCAGAAGTAGGGAAAGATTTTAATAAATTAGTAGATCTAATGTTAAGAGACAAGGTAGTATCTGCATGCAATTCTAATTTAGTGGCGTTCTTTGAGGAACGGAAGCCAAAGGACATAGACACAATGTCTCAGTTAGGGCAAAACTACATGACTGCACATCCTAACGTATCTATTGGGAAACTAATGAGTGAGGAAATAGTCTGTGCAGCGTACACTAAACAGGACCAGAATCCAGTCATCAGACCAAGGGCGAAAAGTGTGGATTCAGCACTGAAAGGTGAGCAGCAAGAACTTCAAGATAATGGTTTCCGAGGAAACAATGTTGGTAGAGTAGGACGGTACCCATATAGAAGAGGGAACTTCCAGAGACGTCCAAATTATGCCGGATGTTGGAATTGTGGGAGCTGGAGACACAAGGCAGCACAGTGTGATGCACAACCATCAGATGGACCAACGAACAACACTAAAAGGGAGATTACTTGTTTCAAATGTGGAAGGAAGGGGCATGTCAGTCATCAATGTAGGATGAGAGAAACAGAGCACTCAAATGCAGCGCAAGTAATTGAGACGCTGAACAATGAAGATTGTAGTGGGTGCAAACCTCTTTTTGAAAAAGATGGTCAGCCAGTCCTAATATGTGGTCACACAGTTAAAGCAGGATCAGCAGTACATGAAGGAGGAAGTCTGAAGATGCATCATGGGTTTGTTAATGATAGGCCAGCGTTAACAATTAGGGATTCCGGATGTACGTCTATCGGAGTGAGGAGAAGTTTAATAGATCCCTCGGATTATACAGGGAAAAAGATTAGATGCATAACATTCAACGGCACAGTAGAGTTCTACCCAGTAGCCATAATAACAGTAAAAACACCATATATCACTGGAAGAGTGACAGCGTGTGTTTTGGACTCACCAGTGGCTGATTTGGTCATAGGAAATGTTATAGGAGTTAAAGATTGTACAGAAGAGGAAGTAGTTTATTGGGACCGAAAATATAGTGTAAGCAGTAATGAGGTAGTTACCACAAGAGAACCAAAATTAGAGAGTATAGCTGAGGTTGAAGAGGCACTTGAATTAGACACAGGAACTCAGGACAAGGATAGGACAGCTGAGCAGGTGAGAATGGATCCCAAATATAGTGCTAGTGACTCCCATAGACAAGATACTACTCTGAACAAATGTTCCCAAGGGTGTAGGAGAGTAGAACATAGGCAGTCAAAGAAAGGTAGGGTAGATGGTGCTTCGAGAGGAAGAACAATGTTCTCACTCACAGGTTTTCAGATAGCAGAACTGCACGTGGGCAAGGAGCAGTACCTTTAGTACATAGAGACCGATATACTAGAACAGCTCAGGATAGTGCATGTGCAGGGCACATAGGCATAAGGCGTATGCAGCATAAAGCAAGGTGCCAGATATATGGGCCAAGATTAAATAAAGAGTTCAGACTAAACAGAGACTCAAGTGTAACGGTGCAATATGCAGATAGGAAAGTTGAGTCACGTCAAAAGAGTTTTCGCGACATTACTGACCCAGGGCTAGGGATATCAAACAGATGTTGTAATTGTAGAGGTACCATGAGTCATTGGTACATGAAAGGGAGACACAGCATCGACAAAAATCAGAGGTGGGTTAATGAAAGAACAGAACCACCTGATATTGGGTCGGTACACAAATAGTATTGTGTGGTCGTGAAGTAGTAAGAGACCTGTGGTTACATAAGTATAATGCTTTCCTATGATGTATTATTATTATGTGATGTATTATTATTATGTGATGTATTAGTTCATGCATTGGTACACAAGATAGAAAGTTGTTTGTATTTATGTGTGGGGAATATGGGAGTGTACTATGAGCATTTGATGTATCATTTAGGGTGGTAGCTAGAGTAAGGTGCAGCCATACTTAGGGCTACCCAGGCTATATGTCTGGGTCACATGTTTAGTAAGTTTTAGTCTCCCAATATTTGAAAACGAAGTTTTCTTTTAAGAGGGGGGTGATGACATAAGCCTGGGTCATTGACATTGAGTTGAGTGACCGGGCATGAGGAAGAATAGAGATGAGAGTGGGAGACAGTAACGTGACTGACCTGGTTATGAGAAAACAGCCAGTCCTGAGAAACAAAATAATGGGAAGGGTGAGCGTGGACCCCAGGGGATGGGGGAAGGACAGTCTAGTTTTGTGTGAAGTCAAGGGACTTCAGGACAGTTGATGGGTAGATGCCGAACTGTTCGGTAGTCTAAAGGGAAGCGGAGTTAGAGAGCTCCGTGTTGTGTTGTTCTCCGAGTTGTGAAGACAGGCCTGAACCAGAGTGGGTTCTATAGTTGAGCAGTGGCTCCAACCCAATGTGTGGGTTGTATTGTGGGAGATCCAGCCGTGGATAGTAGCTGGATTACCTGTCTTGTGGATTTTGATAAGAAGCAGGCCGTGAGAAGGCTTTGATGTGTGCTGGTTAAATTGTGAGGAGGATATTTATATTCTATGGATTACATTGTTTCTGGATATATATACATGTTCCGTCTGTCCGTCTTATTTCTGGAATAAATGATTATGTGCGCCAACTCAATCTTGTTTCATGACTGGTGAAGGTGCACTTCGGGGGTGAGTTATATTGCAAGACAGTAAGATATCTCCATTGACACACCATGAGTATCGTTACCTAGACAACGACCATCACACGACAATATCATGAACCTATCATCGTAAGAACTTCGTGATATTATCATCAAGAACGACGTGTGACAATACCCTAGCACCAAATTTTACTTACAAACTCATAAAAACGCACCATTGGATAGCTATGCGTTTCTGTTTTATTTAAATATTGAGCACAACCCACTACTGGCAACGCCGATCGTATTCTGGTATGAACCTAAGGCCTATCCACGTCAACATGGAAGCACTATACTCGAGTTTCGCCCTCATTTGAGCTCGTCAGTAGTGCATATCCCTGACCGGATCCGGAAACAGTCCCGGATCACGCGTGTGAAGCGGGTGTGTAACCACGCGGCACACACTGGACACACCAAATTATCACAACAGAACTTCACAACGCTACCCATCGTAGGCTATGCTCAAGATTGCCCAATCGCCGCGACCGACGTCCGTCAATCGATGGGACCCGAACGATCAGGACTTCTCACTGGCAAGGAACACCAGGCCTCCTAAATCCAGTGAGCAATAATCAATTGATTATGTGGTTGTTTCGGGATTTGAAATTTAAATATTGAGCACAACCCACTACTGGCAACGCCGATCGCATTCTGGTATGAACCTAAGGCCTATCCACGTCAACATGGAAGCACTATACTCGAGTTTCGCCCTCATTTGAGCTCGTCAGTAGTGCATATCCCTGACCGGATCCGGAAACAGTCCCGGATCACGCGTGTGAAGCGGGTGTGTAACCACGCGGCACACACTGGACACACCAAATTATCACAACAGAACTTCACAACGCTACCCATCGTAGGCTATGCTCAAGATTGCCCAATCGCCGCGACCGACGTCCGTCAATCGATGGGACCCGAACGATCAGGACTTCTCACTGGCAAGGAACACCAGGCCTCCTAAATCCAGTGAGCAATAATCAATTGATTATGTGGTTGTTTCGGGATTTCAAATTTAAATATTGAGCACAACCCACTACTGGCAACGCCGATCGCATTCTGGTATGAACCTAAGGCCTATCCACGTCAACATGGAAGCACTAAATTTGATTTAGCACTACATTGATTATTGCTCACTGGATTTAGGAGGCCTGGTGTTCCTTGCCAGTGAGAAGTCCTGATCGTTCGGGTCCCATCGATTGACGGACGTCGGTCGCGGCGATTGGGCAATCTTGAGCATAGCCTACGATGGGTAGCGTTGTGAAGTTCTGTTGTGATAATTTGGTGTGTCCAGTGTGTGCCGCGTGGTTACACACCCGTTTCACACGCGTGATCCGGGACTGTTTCCGGATCCAGTCAGGGATATGCACTACTGACGAGCTCAAATGAGGGCGAAACTCGAGTATAGTGCTTCCATGTTGACGTGGATAGGCCTTAGGTTCATACCAGAATGCGATCGGCGTTGCCAGTAGTGGGTTGTGCTCAATATTTAAATTTGAAATCCCGAAACAACCACATAATCAATTGATTATTGCTCACTGGATTTAGGAGGCCTGGTGTTCCTTGCCAGTGAGAAGTCCTTATCGTTCGGGTCCCATCGATTGACGGACGTCAGTCGCGGCGATTGGGCAATCTTGAGCATAGCCTACGATGGGTAGCGTTGTGAAGTTCTGTTGTGATAATTTGGTGTGTCCAGTGTGTGCCGCGTGGTTACACACCCGCTTCACACGCGTGATCCGGGACTGTTTCCGGATCCGGTCAGGGATATGCACTACTGACGAGCTCAAATGAGGGCGAAACTCGAGTATAGTGCTTCCATGTTGACGTGGATAGGCCTTAGGTTCATACCAGAATGCGATCAGCGTTGCCAGTAGTGGGTTGTGCTCAATATTTAAATTTCAAATCCCGAAACAACCACATAATCAATCTGTTTTATTTATTTATTTTTTGTTTTTTTATTTTTGAACAGTACTGTAGAAGGTGTTCAGGCCCCGTTCAACTGTCAATCTTTCGGTTAGTTGTCCAAGCCTGACATCCAGCTCACGCCTGTGGCTCCCCGGACAACAGCTGTGACAGGCTGGATAAACCAGGCGTGGGTGCTGTGTCGTATTTGGCATAACATCAAAACATAAGCTCGAACAAAAACCGTCTAGAGTTGCAGATAACGATCCAGCAAAGAAGCATCAACGGAACATCAATAAAAAGGACTCACTCGAAGGCTGGCAATCTAATTGATGCGGCTAAGTTTATTAGCCCACATTCTGGAGCTGTGATCAATCAGATCATTTATGAATCTCAATAATAATAGCGAACATTCTGTGCAGCAGCAGCTCTAGTCATCAGGTACAGAAACACACCGATCCCAGTCCCAGCAGTAAAAGAACATGTAGCTTTGTACGCCAAATCAAATTGTATTTACCAATTTACATGCAGATGCGAGGCCATCTACATAGGCAGAACTGAGCGACAGTTACATTGCAGGGTTTCGGAACATATTCCGAATTGGTTGGACAAGATACTACACACAGAAGATGGTAGCCTACGCAGGCCGACACACCGGAACAGTCCAGCTTCATCGGTCGGGAGACGTGTGCTCGAGACTGGCCACGTGGTTGAAAGAGACATTGCCTTTCGTGTGTTGTTCAACACACAAAGTAGTCGATTGTTAAAGTTTGCTGAAGCTATACTAATCAACCTTCGTAAGCCGTCCTTGTGCAAGCAGAAAGACATGTTAGTCAGTTTAAAATTACCGTGGTAGACTATCGACATTACTGTGCGAACATGTGCATATTTCAGTTTGAAGGATTTATCTAATTAATTCACGTAAGTTGTGTGATTTCTGCAGTATGTACCTGACGAGATGCAGCGAAATATGCCAGGCAATAAATCGTGCAATCTATTGTTTGTGTCTTCGTTATTCAAATTCATCACGGGAAAACATTGTTTTGAATCTCAATAAGTTTCGATCGGGTCTGTAAATGCCAGACGGGACGATCGTAAGAAAACATAAATTATAAATATTCAACTGTTGACCAGACTAGCTACTGAGAACTATCAAATTAGTATTGCAGTCCTTCTGTCCATCCAAGGTTGCCGAAGTGTCCTTCTGGTGTGACATTCTCAATCTCATTCCTAGATTCCGCATCTGTCCCAAAATTGGTATCTTAATATGTACGTTGCCATACTATTCTGGTTCTACTTTCTAATAGGTATTAGCTATGCATGCTGTTGTCCTGCCAGTAAATATCTTTATAAATTATAGAAGACTTGAACGTGCTGCTTCTCTAGTCAAGATCTATGATCCGAATGTTTTTGTTATTGCCAAACATTCTGACGTGATCTCCGTTCTACGTCTGGCGCCTAGTTTTATGTACGTTTTGGTTCGGGAGTTTTGCTCCCTCTTACTTTTGCGTTTTGGCAGTGGGCAACCGATTCGGCCTCAAACCAATCGGTTAACTAGGGTATGCCTACCCAGCATGTTAAGACAGGATTCGGCAGACTGCGCGGAAGAAACATTGATGATTTAACGGGCAAGACGGCGTTTACCTACAAAGCGCTGTGGAACGTAATGGGCACGGCAAGGCACGTAGAGCGCCCTGGTCATCCACTGCACCTATATTTATATCAAATCGTCTTGACTTGTCTTGCCACTGGATTCAGATGGGCTCAGGCAAGAGAGTGAGGTCGACGAATTGTGCAACTCTTTCTCACTTTAGTCCAGTTCATCGCGCAAGTCATTCTTCATCCAACGCCGTCTTAGAACACACGGTTCCATACTTTCAACCCCACTGGATGAAATGAATGGTCGTCATATGTAACATAGTTATAATTGGGGCCCTTATGATTCTTTCTTTTCTGCCTGTGGAAGTAGAGCTGCGATTTTCGCTTCCTGTGTATATGGCATTTCTGGCGACCTGGTGTAGATTCCATCTTTGTTGCTGTACTCATGTCTGGTCGATTCGCGCACTTGTAGGGCCTGGGGTTGTTAGGCTTCCCTCTTCTCATGATGTGCTACTCCATAATTTAGCTCAGTATATATTCATCTGCTCCTTCGTTTAGTAACAACCTACTTTATCTACTCCTTCATTTACCCAGCATCTAGCTATAAGTTAGTTGCATATCCTTTACAGGACGTAGTAGTCAACCCCATCAGTTTTTGGCTGTTGGTGATTCCTGGGCAAGTTTACTTTTAGTAGTTTGCCATTGCTGTCTGAACGACTGGCGCTCATACCATTGCACAGAAATCAACGCAAGGCGGCCTGCTTCCAAATCGCCTGTAGCTGTGTTTCGAACGCGGTATGCATTTACACAATGCGTCCGTAAACCCTTCGTCACTGAGACGGCTAATTTAGCTAAGCTATTCTTTCGGTCTCTCTGGCTGTGGGGTTACAACACTTTCTCTCTGTAATCCCGTTTATCACGCAGAGTCTCGCAGCGGAGCGAGAACTGAGGTGGTTCGACCCCCGCTCGTGACTTGCGGATACTGAGCCGGCCGCTCAGAAAGCAATGGCAAACTACTGAGCGTAATCTTGCCAAGAGATCAACAGACAGCTGAAAGATGCTGCTGTTGACAGCTAAGTCCTGTAAAAGGATACGCAAAAAAAAAAAAAAAAAAAAAAAAAAATTCTTTAATTTAGCTCAATTCATATTTATCTACTCCTTAGTTTAGCCAAAACCTACTGTAGCTACTCCTTCGTTTAACCACAATCTACTTTAACTACTCCTTCGTTTAACCACAATCTACTTTAACTACTCCTTCGTTTAACCACAACCAACTTTAATTACTCCTTCGTTTAGCCACAACCTACTATAACAACTCCTTCGTTTATCCACAACTTACTTTAACTACTCAATAGTTTAGCCACTGCCTACTTTAGCTTTTCCTTCGTTTAGCCACAATCTACTCTAACTACTTATTCGTTTGGCCACAACCTAATTTAACTATTTCTTCGTTTAGCTACAAACTACTTTGATTACTCCTTCATTTAGCAACAACCATCCTTAACTACTCCTTAGTTTAGCAACAACCTTCTTTAGTTACTCTCTCGTTTAGCCACAATCTACTTTAACTACTTGTTTGTTTAGCTACAATCTACTTTAACAACTCCTTCATTAAGCAGCAACCTACTTTAACAACTCCTTCATTAAGTCGCAACCTACTTTAGCTACTTCGTTAAACCACAACCTACTTTAATTACTCCTTCGTTTAGCCACAGTCTACTTTAACTGCTCGTTTGTTTAGTCACAACCTACTTTAACTACTCCTTCATTTAGCCACAACCTATTTTAACTACCACTTTATTTAGCCACAACCTACTTTAACTACTCCTTCATTTAGTCACAACCTACTTTAACTTTTCCTTGATTTAGCCAAAACATACTTTAACAACTCCAACGCTTAGCCACTGCTGTAATAATTGACAGATATTGCAATTCACAAGTTATTAACTCACTAATTAACTCATCACCGAGTTACCAGACTCGCTTCAACCTCAAATCGGCAATGATTAACAACGTGTCTGTTCCCCAGGCATTACATTTCACAAGCCTGTCCATCCTGGGTGTGTTTGTCTTCGAGATCTTCTTACGCCTCTACGTCTACCGCGCGGCTTTCTTCAGGAGCCTGTATGATGTCGTCGACGCAATTGTTATCTTCGTTTCGTTCATCTTAGACTTGGCATTCTCATTTCATGGCGACACAGTATTGTCTGCAGAAGTACAGCTTGTTATCGTGCTCAGGTTTTGGCGAATTACAAGAATAGTAAGCGGTAGGTGTTGTTTTTTTCGTTGTTTTTTTCAGTATCTTATGGTTGAGTTTCGTTTGTTTTAATTTTTCTTTTTAACTAACTTCTTTGTGTTTATTGTTCTGGTAATTCACGACCAGGTGATGTAATTATCCATACGGATGGCTCAGTGCTAAGAACGAAAGAACGGACTTTATTTTCAAAGGGTAATAAACTGGGCACGCAGGCACGTCTTACATTCGGCCCTTCCAATCACTCATCTTTCGTTCATCAATAGTGCATAATACATTCACATAGGGAAAAACATTGTTAAATGAATGTTGTAAACATAAACAATGCATGCTACCATGTTATGAGACACAGCTCCTACCCACCCACCCATCCCCCATACAACCACACACACCCCCAGGCACACATACATGCCCCACACCCAACCACCCACCCCCACCCACACATCCAACACCCACCCCCACCTACACACATCTCCCCACCCACACACACATCTCCCACCCACCATACATCCCCCACACTCCCACCACACACATACAATACACATCTTCCATCCATCCCATATTCCACCAACACTCACCCACCCACATATCCTCTACCACCCACCCACACACCCCCAACCACCCAGCCAGATACACATCCCCCAACCACACATCCCCCACCTACACACACATATTACCGCCAACACACACATCCCGCACCTACCTACACGCAAAACCCACACTCACCCACACATCCGTCACTTACACACGTCCCCCACCCACACAATCTCACCACCACCCACACATCCCGCACCCACACACACATATTACCGCCAACACACATATCCCGCACCTACCTACACGCAAAACCCACACTCACCCACACATCCGTCACTTACACACGTCCCCCACCCACACAATCTCACCACCACCCACACATCCCGCACCCACACACACACCCTACCCATTCCCCAACCTACACACACTCACCTACCCACACATCCTCCACCCACCCACCCCCCAATCACACACCCCTTAACCACACATCCCTTAACCACATATCCCCACCCATACACTCACACACTTTCTGCGGAAAGAGACCGAGCAATATGGGATAAAACCCGGTGCAATGAAGTCGACCATGTCGACTTTAAGCGACTTTTTAAAGCGACACTCACACACACATCTACCCACCCATACACACATTCCCCCCCCCCCCACACACACACACACAAATCCCTACCAACAAACATCCCCAATCCACAAACCCACACCTCCAACCCACACAGACCCCACCACCTACATAAATCCAACCCACACATATCCCCACCCACACACATCTTCCCACCCACACACAAATCCCCCACACATACACTCATATCTCACACACATCCACCCACTCACGTATTCATCCTTCAACCACTCACACCCACACATCCCACAACCACCCATTAACACATAATCTCCCATCTACCCACCCACACTCACACACCCCAACCAACCAGCCAAACACCCCCACCCTCACATATATCCTTCACCCATCCGCACATCCCACACCCAACCACACCTCTCCCACCCACCCACAGACACATACCTCATCCACACACATCTCCCATCCCACACATCACCCCACCCATATATACATTCCCCACCAGCACACACATCCCCCACACGCATCCCCCATACACATCCCACTCACACATCCCTCACACACATTTCCCCACCCACCCACACACCCCCACCTACAAACACCTTCACCACCCACACATACATCCTCCACCCAGTCACACTTACCCCACCCACATACATCCCTACCCACACAGACATACCGTCCAACCACCACACATCCCCACACCCATACCCCCACTCAAACCCAAACACATACCCCAACCCAAACACATCTCCCACACACCCACCAACCTACTCACCCACCCACATACATATTCAGCACCACAAAACCCCTTCCACCAACAGCCACACATTTCCAACCTTCCTCCAAAACATCTCCTACACACACATCCCTCACCCACACACATCCCCCACCCACCAAAATTCCTTCATCCACCCACACATCACCCATCCACCCACACACATCCCCACACAAACCCCTCCACACATACATCCCATACATACATTCCCCCCACACAAACATCTCCCACATACACACCCACACACCCATCCTCACATCTATACACATACATGATGCCTGACATAATCACTGAAACTAGTACGAACAAACTCCCACACTTTACACACATATACACTGATGATTGTCGTGAGCATTCTCGCAAAAATTGTAAAACAAAAATTGAGAAGAAATTGTACACATACATTGTGCAACGTAAAAATTAATGATGCAATTCAACTCTCTCTCTCTCTCTCTCTCTCTCTCTCTCTCTCTCTCTCTCTCTCTCTCTCTCTCTCTCTCTCTCTTTCTCTCTCTCTCTCTCTCTCTCTCTTCTTACACAGACACAGACACACTCTCTCTCTCACTCTTGCTCACACTCACACTCACTAACTCTCTCACTCACTCTACAGTAATGTTCATGTGTTCATACTATACATGATAAAATCAAGTGGCATACAAAATGATAATATGAAAGATGAGAATACACAAAAAAAATATATGGAATGACATGTTATATGACATGCGTGCGCCCAACTCTCTCTCTCTCTCTCTCTCTCTCTCTCTCTCTCTCTCTCTCTCTCTCTCTCACACACAGATACGCACACACATACACACACTCTGTCTCTCACGCTCATTCACTCTCTGTCACTCACACTCACTAACTCTCTCACTCACTCTACAGTAATGTACATGTGTTCATATTATACATGATAAAATTAATTGGCATTCAAATTGATAATATGAAGATGAGAGTACACAAAAATATGGAATAGCATGTTACATGCCATGTGTGCGCTCAACTTTCTCTATTTTCTCCCACACTCATGTGTTATATATTGTGTAACGTAACAAACAAACAAAATAAATAGTGGTGCAATTCAGTAAGATAATTCCTGGATAATTCCACTCACCCATTCTTTCACTCAATCTCTCACACATACGTGCACACACACACACACACACACACACACACACACACACACACACACACACACACACACTCTTTCACTCACTCAGGCACACGCGCATAATACTCTCTCACTATCTTTGTCTCATACTCAGTCTTTCACTCGCACTCTTTCTCACTCACTCTCTCATCCACTCTTTCACTCACATACACACACAGTGAAGAATGATAGTGAAAAATGTAGGATGTAAAATAAGTGCGCGGGAGTTCAAAGGGACGGTTAACCAACGGAGTTTAGTGCAGGAGAGCCTGGCATATGATACAATGACATCTAGTTTGAGAATGATGGTACGTTCCATTGATTGAAAGACAAACAGCACACACATGTCGCGATTATTAAAAACGTACGGAGCATGCTGAGGGTGGCGAAACCAGATATGCTTCGGGCAGAGTGGCAGGCTTCAGTTCAGAAATCAAAGATTGGGAGCGTCTGTTGAATCTTTTCCCCATGACATGCTGGTGTGTTGGGAAAGGAGCAGGCGGGTAATTTGGATGGATCTGCACAGCTGGGTGTGGTTTTGGCTTTTGTGGGCAAGGCTCTTTGGGATCAGATGTAAAGTATGGAAGAACATGTAAATCATCACAGCCTGGAGAGAATTCTGCGGCAAAGAGCGACAGGGGATCCTACCGACACTCAATACTCCAAAGAGAGGCCAGACAATCACATTGCAACTGGTACAATTTTTTTTTTTTTTTTTTTGGCGCTCGCTCGCTTTAAACTCAAGCGGAGTCCACACACACTAATTCTAATAATGCTGGACTAAATTTTGCGTGTGGATTAGCTTTTACCTATTAACAGTGTCCCTCGCCATCATGCCAACCCACTCCGACATTAGAGGTACTTGTAATTAACGTCCCTAATTCAAGGACGATAGTTCAACATTTTAGTCCAGCTGTCCGGTGTAAGGAAAGGGTAAAATTATATTTGGATTCTTCGCTGGCTGTTGAAGATAACGACGGAGCACGTATGGGAATGTTCTGAGTGCTGTGATGTCGGTTCTTATCTAAACTCCACTCAGTTCAATTCAGCTTTGTTGTAGTATCAGGGCCAGACTCACGCTTTCGTCACCTAAACGGTTTGGCAGCAGATATCACAGACTCTAACACGGGTAACAGCAGGTGTCATGGGCAGGAAAGGTGGCTGGCACGATATAGACCGCATCAGCCATCCAGTGCAGGTTGGTCTTTACAAAATATAGTGCTAGAACCAGAGTTGAAATAGCCAGCATATTAGAACCATAGTTGAAATCGCCAGTATATTAGAACCATAGTTGTAATAGCCAGTATATTAGAAACATAGTTGAAATAGCCAGTATATTAGAACCATAGTTGAAATAGCCAAGTATATTAGAACCATAGTTGAAATAGCCAGTATATATTCACAAATAGATTACCATCTAAGAGGTTAGAGACACTGCGGAAGTGACTAATGGGGAAGTCAGTTTTCTTTAGCAAGTTGCGACCAAATGTACAAGGCAAGAGAACACATGTCGCTGTGGTTGGGATTCAAGGAGGAAAGTAAAGAGTTAAAATACTCCTGGTGTAAAAAGAGACGATGCTCACTGTTCAAGAATTTGCTGGAAGGAAACGCGGAGGGGAAGCATGCAAGAGAAAGGCGAAGTTGGGTAGACAACAATAAGAGATGGACTGGGGTAGACAATAATAAGAGATGGACTGGAGTAAACAACATCAAGGCATGGGCTGGTGTAGATAACATCAAGGCATGGGCTGGTGTAGACAACATCAGGACATGGACTGGAGTAGAAACATCAAGAGATGGACTGGAGTAGATAACATTAGGGCGTGGACTGGAGAAGACAACATCAAGAGATATACTGGAGTAGACAACATTAGGAGGGGCGCTGATGTAGACAACAGTGAGAGGTGGGCTGTGTAGACAACTTTAAGAGATTGGCTGGAGTAGATAAAACTAAGGCGTGGACTGGAGTAGACAACATTAGGGCATGGACTGGAGTAGACAACATCAAGAGATGCACTGGAGTTGACAACATTAGGAGGTGGGCTGGAGTAGACAACAGAGATTGGCTTGAGTACCTGGACGGCTTGGCCACATGGCATGGTAGAGACAGGAACACTGAACTGATACACGGCTCTGGTGATCCAGTGAAATAGCGAGTCATGACCGCCCACACTTTCCGGCATGGGACATGATGGATGGATGAGTAGACAACATTAGGAGATGGGCTGGAGTAGAAAACATTAGGGCATGGACGGGAGTAGACAACATTAAGAGGTAACCTGGAGAACACAACATTAAGAGATGGACTGGAGTAGACAACATTAGGATATGGACTGGTGTAGACAACATTAGGATATGGACTGGAGTAGACAACATTAGGATATGGACTGGAGTAGACAACATTAGGATATGGACTGGTGTAGACAACATCAAGAGGTGGACTGGAGTAGACAACATTAGGGCATGGACTGGAGTAGATAATATTAGAGCAAGGACTGGAGTAGACAACATTAAGAGATGGACTGGTGTAGACAACATCAAGAAATGGGATAGAGTAGACAAAATTAGGGTATGGACTGGAGTAGAGAACATTAGGGTATGGGCTGAAATAGACAACATCAAGAATGGACTGGAATAAATAACATTAGGGCATGGACTGGAGTAGACAATATTAAGATAAGGACGGAGATAGACAACATCATAAGATGGACTGGAGTAGACAACATTAAGAGATGGACTGGAATAGACAACATCAAGAGATGGATTGTAGTAGACAACATTAGAGCATGGGCTGGAGTAGACTATATTAAAGCAAGGACTGGAGTAGACAACATTAGAGCAAAGACTGGAGTAGACAACATCATTTGATGGACCAGAGCCTATCCTCATGTTGTCTACTCCAGTCCATCTCTTAAAGTTGTGTACTCCAGGTCACCTCTTAATGTTGTCTACTCCAGTCCATGCCCTAATGTTGTCTACTCCAATCCATCTCCTAATGTTGCCTACTCCATCCATCCATGCTGTGGACTGCACTAGAATACATCAAGAGATGGATTGGGGTAGACAACATTAAGAAATAGACTGGGATAGACAACATCAAGAAATGGACTGAAGTAGACAACATCAAAGCATGGACTGGAGTAGACAAGATCAAGAGATGGACTGGAGTAGATAACATCAAGGCATGGAATGGAGTAGACAACATCAAGAGATGGACTGGAGTAGATAGCATCAAGGCATGGAATGGAGTAGACAACATCAAGAGATGGACTGGAGTAGGCAACATCAAGGCATGGACTGGAGTAGACAACATTAGGAGGTGACAAAGAGAACACAACATTAAGAGATGGACTAGATTAGACAACATTAAGAGATGGACTGGAGTAGACAACATCAAGGCATGGACTGGAGTAGAAAACATTAGGAGGTGACAAAGAGAACACAACATTAAGAGATGGACTGGATTAGACAAAATTAAGAGATGGACTGGAGTAGATAACATTAAGAGGTGGACTGGAGTAGACAACATTATGGCATAGACTGGAGTATACAATATTAGAGCAAGGACTGGAGTGGACACTATTAAGAGATGGACTGGTGTAGACAACATTAAGAAATGGACTGGTGTAAATAACATCAAGAGATGGTCTAGAGTAGACACAATTAGGGTATAGACTGGAGTAGACAACATTAGGGTATGGACTGGAGTAGACAACATCAAGAGATGGACTGGAATAGACAACATTAGGATATGGACTGGATTAGACAACATCAAGTGATGGACTGGAGTAGACAACATTAAGAGGTGTACTGGAGTATACAACATTAGAGCATTAACTGGAGTAGACAATAGAGCAAGTACTGGAGTAAACAACATTAGGACGTGGATTTGAGTAGACAATATTAGAGCAAGGACTGGAGTAGACAACATTAGAGCAAGGACTGGAGTAGACAACATCAGTTGATGGACTGGATTATACAACATTAGGGCATAGACTGGAGTAGACAACATCAAAAGATGGACAGGAGTAGACAACATCAAAGCATGGACTGAAGTAGACAACATCAAGGCATGGACTGGAGTAGACAACATCAAGAGATGCAAAGGAGTAGACAACATTAAGAAATAGACTGGGATAGGTAACATCAAGAAATGGACTGAAGTAGACAACATCAAGGCATGGACTGGAGTAGACAACATCAAAAGATGGACTGGAGTAGACAACATCAAGAAATTGACTGGAGTAGACAACATCAAGGCATGGGCTTGAGTAGACAACATCAAGGCATGGGCTGGAGTAGACAACATCAAGACATGGACTGGAGTAGACAACATCAAAGCATGGACTGGAGTAGACAACATCAAGAGATGGTATGTAGTAGATAACATCAAGAGATGCACAGGAGTAGACAACATTAAGAAATAGACTGGGATAGGTAACATCAAGAAATGGACTGAAGTAGACAACATCAAAGCATGGACTGGAGTAGACAACATCAAGGCATGGACTGGAGTAGACAACATCAAGAGATGCACAGGAGTAGACAACATTAAGAAATAAACTGGGATAGGTAACATCAAGAAATGGACTGAAGTAGACAACATCAAGGCATGGACTGGAGTAGACAACATCAAGAGATGGAATGTAGTAGATAACATCAAGGCATGGACTGGAGTAGACAACATCAATGCATGGACTGGAGTAGACAACATTAAGAGGTGACAAAGAGAACACACCATTAAGAGATGGACTGGAGTAGATAACATTAAGAGGTGGACTGGAGTAGATAACATTAAGAGGTGGACTGGAGTAGACAACATTATGGCATGGACCGGAGTAAACAACATCAAGAGATGGACTGGAGTAGATAACATCAAGAGATGCACTGGAGTAGACAACATTAAGAGGTGGGCTGGAGTAGACAACATTAGGGCATGGACTGGAGTAGACAACATTAGAGCAAAGACTGGAGTAGACAACGTCATTTGATTGACTAGAGCCTATCCTCATGTTGTCTACTCCAGGTCATCTCTTAATGTTGTGTACTCCAGGTCACCTCTTAATGTTGTCTACTCCAGCCCATCTCCTAATGTTGCCTACTCCATCCATCCATGCTGTGAACTGCAGTAGACATCATCAAGAGATGTACTGGGGTAGACAACATTAAGAAATAGACTGGGATAGACAACATCAAGGCATGGACTGGAGTAGACAACATCAAGTGATGGACTGGAGTAGATAACATCAGGGGATGTACTGGAGTAGACAACATCAAGGCATGGACTGGAGTAGACAACATCAATTCATGGACTGGAATAGATAACATTAGGAGATGGGCTGGAGTAGACAACATTAGGGCATGGACTGGAGTAGACAACTAGACAACATTAAGTCTGACAAAGAGAACACAACATTAAGAGATGGACTGGGGTAGACAACATCATGAGATGGACTGGAGTAGACAATAGAGCAAGAACTGGAGTAGACAGCATTAGGGCGTGGATTAGAGTAGACAATATTAGAGCAAGGACTAGAGTAGACAACATCAGGTGATGGACTGGATTATACAACATTACGGCATGGACTGGAGTAGACAACATCAAAAGATGGAATGCAGTACACAGCATCATGAGATGGACTGGAGTAGACAACATCAAGAAATGGACTGGAGTAGACAACATCAAGAAATGGACTGGAGTAGACAACACCAAAAGATGGAATGCAGTAGACTACATCAAGAGATGGACTGGAGTAGACAACATCAAGAAATGGACTTGAGTAGACAACATCAAGAAATGGACTGGAGTAGACAACATCAAGGCATGGGCTTGAGTAGACAACATCGAGGCATGGGCTGGAGTAGACAACATCAAGGCATGGGCTTGAGTAGACAACATCGAGGCATGGGCTGGAGTAGACAACATCAAGAGATGCACTGGAGTAGACAACATTAAGAGGTGGGCTGGGGTAGACATCATTAGGGCTTGGACTGGTATAGACAACATCGAGAGATGGACTGGAGTAGACAATATTAAGGTATGGACTGGAGTAGACAACATTAGGGCTTGGACTGGAGTAGACAACATTAGAGCAAAGACTGGAGTAGACAACATCAATTGATGGACTAGAGCCTATCCTATGTTATCTACTCCAGTCCACCTCTTAATGTTGCGTACACCAGGTCACCTCTTAATGTTGTCTACTCCAGTCCATGCCCTAATGTTGTCTACTCTAGCCCATCTCCTAATGTTGCCTACTCCATCCATCCATGCTGTGGTCTGCAGTAGACAACATCAAGAGATGGACTGGGGTAGACAACATTAAGAAATAGACTGGGATAGACAACATCAAGAAATGGACTGAAGTAGACAACATCAAGGCATGGACTGGAGTAGACAACATCAAGAGATTGACTAGAGTAGATACCATCAAGGCATGGACTGGATTAGACAAAATTAAGAGGTGACAAAGAGAACACAACATTAAGAGATGGACTGGAGTAGATAACATTAAGAGGTGGACTGGAGTAGATAACATTAAGAGATGGGCTAGAGTAGACACAATTATGGACTGGAGAAGACAATATTAGGGTATGGACTGGAGTAGACAACATCAAGGCATGGACTGGAGTAAACAACATCAAGAGATGCACTGGAGTAGACAACATTAAGAGGTGGACTAGAGTAGGCAACATTAGGGCATGGACTGGAGTAGACAACATTAGAGCAAAGACTGGAGTAGACAACATAATTTGATTGACTAGAGCCTATCCTCATGTTGTTTACTCCAGGTCATCTCTTAATGTTGTCTACTCCAGTCCATGCCCTAATGTTGTCTACTCCAGCTTATCTCCTAATGTTGCCTACTCCATCCATCCATGCTCTGGACTGCAGTAGGCGTGGACTGCAGTAGACAACATCAAGAGATTGACTGGGTTAGACAACATTAAGAAATAGACTGGGATAGAAAACATCAAGAAATGGACTGAAGTAGACAACATCAAGGCATGGACTGGAGTAGACAACATCAAGAGATGGACTGGAGTAGATAACATCAAGGCATGGACTGGAGTAGACAAAATCAAGACATGGACTTGCTCTCTGGACAACAGGATTGTGAGAGATGATGCCCCAAGCCTCACGATAGATGGTAGAAGCGTCAACAGAGAGAACAAACTGAAGTATCTGGGAATCACATTTGACAGGAGTCTGTCCTTCAAGGACCATGTGGAGACGGTTGTGACAAGATCTCAAAAGGGACTCAATGCACTTAAAACTATGGCTGCAATGGACACAGAGCAGAGAATGCTCTTCACACTATACCAGCACTTGATCCTCTCAGTGATTGATTATGGACTAGGACTGCTCACTATCTCAAAGAGTCAGCTGGTGAAATTAGAGCGCATACAGAATGAAGCTATGCGGGTCATTCTGGGATGCACCAGAGACACCCCAGTAGTGTGCATGCGTTACATCCTTGGTCTGCCTACTGTTGCTGGTAGGCACAAGGTGATGCAAGCGAAGGCATACCTCAGAGTAGCTGCAGACACAGATCACCCGTTGCATGAGGCGCTAGACGTAGTTAAGGGTCAGAGACTGATAAGAGGGAAATCATGGATGGCTCAGGCGGAGGATATGATCAGACAAGTGTGCCCCTTGGAGAACATCAGGCGAGGAGAGGAGTGGGTTAGAGTGCCAGCCGTGCAGTCAGACTTGTGCAGAGTTATAATCACATTGAGCAGGGAGTGCAGGGAGTGGCCAGCAGGGGCCACGGAAGTAGAAATTCAGCTACTAATTCAGGAAAATTCTCGCCCGGGTGATGTGATTATTTACACGGATAGGTCGGTGTTGAGAGGTAGGAGAAGTGCCTGGGGGTTCTTGGCAAAAACTAATGGTCGGCGTTTGGTGCAGGAGAGCCTGGCGTATGATGACACTACATCTAGCTTAAGAATGGAGGTGGAGGCGGTCAGTGCAGCTTTCCGCTGGATAGAAAACACGATACATACACACATTGTGATTGTAACTGACTCAGAAAGCATGCTGAGAAGGGTGAGAACAGGCAAGCTTCGTGCAGAGTGGCTTGCTTCGCTTCGGAGGTCACGGGTAGCAAGCATCACCTGGATCTTTTCTCCTGGGCATTCCGGTGTGCTGGGGAATGAACAGGCGGACAGATTGGCTGGCTCGGCAAAACTTGGTGGAGTATTGATGCATGACAAGGCAGATGTGGTTGCGGCCTTGTGGGAGCTCGTGTACACCTCGGAGGAGCAAATGGATCACCATGGTCTGGTTAGAATGAGGCAGCGAGGAGTGACGAGGGGATCTGGCCGACGCTCAACGCTCAGAGGAAAGGCGAGACGGACATATAATCAGATTGCTACTGGAACTATTAGTGTTGGAACTCTTCGCTGGTTGCTGAGGATGGGGACGGAGCGCTTATGGGAATGTCCCGAATGCTGTGATGTCGGTTCCTAAGTCAATCAATCAATCAATCAAGAGATGGACTGGAGTAGACAACATCAAGAAATGGACTTAAGTAGACAACATCAAGGCATGGACTGGAGTAGACAACATCAAGAGATGGACTGGAGTAGGTAACATCAAGGCATGGACTGGAGTAGACAACATCAAGAGATGGACTGGAGTAGACAACATCAAGAAATTGACTGGAATAGACAACATCAAGAAATGGACTGGAGTAGACAACATCAAGGCATGGGCTTGAGTAGACAACATCAAGGCATGGGCTGGAGTAGACAACAACAAGGCATGGGCTGAAGTAGACAACATCAAGGCATGGACTGGAGTAGACAAAATTAAGAGGTGGGCTGGATTAGACAACATTAGTGCACGGACTGAAGTAGACAACATCAAGAGATGCACTGGAGTAGACAACATTAAGAGGTGGGCTGGGGTAGACAACATTAGGGCTTGGACTGGTGTAGACAACATCGAGAGATGGACTGGAGTAGATAATATTAAGGTATGGACTGGAGTAGACAGCATTAGTTCATGGACTTGAGTAGACAACATTAGAGCAAAGACTGGAGTAGACAGCATTAAGAGGTGGCCTGGAGTAGACAACATTAGAGCAAAGACTGGAGTAGACAACATCATTTGATGGACTAGAGCTTATCCTATGTTGTCTACTCCAGTCCATGCCCTAATGTTGTCTACTCCAGCCTATCTCCTAATGTTGTCTACTCCATCCATCCATGCTGTGGATTTCAGTAGACAACATCAAGAGATGGACTGGGGTAGACAACATTAAGAAATAGACTCGGAAAGACAACATCAAGAAATGGACTGAAGTAGACAACATCAAGGCATGCACTGGAGTAGACAACATTAAGAGGTGGGCTGGAGGAGTAGACAACATTATGGCACGGACTGAAGTAGACAACATCAAGGCATGGATTGGAGTAGACAACTTGAGATGATGAACCGTCAATGAGCGCACCGTGAAGTCGTATGGCTAAGAGTGTTGGAGTCTCATTACAGCCCAGCCTGATCGCGTAGACAGCACTTGATGAATACAGAGAGAGTTTATAGGGAGAGGTTTGTCTCATCAACAGGGTTGTCCCACAGATGTGGGCTTTAACGTAGCGGTGTAATCACCACCAAACGCGGGCGTGCGGTGGAGCTTTTAGAATGTTGTCCTGACAATGTAATGAACGCGATAGAGAGAGGATTTGAAACATGGACTCGTCGCTCGTTGCCGTGGGGGAGAAAGGAATTGGTCACGAATACTCCGGCACTCAGACCTACAAACTATAACTATATGCCCCCTCCCCACCTCTCCCCCCCTCTCCCCCCCCCCCCAACACATCACAATAGCAGGTTCCTGGTTTGGGTGCTTTACACCCCCAAAGAATAAGATCTGATTGTGTTGTGCCCCCGTGCTGAACAGAGTGACTAAGTTGCTTGGTATGGGAAGCTTATTCCGGATGTTTGTAAAGTCTCACTACACGTTGCATGTAGAACTAATTTGAAAAAATGAAGTACATGACGTCATCAGAATATGTGCTAAAAATTCATTAAATTAGTTACAATAGTCACTGCTATGGTCTAACGTTGTTTTGGGGAAGCTAAAAAGTACCAATGAAGTATTCAATATAACAGGTGTTGGAAATGTCCACCACGGGCTTCAAGACATGACTGTACACGTCTCTTCATATTATACATTATATACCTTCTGCAACGTGTCTGTTGCTATTTCTTCCATTGTTAAGACCATTCTGTTTGGAGTGCAAAGAATTACTCCAACAGACGACAGCCACTCGCTACATATTGCTTCACTATGGACTGTGGAGCACATGTTTTGATGACGTCATGTACGTCATTTTTTCAATTTGTTCTACATACAAAGTGTAGTGAGACTTTACAAACAGCCGGTAGAGAAAGTTTAAAACAGGTTTAAAAGGCAATGTTTTATCCCGTATGACTAGGTCTCTTTCTGCACGGCGGCCTGACGGAAGCCACGCACAAGAACTCCGTAGCTCGAGCGACGATCCACGGAAGTGTCCGAGAAAATTCCTCTCGTGAACAGAACGACCTAGCTCGGAATCGAATCCACAACCTTCGGAGCTAGAGGCACGCAGCGTAACCACCTCGCCTGGTAGACAGTACCGAAGGATAAAATATCGCCAAATGTGACCTCCAGTTTGAACAGGAAGACGATACATCGCCCTACTCGGGTCATCGTGTTTTTGTTTCGTGGTATCTTCCGCAATTTCAGTCTTCAGTGAATGGAAATTTCCATTATAATGCTTACTCATTTGATTGTCTACGATTGCTTGGTCCAAGTCTACTTATTGTTTGGCGCTGAATCTGTTAATTTGTTCAGGCTCAAGGCAGCGGTTATGTTAATCCTATTATTCGCACTTTGTTGACTTGTTCTGGGTTGGTGGAATCTTGTGTAGTAGTAGTAATAGTAGTAGTAGTAGTAGTAGTAGTAGTAGTAGTAGTAGTAGTAGTAGTAGTAGTAGTAGTAGTAGTAGTAGTAGTAGTAGTAGTAGTAGTAGTAGAAGTAGTAGTAGTAGCACTAGTAGTAGCAGCACTAGTAGTAGCAACACTAGTAGTAGTAGTAGTAGTAGCAGCAGTAGTAGTAGTAGTAGTAGTAGTAGTAGTAGTAGTAGTAGTAGTAGTAGTAATAGTAGTAGTAGTAGTAGCAGCACTAGTAGTAGTAGCAGCAGCAGCAGTAGTAGCAGCAGTAGTAGTAGTCGTAGTAGTAGTAGTAGCACTAGTAGTAGCAGCACTAGTAGTAGCAACACTAGTAGTAGTAGTAGTAGTAGTAGTAGTAGTAGTAGTAGTAGTAGTAGTAGTAGTAGTAGTAGTAGTAGTAGTAGTAGTAGCAGCAGTAGCAGTAGCAGCACGGTTCCAACTACATCGCTAAAGCACTGTCAAGAGACCGTCCATCACGTGAAAATGCAGTTTGTTGTCAAAGAAGACAACTGTTTGACGAACTGACAAGCAGCCTGTACACGCATTATTGTTAAAGACTGCCGCCAGGCGTACCGACAAACAAATGGCAGGCTAATTCACAACGCAGTCACCGATAACAAACAAATAACAACAACAAATCATTCCGAATTCACTTCAAAACTCACAGTGTCGCACCTAGCATTCAGCTGGGCGACGAAACCAGGTCCTCCATGTCTAAGCAAGAGGAAAATGCATTAGTAGAACATGTCCGAAGACAATTAGCTCTCCAAGATATTAGCGGTCAGCCTGCCTATCCGCCATGTTGGCCGAGAACCGCATCTACTACATAATCTAAGATGTCTAACACATTATATCTTCAAACCTAGTACATATCACTTGAAGTAACATTTATTATAGATCTGACATAGTACATATCACGTGATGTTTCACAATTATAAATCTAGCATACTACATACCACCTGAAATGTCACAATTATAACTCAAAAATACTACACACCTTCTGAAATGTCACAATTATAGATATAACAAACTACATATCTCCTGATGCGTCATAATTATAGCTCTAACATACTACATACCACTAGTTATGTCACTCATCCATCATCATCATTCAGTACCTTGGCGACTAACGTAGGCCATCATGCTTTTCCACATCTTGCGATCTCTAAAATCATGTATCAGTCCGTGTATTGACCCCCTTCCATACCATGACACAAGGCTGTCAAAAATTGTCTTCCGCTATCTATCTTTCCACAAATTTTTCTGGTTGTCACGATACATTCCAGTTTTTGCCTTCTCATAATGTGGTCAAACATTAAGACTGCCTCTTTTTGACGTTTGAGTTCTGTTGTCTTTGCGACATTTTTAAAAAGAATTTTAAGTTGCATATCCCTTACAGGACGCTGCAGTCAACACCGGCATTTTTTCAGCTGTTGTTGATGTTCTTGGCAAGATTACGCTTCATAGTTTGCCATTAGTTTCTGAGCTACGGTCTCACATAACCCGTAAGTAGCCAACGCGACGCGATCTGCTGCCGAATCTCGCACAGCTGTGTTCCTCGCGTGGATATACGGGATTACGGACAAAGTCGTTAACACCTTAGCCAGGGAGACCGACTTTGCGATTTAACCTTCCTCAAAATGTCCAGATTGCTGATTTTCGCTGTCCGTGGAGTCTTCAGCATTCTTCTATAAAACCACATCTCCAAATTCTCGAGAGATGTTTTCGTTCGTTAACTAATTGTCCAGGATTCACAGCTGTATGTTAGAGCTGGTTCTATGTATCATGCAAGAATTCATTTACTAGAATGCAGTTTTTGCTTGTCCTATTCTGTTCTTTATCTCTGTGATGAATCTCCCATATTATAATATCTATATGCTATATCTTTGAATGTCTCCACATGCCCTAACACGTCTATTGTAAATAAAAAATACCACACACAGTGTAATGTGTTTGATTAATGAATTATTTACAAACATTGTACTCGGAACACAACCACAGAGCGCCGTCTCTCTCAACAGATGTCAGATTGTATGGAATACTAACTGAACATCTTTTATATTACTGTTGGAATATGATTCTCAATTGTAGTTTCAGTAGCCATCAGTACAATCGTATTGAATTCGATTTTATCTATCCTTCTTCCTGCTTTCACCAGATTCCGATGGAAAGACTTCGCAGTTCTTCGTCACCTACACTGTCTCGTGTTTTTTTTTTAATGACCACTGTGTCTTTACTGTCGTGTATCCACCTGCATGTTGTCGACCTTTGACTCGTCCGCCAAGTATCAGACATTTTATTACTGTTTAAATATTGCTGTCCAGGGTATGCTGATGTGCGACGAAATTAACAGGCTGAAGGACAGTCCTCTGACGCTCCTATGGCTGGCGGGTTATATTATGCCAATGCTGATGTGGGTAAGGCTATCTGGAATCGGGTGAAAAGTGCAACAAACCAAAGAAGGAGCCACATCAGGAGAGGGTGATTCGACGGAGAGTAGTCAGAGGGTTTGGGCAGCATTCAACGTGTAATGGTGTGGCGTTTAAAAGAAGAGTGCAAGTTGCGAATTAGGGGTATGAGAAAATATTATAGATTAAGCTCAAAGATGTTGTCTAGGGTCCGGGGTATTAGTAACCAGACAAAGTACCCCTGTGGTAGGAAGCCAGCTAATGGCTCAGGCCCCCAAGAGTGCTTAAATAATTATTATGGAGTAATTTTCACTCTAAATCTGTGAAATAAATATACTGAGCTTCCGTTTACAAGGCAAGAGAAGTCCTGAGTAGTCACCGGGAAAAGACAAGAGGAATAACTTCACTCCCAGTAAAATGTGATTATATGTATCATGATGTATGATTCATAAATAGTACTTAGCTTCGGATTTGCAGGCGGCACTCAAAGATAATCTTGCTGGGCATGGCGATGGAAGTTTGACGAAAAGTTCTCAAGCATTCTAGCCATTGAGGTATAACTCCCAGTCGTCCTCAGCAATAGTGCCAGACACACATAAGGTTGTGTAGGATCTTGCAAAGGCCAATCCTACTGCAGTTCTCTATCAAAGTGAACAAAACAAATAGCTCTATCTCTTGCAAAATCTATTTAAATATTGTGGTGTATGTTATGTGTGAATTTTGGGACATCATCTGAAATAAACAATATGAATTATTTGGATCTTCCAGGTTATTCCTATCGGAATGGGGAAAAAAGACAATCATGTTACATTAAGCTCAATCACAACAAGGGTTGGTAAACATCTGTGTTGAGAAAAATGTATCTCTAACAATCATCTATTGAAAATAAATGTTAGTTTATAACAAACATATATTGTGACAAATACCTGTTAATAAAATGATTGAGTATATTGATCAATTATTATGACAACTGTCCTTTGTATTAAACATTCGTTGAAATGTTATAACATGTTGGTATGTTGTCGAAACAAAAACAATCATGATGACACAGGAACATTCAGTTGAGCAAATGACATAGACAAGGAACTGTGTTGTCACCAAGTGAAAAGAAATCATCTCAGGGAAATAAGATGCATTATGCATCATGATTGACATGGTCAACAAGGTGCACGTCACCGCATAAATACGATTGTCAAGCTCATTTAGAACATGAATCATCGGAAAAATATCGTCTTAATGCAAAGCAGCCATCCTACTAAGCCCTATTATGTTTCGTCCTGTCCATAACTCACCAGCAGTCATCAAAAATCTAACATGCACAATTGTGAAACATACAACAAATATAACACATCCATGTTGTCATAATCATGATCATAAGAATCATTCAAGGAGGCATTTCAAATAAATATCTCATTGTGACAACAATTGTTCGAATACACTAAACGTGTGATTGCCCTTCCCGTCTATTTCCATTATATAGGGGTTAAAGACACTAATTCGAACACTTGTTCCTTCCACAGTCTAATAGTTGCAACATAAATCCAGTGAACCTGCCTTCTGGCGCTCACTTCCAATTTGGTATAGCACTGAACGTAAAAGCGTCAGACTAATTACAGCACAAATTTCATGCTGAACTTTAATGAAACGTCCTGCGAAACACGCACTATCTAACTAGTGTTTCCTTTTAACATGAGAAATCATCTTTATCACGAATATATTCCCTCGAATATTCCAAGAATCATACATTAGAACAAATGTGTGATAGTTGAATAAATGCACATCATGTGGATATAGCAACCTATAAGAATAGTCTCTACAGTGCGGAGAAGACTCCCTATCGGGTGTCAGACTCAAGACATGGTTTCACAGTCAATGATGAGCACACATTTCAAGTTATTGAAGCTCAAAAAAGAAAGAATAAAAATTTACCTTTTGAAGCAAGATAAATTATCGTAGCTTTCAGAATATTCAATCATAATAGAAATGAGTTAAAGCATGGCAAAATGCTGTTTGACCTAGCATGGTAATTTATTTAAAAACTGGGTACAGTGAGCGAAAATTCAGTAAACCTTAATTGGAACAATACATCTCACTGGCACAAATTGTAACATATTACACAGCACTCTTATCACATTCATAATAATATAAAAATGCTTAATTGATACACTTACCGAAATTTCCCATGAGAGCACAGAAATAGGAATAAGAAGAAATGACTTATGAGGGACAATAATTATCGAAATAGTACAGCTGAAAAGCTGTAGTGTTTCTCTTAGTCATTGGCGAAAGATTGAATGTTGAGGTTTCAAACCGCCAGCTCTGTTTTAACTAGGCTGAACTGTGTTGACCACGTCACCACTCTTTGTCCTGGCGTCATAGCCACGCCACCATCACCCAATAAAATTTCTCCTCTCTGGTGACAGACGTGTGTCAAGAATTTTCTAGAAGGTTCGTATACTATTTTTGCGGTATTTACATTGCAACAACACAAGTAACTTTCCTCTAGTCTTGAATTTCGCTGTGACAATTGAAAGTTGTCCAGTCACACAGTGGTTTTAGTAGAGTCATTCATGATTTCATGAATGGTTGCCAAGCGACGTCTAATTTATTTATACGTATGATTTCAAGTAATGCCTGGATTGTGTGTTTTCTAGGACACGACTTTCTATCTTTATAGCTGTCAAGCTATTTTGATTTTGGTGGGTGTCATACAGACTCGGCGTTACAGTTTTTGAACTGTTGGTTGTAAAGAACAGAAAGTGGGGATGATTGACCTTCATAATATCACAAATGGTAAAAGCAGGCGGGCGTTCAGTCAGCCGCCCACTGTTACCAACAGCATGGGAACTCTTCATTGGCTACTGAAGAAGGAGATGGAGCACGTGTGGAAATTTCCGGAGTCCAGTAATGTTGATTCTTTACATCATACTAATGTTCATATATTGTATGGATTTAATTTGACAAATTATACCAGACTACAAACAACACAGAAATGGTGGCGTCTGTCGCTACACGCTGAGGGAGATAGTGAGGAGGGGAATCTGGGCACTTCGGATTAGTAGTTCGATATGCAATGAGGATGATAGGCTGGCAGGGAATGCACGTCTTGGTCTTGGTAGTAGCTTATTTCTGGACAAGGGAGAGGTGGTTTAGTGCCTGGGGTACCAGGTGGAGAAGGCGGGAGAACAGACTGAGAACCCGTATGTGAAAATATTGATATTGCGGGGATCGGCAGGGTTCTGGAAGAATCTCAAAACTGAGAAGGAAGACCTGGGGAACTTTCAGATAACGGCGGGATAGCTGGCTGTTTGTCTCAAAGTCAATTCACCGCCAAAGCGTTAGAACTCGAACTAGAGAACAATATGTAATAAAGTCGTTAAACGCAACTGGAGCAAAGACAAAAAGCATCATCGAAAAATCGGAACTTGATAACAGAACGATTCAGAACAGCATACTCAAGTGAAGCGAACGATTTTTCCAGACGTTTATTTCCGCCACTGGTAACAGGATTAAAACTCTGGCAGACAAGCAGGCTGATCCCTAACCACAGGATCGGCGCCTACTCAAATAACACCCACCCCTGAGCTCCCAGTCCAGCTCGTTGCCCTTGAAGCCTTCCTATCCATTCTTCAGTTCAAACGCTTGGATAATAAAATCAGTCTAGGTGGATTTTCCATTCCCGGTCCTTTTCACTGTTGTGTCGTCCTCAATTAATTCCTTACCAGACTCCCTGCTGTCTCATCCCGAAATCACGGCATCCAGGTGTCACCCTCACCTCGAGCCTTCAGAAACGCATCTTGTCCGTATCACCAAGTCTCAGCGTCTTCCTACGTCAGAGTCACGATTCACCGTTTATCACCAGTCTCCTAGATATCTGTAAGCTTTTGAGCTTCAGGATTCTCTACCTATATTAATGACGTCAACCGCGAGTATCTGCCTTATGGCATATGCCCCCCTCACCTTTAAAATGATCTTATCATTTTACCAGACCATAACGAATAAATCTGCTAATAATTGTGCAGACGAAATGTTAAAAGCTATGCTCCAAGTACAACTGTATGGTTCCCTATGTATCCTACACAAAATAAAAAAAAATTATTATTGATGGGCATGCCCACCTGTCTACAATCCCGCGGTAGACGTCATGTAGTCAGCCCATGGGGAGGCTGTACTAACTAAATATACAAATCTATATAATTTAGTCCCTCATTTGACCCTACAGTCAAGCGTCCTAACTCAAGCTAAACTTGAGTAGGGGACGTGTTTGATTCATAGGTACCAAGCTGTCCGTCCTAGTGCTTGCTTTATAACTCTCGCTGTAATATATATCCCTTGCTATGATCTTTTCCGTATAGGCGAGGTCCTTTGCCTTGAATGTGGCCGTAGCGGTACTCCGTCATAGTTGTAATCCTATGTCGCATCCGTTGACTCTCAACAATTTCTTGGCAATCCCGGACGAGCCCCCACATGTCTCAAAGTCAATTCACCGCCAAAGCGTTAGAACTCGAACTAGAGAACAATATGTAATAAAGTCGCTCACCTTGAAGACACTGTTTCAATTCGAGATAAATCCTTTTAATTTCAGATTTCTCTTCCAGAAAATAGATACAACACTGTTGTACAATGTAACGGGCCCCTGAAACGGGGACGGGACGTTATAATTTAATACAAACCCAGCGGGTCATAATCTTCTGTAATTGCTCAGTCTCTCAGTGACTATCGCGAATCATTACCAAACTCGTCGTCTATGCTTTATGTCCCGGTCTGCATGGTACGAATGCCGTAAAAACAGGCGACCTCCGCTTCTAGTACCTCTGCCTCGCCTAGATGATCAAGTCCGTTTGTAACACGGAGCTCACAGAAAACACACCGCTGACTTCATGTCGTTCTTTGAAGTCCCCTTCCGTTGCTGTCCTAACGATACCTACGTCAGTCTTAGTTCCCGGTGGTCAAGTCATTCTAATGTTAGACTGGGAATCTCCTAATTCCTATTAGGTGGTGCGTGTGAGCGTGACCACTATGTGGCACTGTTGAACGAGAGAACGGAGCGCATAATGGGAATGTCTTGAGTGCAGTGATGTCGGTTCTTAGCTTAGCTCAACTCAACTCAACGCTATGAGGATGATCTGTAAACTAACTTACTCATTCATATAACCTACCCTTGAATTGCCGGTCTCCCTGGCGAAGGCGTTTACGGCTTTCGCCGTAACCCCGTATATTCTCGTGAGTAACGCGGCTGCGCCCGAGCCGTCAGCTCTTCGAGCCGCGCTGGTAACTTATGGGGGTATGTGAGCCGGTCGCTCAGAAAGCAATGGCAAACTACTGAGCGTAATCTTGCCTAGTACATCAACGGCAGCTGAAAAATGCTGATATTGACTGCAACGTCCTGTAAGGGATATGCAACATTTAAAAAATATCCCTTGAATTGTGGATTGTTGTTTTTACGGAAGCTACAATTTGATGACATTATTACTTGTCTTACAGGTATTGTGGAGTCGGTGCAGAGGAGCGCCAATCGACGGATTGAATGGGAGAAGCGGCTCACTGCAATTCATTGCAAGGAGACAGCAAAGTATAAAGACTACTGTGCTCAACAAGCAGCAGAAATTAAACGATTAGAGACGATTCTAGAAGAGCATAATGTCCGCTTTTTCCCAGCTAATCTCACCCTGCCCGAGTGACTGATGATAAATGTTGTAGGCGGTGACAATGAAGAAATAGACCAATGTGCGTTTTCCCCCTACCAATCTCACCCCACCCACGATATTGCTGATAAGTGTGTGGGCGGTGACAATTAAGAAATATAAATATAAGAGTCGTTCTGTCCTGTATTGGTGGTGTGGGCTTGATTACATTCTGGTCTAAGTGGCAGGAGAAAGTTCGATTCCTTGGCACTGCTGGCTAAATGTAAACAAGGAATTAATGTTTTCTTTAGTGAGGGATTATAAAGACAATGCTGGATGCTCGTTCGTCAACAAAGATGTTACTCCTGCTATACTACGGGGATGCAAATGGTGGGTACTGATTTCTGGAGTGCCAGTGTTATAATTAGCTGATCATGGTGCCAGGAGATGTTAATCAGTTGGTTAAAAGAGTTTGCTAACCGAACATCGAACTACCCAGTCCATAAGTGCTCGGATCCCCTTCTCTGCTCCCCCGTCCCCACAGCGTGTAGCGACTGGTGACATCAGTTCTGTGTTAGCTGACTGCTCGTATCTTGTCCCTTGCATAGTACTCTAGTCTATCTGATCTCTGTTGTGGGAAGAAGCATGGACAGGATTCCGAACAGGCATACAATATGATTAGAAAGCTGGAGGAAAGGAAAACTACACACAGATATAGGCCAATGTTTCGACAATAGTCTATATCAAGGAACGAAAGAAACCAAACAACAAACACTGGAAACGGTGACTTAAATAGGGATCTGAAGAAGGTAATCCGATCAATTTGAAAACATGGAGCGGGATCCGATCACGTGACTGATAGAGATAATGCGGTTCTTGTGTTGTTTAGCATATTCTGCTCCAAACAAAACGTAGGTTTGGACCAAACAAAAATGGATGACGGAAAATGGAAAGTAGAGGTTTGTCACACTTATGACTTAAAAGTGTTAATATGGTAGCAGATACTGTGTAGTCTGGATAAGTAGAAGTCACAGGGCCGAAGGAATTTGTTCTACTTATCAGAAATTCTACTTATCCAGACTGCACACATTTACACTAATTTACACTAATACCACGCAGCAGCATTGTACCACTTAGGAAACACAGTTAGTGAACAAATAAATAGCAATACAATATCAGAAATGTTGAAACGTTTAATTATAAGGGGCGTTCATGTGAAATCCGTTCATGCCGTTTTAGAAAGCGGTACATTAAAGTCATATGAAAATTTCCAAATTAATTAAAGAACAAGTGTGATTTTGCTTTGCTTCTTGACTTGTGAAAAATGTCTTCCAGTGGTCTGTTTAAAGGCACAAAATGGTGAGACTGCATCATCTGAACATCCAGTCTGCATCATGTAAATGTCAATTTTGTCAATCCATGCCAAAATATCTGACTGCGATACAGGTTGTGCTTGCAGCCCACAGTCATCCTCATGAGAGTCACGGCTGGAAGAGTCTGTTGGTTGAATGACTGGCATATATAGCCATATAATATCAGTGCTTGAAAGAGGGGCACTAGTAGAAACATCATTGTCAATGTTCACAAACTCCTCTGGTTCAGTGTTCAGCTCTTTATACAATCTAGCAAGAAATGGCTCCACTGAAATGTCAATAACATTGCTTTCACTGCTCGATGATGGTGTGGAATTCTCATTTACAGAGACATCTACTGCAGGTCTACTACAGCCAGCCTGTCTAAAGCAGTTTGCAATAGTTGCTGGTAAAACTCTGTTCCATGAAGATTTTAACATAAGAATACCAAATTCTCTAGCTATATTCACTTTCTTTCACAGCAAACATTTATCTGACAATCCCAGCCTGTATAAACGTTTTCAGTTACTACCACTCCGCAAACGCCTGCTTTTCAATAAAGCTAAACTAATTCACAAAATCCTGCATCGGAATGCCCTAAATTACCTTTGGCCATTGTTTAAATATAATGCTAGACACAGTAAACGTTTAAATATATTACACATTCCGAAGCCTAGGATTGACTTATACAAAACAAGCTTATCGTACTCTGCAGCTCAGCTGTGGAACAATCTTCCACAAGAAATCAAAGACATCACCAATCCCTATTCATATAATCGCAAATTACTCGAACTGATTACCTTCCCCCTTAATAATAGAGATAATAATAATAATAATAATAATAATAATAATAATAATAATAATAATAATAATAATAATAATAACAAAACCCTAGTATAACAGCCAGTCCCCTTTTGGTAAACCAGTATATTCCACATAGCTAATAACATGTGCCACATCATTATCTAATATTACTGAGTCGTGTAGTTTTGATGTTCGTATTTTGCCAATGCCTTTATAATGCATATCTTTTATATTGTTGCTGTTCTCTGTTAGCCTTCAATGATGTATGAATGAAATAATGTATGAAAGAGAGTGATATAAGGGCAGAATGTTAGACGGGCCTGCGTGCCCAATTCTTAACCCTTTGAAAATAAAGTTTGTTCGTTCGTTCGTTTTTCTTCCCACTGTGTTCAAACTCTTCCAACAGCTCAATCTTTCTTTTTAAAGTTAAAGTAGTAAGCTTTCGTTCACTAGCCGCCATTGTTGACATGTTGCGAGATATCATATGTGCGAGATTGTTGTTCTCCGGGCTGACTAAAAATAATTGTTTCGCGAAACAAATTTTTTTTTTTTTTTTTTTTTTTGGGGGGGGGGGGGGGGTGAAATTAACAGTTCGACTTAAATATGAACACTTATATAGTCTGTATTCATTTTTATGTTCGACTAATCCGAAATTTCCAGTTAACCGAATTCGACTTATCAGGACTTTTTATACAATGATAAAGAAGGATAATGGCCGGGACTAAGCCAGTAACGTCGACTTAAGCGAAATTCTACTTATCCGAGTTCGACTTAAGTGGACTCGGCCGAATGTTGTATTATAACGCAGTGACAACATTTCGGCGATATACAAGCCCATGGATGATGTGGAAAGTTGCTTAAGCCATTAATCATCCCATGGCACTGAATTAATTAACACGAAATGGTCGAATATTAAGATTCGCCGAAGCAGTTGCGATTTGTGCGGCCCAGCCACCATTTTGTAAAGAAAAGAACATGACAGTCAGTTTACAATTGCCGTGGTCGACAATTGAAACTCTTACGGAATATGTGTGTTGTATATTTCAGCTTTAGGGATTTATTGTTTTGCTTTGCATTATTTTGGGTGACTTCTGCAGTATGCACCTGGCGAGATCCAGTGACGATAAATTGTGCAAACTGTTGTTTCTTTCATCATTATTTAAAACAGGATGCCCGTTTTCCGTCCCTGGTGAGTGTGTTAATTGGATCGCTTTCTTACGGTCCTCAGTTAAGTACAGTCAAACCTCGGCGTTGGTTGCCTTCGGTTTTAATCTTTTTCGGATTTCGTCGATTTTCCCCGCAAAAAAATATTGTCTCGGTTTTCGTCGATTGCCTCGGATTTCATCGGCGTGCCTTCGCTACTAATTTTGCGAAACCAAAGAGACCCACGCCTTCTTCTCCTAAGTTTGGTTTTGTTTCTCGTTGTGTGAGTATCACTTGCTAATAATAAAATAAAAGAACGGCATTAAGACTGCTGAAATCGGCGGCATTTACGGGAATTCGCCATCCACGATAAGTTCCAGTGTGGCGAAAATGAAAGAAATACAGGAGGCTAATGTAGCGAAAGGCTAACGATACAGAGATCGCAAACAATTGAAGATGTCGAATAGTTATTATTAATTTGGATAAATCAAAAACAGTTAATTGGCGATTCTGTTTGGATGCAATCGTATGTGAAAAGATCAGACTGTTGTATGCCGATCTCATTAACAAAATGCCTGGGACGAGTGCTAGTATACTTAGTGATTTCAAGGCCAGCAGAGGATGGTTTGAAAAATTCAACAGGCTCCCTGGCATACACCGTGTTACTAGGCACGGCGATGTTGCTAGTTCGGACAAGTTTGGGGCCCAAAAATAGTATTAAACACTATATTTATTTACAAATAAAATGTGTTGTTGGTATGTATTTTGGAGTGTCTAGAACGAATTAATTGGATTTACATTCATTAATATGGAATAATTGCTTCGGTTTTCGTCGGTTTCGGATTTCGTCGATTGTTTTTGGACGGATTATCGACGAAAACCGAGGTTTGACTGTATTTGTTTTCAGTATTAACTAGGCAGCACTCAACTCTCCTTTCTCGAAACCATTTTGAAGTATGAACAGGTAGTAGTAAATGTATAAATAATTCGACGAACCATAAAGGATTACTCAAATATGCTGAAGCTTTACCAATTAGGTGTTTAAAACCAGTTTTGAGCAGACGAAATGACTTTATGGTGAATCTGCGATTATCGTGGGGATATTAAATGCATGTACAAGCAAGAAAACGGTTTGTGGCGTGAATTAGACTTTATTGCCAGGCGTTGAGGTGCATCTATGTGTTTGGGAGTAGTTGAAGCCCAGGGTGGGGGATGGCGGGAAGGGGAAATGGGGGGGGGGGGGGGCGCGGGCTACAAAACTGAAATCTTGGACTTTTCGTAAATTGGACGTATGTCTAGATATTGCAGCCGACTCTGTGGCGAAGGCTTACGAATACAGTTCGTGATCCTGCATACAGCGTTCGAAACACAGCTGCGGGATATTTAGAAGGACACCGCCTTGCGTTGGTTTTCATACAATAGTATGAGTGCCGGTGGTTCAGAAAGCCAAGGCAAACTAATGAACGTAAACTTGCTAAGAAATTTTTAAAAAGCCAAAATAATGCCTTGATTGACTACAACGTCATGTAAAGGATATGCAACTAACTAGATATTGCCACATCAGCCTTGTGTGTCGTTTGGTCGTAGAAGTAAGCGGAGCCACCATCACATGTTCAGCGTGTTTTAGCGGCTGTTATGCGAGTGCATTGTCAATCCACTATACATAAGCGGTCTTTGTAAAATAACAAACTTACGTGTTGTAAAGTGATTAAGTAACGTCCTGTAAAGTGATTAAGTAACGCCTTGTAAAGTTATTAAGTAACGTGTTGTAAAGTGATTAAGTAACGTATTGAAAAGTGATTAAGTAAAGTGTTGTAAAGTTATTAAGCGACATGTTGTAACGTGATTAAGTTACGTGTTGTAAACTAATTAAGTAACGTGTTGCAAAGTGATTAAGTAAAGCCATGTTGTCGTAGACGGTTCGTTCAGACGTGACTCGTTGCTGTCATATATCCTGTCAGCTTTCTCTGGCGCTCATGTACGTCTGACGATCTCCATCTCTGGTATTTGCAAGAATTCCACTAGACTTCCACACCATGTCTCTGGATCAGCAGAGACTGCCGCTAGACTCTCTCTCTCACATCATGTCTCTGGTCAACGTGTCATTCGCACTGCGAGCGCTAACAAGTCAAGTCGCATTATTCTGTCAAGAAGCCTGATACGCGGGAAAATGTCACGTCGAAAATCCAACAACAAGAAACACGCTGTTGCCAAAATGTGCAGCGTGGGAGCCGACAACAAGAAGAAGAACGTCGAGAGCCCACCTGCTAGCTGCATCAAAGAGCCTGATAGTACAGCTATTACTGAAGTTACTACGAGGGAGAAGATTGACAGCCCAACACAGTCAAGAACCAAGACAGCAGAGAAGGAGGAGAAAGACACCAAAGTCGGAAACACTGACTCAAAAACAGTCCGATGGGTTGTCAAGCGGATTCCTGTGGAGCTGACAGATGAAGAAATCCTGAAGCAGCTACGTGAAGAGAATCTTCACATCCGATTCTTGAAGGCGGAGCGGCTTCTCACCTACTCCAAGATACCTACAACCTTGACAGTAGTGACGTCGGAGGGCAGCGAGATGCCGACCACAGCATCATTCAAAAAGAGAATGCAGCAACCAGAGAGATTCATACCAAGAATCACGCAATGTTCCAGATGTCAGAAGGCCGGTCACAGTAGAGCTACGTGTCGCAGTGAGACGGAAATATGCCGATACTGCGCCGATCACCACACCTTCAAGTAGTGTCCGCTGGCCAAGCTGGACACGGACTTCCGAGCACCCAACAACAAAAGAAAGTGCGCCAACTGCCTGGGCAAACATGGAGCAAGATACCTGGGCTGTCCGTACCTGCAAAGACAAAGAGACGCCTTAAAGATCGCCACCATCACAAAGACACCATTCAAGGAAGCAATGCGGAGGTGCGAGCCAGCAACATGCATCTCACAAACCGAGAAAGAACAACTGCAAAGCCAGATTGAGGAGCTAATGAAGCAAGTCAAGCTACTGCAAACATCGGCACTAACCAGCGACAATGGGAAACTTCTTGCCGAAATAAAGGAGATCCAGCGGGACATCAAACAAGAGGTGGAGAACATGAGGCAGATGACAAAGATAAATGAAGAGATTCTGCGAGACATCAAAGCGGTAAGAGAAATTCTAACAATCGAAAGGGAGCCAACCCAAAACAAACCAGCACAAGAAACAGAAAAGCACACAGAGGAACCGCAAGATGACATCCAACAAGAGGACGAGCCGGAACCGCTAGACAAAGCTAGCAACCCAGCCACGATACTAGTCCGCCAGACATCCGAAGTAAACCAAGACGAGCACTCTGATGACGACACGGATAGGCCCACTGAGCTTACCTTGGAGGAGATACGGGCAAGTCAAAGACGGGAGGTACTCAGGCGCAAGGAATTCAAAAGGTGTTGGATTGAAAGAGAAAAGAAAAAACCCAAGAAATTCAGGTTACCGGTAGATTACCCAATTACAATCTTGGAATGGGGTACCGACTACTCGTACTACATAGAAGACGGAGAGAGAAAGTTATGGCTGTCCGCGGAGGAAAAAAGTGAATGGCAGAAGCTAAAACTCGAAGATGAAAAAAAAATACGAGAAGGAAAACAGCAACATCGAAAAGCTCCTACAGAAAATACACAACAAAGAAGACTAAAAGACCTAATAAAAAGTCCTTTTAAGGACTGCAACCAGCCAAGCCAGGAGCCTGCACCAACAAAGAAAACAAGTGGAAACATGCACAAAGGACAGCCGCCGACCGATCCCCCAGCTGGAGCGGGATAACGAAAAGTCCTTATAAGGACTGCAGCCAGACGAGCCAGGAGCCTACACAAACAAAGAAAGCCACAAGCACAGACGAGCACAAAGGATAGCGGCCGACTGACCCCCTGCTGACGTCACAGACACAAACGATACATAACCAGTCCGAGATAGGACTCACAAGACAAGAATTAGGGTGAAAATACCCACAAAAACCACGGACCTCAATAATAACCACAGCTGATGAAGCAGGTTAGACGAGGTCGAATTTGGAATTTTTGTTTTTGAAATGGAATCGGAATCGGAATGTCTCTGGATCAGCACAGACTGCCACTCGACTCTCTCTCACATCATGTCTCTGGATCAGCAGAGACTGCCGCTAGACTCTCACATCAAGTCTCTGGATCAGCACAGACTGCCACTAGACTCTCTCTCTCTCTCTCTCTCTCTCTCTCTCTCTCTCTCTCTCACACACACACACATCATGTCTCTGGACCAGCAGAGACTGCCGCTAGACTCTCTCTCACATCATATCTCTGGATCAGCAGAGACTGCCGCTAGACTCTCTCACATCATGTCTCTGGACCAGCAGAGACTGCCGCTAGACTCTCTGTCAACATCTTATATTGCATACAGGCACTCTCGCTACTTCATCCACACCTCAGAGATAACATCAGTTGCGTGGATGGAATTTATACATTTTTAATTCAGGCGAACCTGAGATATTTATACAATCATGACCAGGCGGTGACTTCCTGTCTAAATACACAGTGGTCGCCTTTCTTCACAATACTCATACACAATCAGATACAAACTCAACTCTCGCTATCGTTAACTTGCGCCCTCGTAAACTACAGATTGGCTCTCGGAAAACCACACACGTCCTGTCTGGAAAGCTATCCTGTCCCGTCTGCCTAAGTTCAGTCGGCTAGCTGGCCTTCTTCTTCAGCGTTCCGAGCCATTGAGGTTCTTTGCTGCAAATACAATCCGTCTCCATTCGTCTCTCTGGTGGACCTTCTCTTGCCAGTCGTTGATTCCAAGTGCTTGTAGGTCTGTACATGTATTATCTCTCCACCGCCTTCTTGGTCTACCTCGGGGTCTACGGTCATTTATTTCCTGAGTGTAAGCGAGTTTTGTTTCCCTATTATCTTCCATTCTTTCTATATGCCCCAGCCATTGTAGTCTATTAGCCTTCATGATACCAGTGATTAGCGGGGACTTAAACAGATCATAAATGTCTTTGTTACTTCTTCTTTTCCACTCTCCACTTTGTGTATCCCTAATGGGTCCAAAGATGCGTCTTAAAATTTTGTTCTCAAAGGTTTGTAACAAGGCTTCGTCTCCTTTCGTGGCTAGCTGGCCTGGTCGTCTTAAATCTCGTGCGGTCAGCAAAACCCCGTGCTGTTCTATTCGTCACGTAGTACAGTAGTCTCGTTCATGCTAACCTTGGGTTGTACTACTGATTAGTTTGTTACGGGTGTTGTCCCGTGAACTAGCGTCCCCCGCCCTATCCTCGGGGTTGGTCCTACTGGTGTCCTAGATATCCCCATCTAAGTCCTGTCTTATAAATGTTCTAAGTTATAGCTTGCGTTCTGTCTCTACTCTATCTACTCTCTTGTAGAGGTCCTTATCTACGTCCTATCTGTCCTTACCCCTCTTCTGTCTCTTGTCCTATCTATGTCCTACCCAACACTTTGACACTCTCTCTCTCTCTCTCTCTCACATCATGTCTCTGGATCAGCAGAGACTGCCACTAGACTGCCACACCATGTCTCTGGATCAGCAGAGACTGCCACTAGACTCTCTCTCTCTCACACCATGTCTCTGGATCAGCAGAGACTGCCACTAGACTCTCTCTCACATCATGTCTCTGGATCAGCAGAGACTGCCACTAGACTCCCACACCATATCTCTGGATCAGCAGAGACTGCCACACCGTGTCACTGCGTGGCTCATTGCGTGGCTTTAAAAGCGCCTAGCCAGGGACAACTCAATACGCCTGGCCGAGCGATCGGCTACCGCGTTCTCCTTTGTGACGATGGTTGTACGACTGTGTGAGTATGTCGATTATGTACGTGTGGGAATGAATGTATATGTATGCTTTGCTGCTTTGCTTTATGTATGAATGAGGACATATGTGCATGAGAGAGAGAGAGAGAGAGAGAGAGAGAGAGAGAGAGAGAGAGAGAGAGAGAGAGAGAGAGAGAGAGAGAGAGAGAGAGAGATAATGTATGCAAATGTTTGTTAGTGAGTTTATGATTGTGAGTATATGTGTATGCGACGGAGTGTGTATTTGTGTGTTATTGAGTTGATGCATAACTGTGAAAGTGTGTGTAAATCATGTAAGTATGTATATGTATGTGTTTATGCATGTGTACGTATGTGTTTGTGTATGTGTGACTGCCTGTCAGTCTGTCTCATAACATTGTTAACATGCATTGTTTATGTTCACAACATTCATTTGACAATGTTTGTTTTCTATGTGAAAGTAACATACACAATAGATCATTATCATTATGTGCCATGCCGATAAGCGTGGGCTGTCATGTTTCGCCATCTCACCAGAGTCGTAGTTCAGCTCAGTGTTCCTTCTCGACCATGCCATGTTGCCAAGCCATTCAGGTATCTACTTCTCTGCCCTCATCCTGTTCTCTTCCCCTCGATCTTGCCAGTTGTCACAAAGTTCCCCAATGTATTTCTTGTCATAACGTGATCAAAAAATGTACGAAAGATGAGTGATTGGAAGACAGACCTGCGTGCCCAATTTGACCGTTTGAAAATACAGTTCGTTAGTTCCTTCCTAAATTTCACTTTACTATACGAAACTTGAATTGCTTTGTTTTTTTTTATTTTTTATTTTTTTTGGCAGTTGCAGACTTATCGTTCTGTTGCGTGTCTTGCAAGTATATAAATAAATAAATACACAGGTGTTGTTTGGTACCCATAGAAGTAGGGTTAAGAATTAGAGACTAGAGGACGCACTAGACAACATAAACATTGAAATCTATAGCTACCGACTGGGACTCGAATCTGTTACCTCCAAATAACGACAGCGCCTCGTTGCAGGAGAAGTGTCCTTGGACGCTCATGCACATGAACCCACAACTATGGAACGTGGACATAATTCTTATACAACCATTGACATAGCACCATAGGTCTTTGCTGTCGTCATTTTGAGGTGACAGGTTCGAATCCCAGTCGGTAACTACATCTTTCAATTTGTATGTTGTCGAGTGCGTCCTCTAGTCTCTACTTCTTACCCCTACTTCTATGAACGCCAAACAATACGTGTGTATTTATTTATGAATTGCCTTTGTAGCCTCAAAGGTTTCCCCAATTGATATGTATGTGTAATACTTGCAGGTATCGTGGCAATCGTCAGGAGCAATGCCAGACACAGTATTATATTGGAGAGACGCACCTCGGCTAACTATTGCAGGGAGCTGATCAAGTATAAACAGTTCAGCATTCAACAAGATGAGGAAATTAAAAGACTACACGACATTCTCCTGGCTAACCACATTAGTTTTTCTTCAACCGTACTTAGCCCGCCTACATGAAGGCTGATGAATGCGTGGGCAGGGAAAATAAAGGCATACGCTTGATTAGAAGCCTCGTTCTTTCATGCATTTGTGTTGTGTGCTAGTACTCTCTGGTTTCAAGTGGTTAGGTGAAGGTTCGAGTTCCTGGCACTACTGATCAAATGTTCGTCTATCTGTTGACGGTATCTTCCCACTTGTATTGGTGCCTACCTCTTGCTCGCTTGCCTTCAGCATTATCCTCCAGTATGGTGTAAAGGTGAGAGGATCGGCTTCATTGCTCCGGGTTTTATCCCGTATGGCTCGGTCTCTGTAATGCGGCCTGTCCAAGAACCTCGCATTAAGAACGAAACCAGTTCCTCCAGCGACGAGCCGAGGAGACTGCACCCGTGAACCGGCTGACGGAGCCCAGAATCGAACCCACTACTACTGGAGCGTGAAGCAGGTGGCCTAACCACTCGGCCACGGAGATAAGTTGTTAATGTAATCAATCAGTTAATCAGGTGCCGTCTTAACAATGGAGGTTGGCTGTCTCTCGCCTTGATTGTACAGTCTATTAGACTGATATTCGTCCATCTCTTGGTATTATCTTCCCACTTGTATCGATGTCTACCTCTTGCTCGCTTGCCTCCAACCTTTCCCTCCAGTATGTTTTTTTTTAAAATAAGCGTGAGATGTCTTTTAACGTGTCGCAGTCAACCTCAGTATTTGTGGCTGTTTGTGATTTCTTCTAGCAGTGCTAGTTTTCTTCACAAAACAGGAAGTTACATGGTTTGGCCATATAACTAGATTACTAACCAACAGTATACCACAACAAGCAATGCTGTACAGACCAAACGGAAGCAGAGGAAGAGGTCAGCACGTAAACGATGGACAGAGGGAATAACAGAGTCCATGGGAATCTCGATATATGAAGCCCATAAACGGGCACTCTCCCGCTGTGTATACTTCACCTCGACACCGCAAGGTACAAGAAGAACCAGATCAGATGAGACGAGGTGATTTCTTGGCAAGTTTGTCGTTGCTTTCTGAACCACTGGCATTCATACAATTGAATGAAAACCAGCGCAAGGCGGTTTGCTTCCAAGTCACCCGCAGCTGTATTTCTAGCGCGGTATGCGGAATTGCGAATTGCGTTCGTAACCCCTTGTGAATTATGCTAGTAACTTCGTAACTCCTTCTTGTCAATTGCGTTGGTAACCCCTTTGACTCAGTTACACAGAAAGCCATGGCAAACTAAGATAAGTTAGTTGCATATCTTAAACAGGACGTCGCAGTCAACCCCATAATTTTTTATGTTTGTGATTGCTTGGCAAATTTACCTTCAGTAGTTTGCATTCGATATGCTGATGATACAGTGTTACTATCCACAACCGGAGCAGCAGTGGGATTCGGCAGCCCCCTGAGCGACTGAGCAGCCCTCTATAGGAAAACACTGCTCACCTCCATAGCATGAGGAAGGGGCTAGAAAAGGTGCCCTAAACATTGTCTGCTTCATCACTACCTAACCAGCTAGCCGCGGTTGGTGGGTACCCTTAACTGCGGTCGACATACAAAGAAAGATAAAACAAGCAAAGCTAAAAGAGTAAACCATATTCCCTTAACAATTGGAACTTGGAATGTACGCACCCTACTTGACAGAGACGGCGCGTCGGGTCCAGAGAGACGAACAGCACTGATTGGGAAAGAGCTTGGCAGGTACAACATCGACATTGCAGCCTTGAGCGAGACACGACTTGCAGAAGAAGGCCAAATCTGTGAAATTGGTGCCGGCTACACATTTTTCTGGAGTGGAAGGAAAAGCGAGGAAAGACGCCAATCCGGTGTGGGATTTGCCATTAAGTCGGCCCTGGTCGGCAAATTAGCTGGATTTCCAAAGGCTATAAACGACAGGCTCATGACCATGAAGTTGCCTCTGCTGAATGGAAGGAAGCACGCAACCATTGTGAGTGTCTACGCACCAACTATGACCAACGAAGATGATGTCAAGAACAAGTTCTATGAGGACCTGCACAGTGTATTAACATCTGTTCCCAAAGGAGACAAACTTATACTCCTTGGGGATTTCAATGCCAGAGTAGGCACGGACACCACCTCTTGGAGTGGCATTATTGGAAAGCATGGAGTCGGAAATTGTAACAGCAATGGACTCCGCCTCCTTCAGACATGTGCCGAACATGATCTCGTGATTACGAACACAATTTTCCGTCTCCCCATGAGAAATAGGACATCGTGGATGCACCCTCGCTCGAAACACTGGCACCTCATTGACTATGTCATCGTCAGGAGGAGTGACAGACAAGACGTTCGAGTGACAAAATCCATGTCTGGTGCCGAATGTTGGACAGACCATCGTCTCATTGTCTCGAAAATGAACATCCACATCAGGCCACCACGCCGTCCTCAAGGGGAGAAAATGCAAACAAAGCTAAATGTCGCCCGCCTAAACAGCAAGAAAATTCAGCAGTCATTTGAAAATATGCTGGAAGACCGCCTCAAGCCCAATGCTGAAGCTAAACAGGATACAGAAACAGAATGGAGAGCCCTAAAGGACACAATTTACAACACTGCTATGGAAATCCTGGGTCCAGCCCCCCGAAAGCATAAAGACTGGTTTGATGAAAATTCCGAAGACATCAACCAATTGCTGGCCGAGAAACATCTTCTCCTCAAGGCACATTTGAATGACCCAAAGTCAACATAAAAAAAAAATGCTTTCAAGAACATTCAGAGAGTAGTGCAGCAGAAACGTCGGCACATGCGGGACTCCTGGCTGAGCAGCAAAGCTGATGAAATTCAGGGCTTTGCTGACAGACATGATATGAAAAACTTCTACGACTCACTGAAAGCGATCTATGGTCCTTCATCACCAGGCATAGTTCCCCTCCTCAGTGCAGACGGGGGAACATTGGTCACCGATAAGAAAGAAATCCTCCAACGCTGGGCAGAGCATTTCAGCAAAATCTTAAATGCAACTTCCTTCTTCGATGATGAAACCATCAACTGCCTTCCTCAAGTTCCCACCAATGAGACACTTGGTGACCTGCCAACCATAGTGGAAATAAACAAAGCCATCCAGCAACTCTCCAGCGGCAAGGCACCTGGTCCTGACTCCATCCCAGCAGAGATATACAAGGCAGGTGGGCCGGTCCTAACAGAGCAGCTTCACCAAGTCTTCACAAACATATGGATGAACGAGACCATGCCACAAGATTTTAAGGACGCGTCAATAGTCCACCTTTACAAACGTAAAGGAAACCGCCAATCCTGTGACAACCACCGAGGCATCTCCTTGCTCTCAATTGCAGGGAAGATACTCGCCAGAATTCTTCTCAATCGCCTCACAGCTCATCTCGATCAAGGTCTTCTTCCTGAGAGTCAATGTGGCTTCAGAAAAGAACGTGGAACTGTTGACATGATTTTCGCTGCAAGGCAGCTGCAAGAGAAATGTCAGGAACAGAACTGCGAAATGTTCTCCACTTTCATTGACCTTACCAAGGCTTTTGATACAGTCAGCAGAGAAGGGCTGTGGAAGATTATGGCAAAATATGGCTGTCCGCGAAAGTTTGTCCAAATAGTGCGGCTATTTCATGACGGCATGCAGGCAAGAGTACAGGAAAATGGTGAACTGTCTTAACCCTTTCCTGTAACCAATGGAGTGAAGCAAGGATGTGTCCTGGCACCAACACTGTTCAGCCTCATGTTTTCAGCCATGTTGATGAATGCTTTCGAGAACGACGACATTGGAATAGACATCAACTACCGTATGGATGGAAAGTTATTCAATCTCAGAAGGCTGAAAGCTAAAACCAAAATTGACAGCGGCACCGTCAGAGAGCTCCTGTTTGCTGATGATTGCGCTCTATACGCCAGCTCAGAGGCGGACATGCAACATAATGTTTCAGCTTTCTCACATGCCTGTGCCAACTTTGGGCTCAATATCAACTTGGAGAAGACTGTAGTTATGTACCAGCCAGCTCCAGGGAATAATCACACTGTGCCGAATATCAAAGTGAATGATCATAGACTAAGTGTTGTGGACAAATTCACCTATCTTGGCAGCACTGTGTCACAAGCTGCCACACTCGATGACGAAGTGAATGCAAGAATCTCCAAGGCCAGTGCAGCCTTTGGCAGACTGTACAAGAATGTATGGGACGGAACTGGAATAAGCCTGCAAACAAAGCTAAAAGTCTACAAAGCAGTTGTATTATCCACACTGCTATATGCTTGTGAAACCTGGACTGTTTATCAGCGACACGCTAGGAAATTAAACCACTTCCACACAGTCTGCCTAAGGAAGCTACTGAAGATTAAATGGCAAGACAAGATTCCAGACACTGAAGTCCTAGAAAGAGCATCCATGCCCAGTATCCACACTCTACTGATGAAGAATCAGATTCGCTGGGCTGGTCACTTGACCCGCATGCCAGATCACAGGCTCCCTAAACGAATTTTCTACAGCGAACTGCGTTGTGGTAAACGCTCACAAGGTGGCCAGAGGAAACGTTTTAAAGACACTCTGAAAATTTCACTGAATGCTTTTGGAATTCATCATGACACCTGGGAGGCTGCAGCCAGAGACCGAAATTCGTGGCGTGCATCACTACGCAAGTGTGCAGTCATATGTGAGGCAACCAGGACTGCAAGAGCTGTGAAGAAAAGGCAGGACAGAAAAACCACTGCAGGAAATCCTCCTCCAGAGACGTCAAGCATTCTTTGCCCACATTGTCAAAGAACATTTCGAGCCAAAATAGGCCTTATCAGCCATCTTAGAACCCACGGCTCCACACCTCAACCGCACTGGATGAAATGAATGGTCATCATCATTCTTGATGGACAAACAACAACAACTATCCACAACACAGAATGGCATGGAAAACCTAATAGCCTCAACCCAATTGAATAGTGAAAATCACAACTTATATCTTAACAGAGCAAAAACAAAGATAATGCATACAGATAAAACTACCATGGAGAAAGAAATATACATTAATGGGGAAAATTGGAGGTGGTGGAAAATTTTGAATATCTTGGGTCATTGATTACCAACAACGGGGACACAATGAAAGAAATTAAACGGCGACTATCAAGTGCTCTTCAAAGACTAAAACAGCTGAATAAATTATGGGGTAGGACAGACAGAACTACAAAAAATAGATTTTTAAGAGCATGCATCTTTCCCATTGCAACATACGCCTGTGAGACATGGACACTTACTAAACAAGCTGAACAGCGCATAAACGCCTTTGAATATAAATGTTATAGACGAGTTCTAAAAATATCCTGGGTAAAGAAAAGAACAAATGCATCCATACTTCAAGAGTTGAATATTGAAGAAGGTTGGCTATTAAAGACGATAAAACAAAGAAAATTGAAATATTTTGGTCACTTGAAACGTCACGAAAGTTTGGAGAGAACAATAATGGAAGGGTATATGCCTGGGAAGAGAGGAAGAGGAAAGCCAAAGAGAAGATGGGTGCAGGATGTGGCGGATGATCTCCAGATGGGTGTATCAGACGCGGGACATCTTGCTTATGATCGAGAGGTTTTCCGGAAGGTTGTTATGGGAGCGAGGTTCTGCAAAGGACATGCTACTGAATGAATGAATGAGTTTGCCATTGCTTTCTGAACGACCGATACTCATACCATTGTATGAAAATGGGCGGTGCAAGGCGGTATGCTGTCAGATCGCTAGCAGATGTGTTTCAAACGCGGTATGTGAGGATAGTTTAATTCTGATATATGATTGGAGGATGTAATTCCGCTAAATGATTGGAGGATGTAATTCTGATATATGATTGGAGGATGTAATTCTGATATATGATTGGAGTATGTAATTCTGGTATATGATTGTTGTTGTTGCATATCCTTTTTACAAGACATTGCAGTCAACACCATCACTTTTCAGCTGCTGTTGGTGTCTTGGCAAGTTTTTACGTTCAGTCATTGATATATGATTGGAGGCTGTAATTCTGATATATGATTGGAGGCTGTAATTCTGATATATGATTGGAGGATGTAATTCTTATGTATGGTTGGATGATGGCATAATTTTTGTATATGATTGGAGAATGGTGTAATTCTGATATATGCCTAGAGGATAGAGTCATTCTGATATATGATTGGAGGATGGTGTCTATTTGATATATGGTTATAGGATAGTATAATTCTGATATATGATTGGAGGATTATGTAATTATGACATATATTTGGAGGATGGTATAATTCCGATATTTGATTGGAGGACTGTGTAATCTTGATATATGATTGGAGGACGGTGTCTATTTTAAATATGATTGTAGTGAGGGGTATTTCTGACATATGACTGGGGGATGGTTCAGGGGTTAAGCAGCATTAAGAACCACTGACACAGCAGCAGCAGCAAACAGGTGAAAGTAGATTGCTTGAGGACATGCATATTTCCTGTGGCAGCATGTAGATAAGAATCATTGACAATTTCAGAACTTCTTAGCTGACATTTTGCAGAAACAATTCTTATAATATTATGGGCCAAGAAGAAGAAAACCGGCTCATAAACATCACCATGCTTCCGGACAATGAACAACTGCGGCCATGTTAAACGTGACAGTGGCTGGGGGAGGACAGTGAGGGGGGGGGGGGGGTTGGTTCCTGGTAGAAGTGGCTGGGAGAGGACAGTGATGGGGGGCCTGGTTCCTGTTAGAAGTGGCTGGGAGAGGATAGTGATGGGAGGCCTGGTTCCTGGTAGAAGTGGCTGGGGGAGGACAGTGATGGGGGGCCTGGTTCTTGGTAGAAGTGGCTGGGAGAGGACAGTGATGGGGGGCCTGGTTCCTGGTAGAAGTGGCTGGGAGAGGACAGTGATGGGAGGCCTGGTTCCTGTTAGAAGTGGCTGGGAGAGGACAGTGATGGGAGTCCTGGTTCCTGGTAGAAGTGGCTGTGAGAGGACAGTGATGGGAGGCCTGTTTCCTGGTAGAAGTGGCTGGGAGAGGACAGTGATGGGAGGCCTGGTTCCTGGTAGAAGTGGCTGGGAGAGGACAGCGATGGGAGACCTGGTTCCTGGTAGAAGTGGCTGGGAGAGGACAGTGATGGGAGGCCTGGTTCCTGGTAGAAGTGGCTGGGAGAGGACAGCGATGGGAGGCCTGGTTCCTGTTAGAAGTGGCTGGGAGAGGACAGTGATGGGAGGCCTGGTTCCTGGTAGAAGTGGCTGGGAGAGGACAGTGATGGGGGGGGGGGCCTGGTTCCTGGTAGAAGTGGCTGGGAGAGGACAGTGATGGGGGGGGGGGGGGGGCTGGTTCCTGGTAGAAGTGGCTGGGAGAGGACAGTGATGGGGGGGGGGGGCCTGGTTCCTGCTAGAAGTGGCTGGGAGAGGACAGTGATGGGGGGGGGGTGGCCTGGTTCCTGGTAGAAGTGGCTGGGAGAGGACAGTGATGGGAGGCCTGGTTCCTGTTAGAAGTGGCTGGGGTCCACCAGCACGGAGATGGACATAGAACATTGTAGACAACTTGGGCATGAGTGTGCAGGAAGTAGGAAACATGGCCAGAGATCAAGGGGATTTTCTGCACGCCGTGATGAGAGCCACGTCCTGTAAAGGACCTGTCACATGACCATGACGTTGATTGGAGGACGGTGTAGGAGATAATCATATTACGGTAACATATAGTCGGAGAATTATGTGAGATTATTAACGTTTATTGGGAGAATCGTGACAGAATAAACTATGAGGAAAGATTCGTAAAATAGTAATCTTTAACGGGAGAATCGTCTAAGAGTAACAAATAACAGGAGAATTAGTGAGATTATTAACGTTTATTGGGAGAATCATGACAGAATAACATAAGAGGAAAGATTCGTATAATAGTAATATACAACGGGAGAATCGTATCACGGTAACATATAACAGGAGAATCATGTACAAGTAACATGTAACGGAAGAATCGTATAATAGTAACATCATCATCATCAAGTGTCCAGCCAGCTGGTGTAGGCGTTCATGTCTCTCCATAGATCTTGGTCTTTGATGTTCTGGATCAACTCTTCTGACTATATTCCTCCATGTCACCGTCTCAATCCATCCAGCATCAATTCTCTTTCTCCGACTCTACCTCTCTTTCCACTGATCTTTCCAGTTGTCGCGATGTTCTCCAATGCCTCTCAAAGCGTGACATATAACAGGAGAATAGTGTTACATTTAACAGTATCTTGTAAGAGTGATTGATATATAACAGAAAAATCATATAAGAGTTACATGTAACAGTAAAATTGTGTATAATTAATGTTGAATAATATTAGAATAACATATAACGAGACAATCGTATACAGATAACTCATAACTAGAAAATTATATAGAAATAAAATATGACTGGAAAAAAATTATAAAAAGTAATAAATAACCAGGAAAGCATATAACATTAACAAATAACAGGAAAATCATACAAGAGTAACAAATAACTGGAGAATCATTTAAGAGTAACAAATAACAGGAAAATCATATAAGAGTAACAAATAATTGGAGATTCATATAAGGGTCACAAATAACTGGAGAATCATATAAGAGTAACAAATAACTGGAGAATCATATTAGAGTAACAAATAACTGGAGAATCATATAAGAGTAATAAATAACTGGAGATTCATATAAGGGTCACAAATAACTGGAGAATCATATAAGAGTAACAAATAACTGGAGAATCATATAAGAGAAACAAATAACTGGAGATTCATATAAGAGTGAAAAAATAACAGGAGAATCATATAAGAGTAACAAATATCTGGAGAATCAGATAAGAGTAACAAATAACAGGAAAATAATATGTAACAAATACCTGGAGAATCATATAAGAGTAACAAATAACTGGAGAATCATATAAGAATAACAAATAACCGGAGAATCATATAAGAGAAACAAATAATAGGAGACTCATGTAAGAGTAACAAATAGCAGGAGATTCATTTAAGAGTAACAAATAACAGGAGAATGGTATAAAAGTAACAAATAACAAAACCATATAAGAGTAACAAATAACAGAATCATATAAGAGTAACATATTACAGGATAATCACACAACTGATGGACCACACGTCCTGACGCCTCGTGCTGCTAAGTTCAGCGCAGCTCCTGTTTTTCCCTTGTATTTTTTTTAACTGTCCGGCTCACACATGACAGCACATGTCGCGTTCTGGACACTGACTCAGATGACAGCAATTGTCGAGTTCTGGACAGTACTGTACTAGGTCTGACCACCCGCTGTCTCGCTGACGATATTCAGACTTGTGTTACTGTCAGACTTTGGTGTGAAACTGAATCTGAACGTTCTTTCCGGCAATATGCGAGTGTCGACGCCCACACGAACTGCAAGAGAACAAACGTCAGATGTGTGAATCTTCTGGCATTGGATTAGAGGGGTGAGGTTTGTGCTATCTATGAGTTGAGGTGATGGTGTGGTAGAGCAGGTATGTACAACTGTGGGTTTAGGGAGGGGGTGTTCTATCCCTCAAGGTTGTGGGGTGACAACGAGGATTTTCCGCTTCTTCTTTTTCTTCTTCTTCTTCTTCTTCTTCTTCTTCTTCTTCTTCTTCTTCTTCTTCTTCTTCTTCTTCTTCTTCTTCTTCTTCTTCTTCTTCTTCCCCTTTGTTAATGTAACATGCACATTTGATGAATGAAAGATGAGTGATTGAAAGGGCCGACTGTAAGACGGGCCTGCGTGCCCAATTTGTTACCCTTTTAAAATAAAGTTTGTTCGTTCGTTCGTTCGTTCTTCTTCTTCATTGATTTTCATAGTTTAACTTCTTCATTTGTCTTCATTCTTTTTCATTGCTCTTCTTCATTCATTCTTCTTCTTCATTCTTCCTCAGTATTCTTCATTCATCATCCGTCTCTTCTCCTCCATGTACCTTCTCTTGATGTACACATCGGCTACCATGATCCCCGTCATCATCGCTGATATGTCATCTCCATTGAAGCCAGTGCTACTTATATTATTAATTGTATCCCAGTTGTGTAAGGCTGGACATGTGAGACAATGGAGGGGCATGATCAGATCACATTCACACCAACCCTTGGACAGAATGGCTTCATGAACTAATAGGAAACATTGTCTGAAGGTATTAACATATACTAGGGATCTTCAAATGAAAACCTTAAAAGTGTGACAGAAATTGCAATAACCACGTCATTGCCTTGTAACCTGTCAATATTGTTGTTAAGGATGTCAAGAGGGTTAAACACGCGACATCACGGTGCAGACGAACACGGAGACGTCATATAGGCAGTTTAAAGATGACCGCCCCATTTTGTACATGTACCAAAGAGGAGCAGCATTCTGTTATCCGTTTGTTGATTAGGGAAGGAGTGACACCTATAGACATTCATCGGCGAATGAAGGTCCACTATTGTGGTGCATGTCTGTCAGTCCATCAAGTGTATGAGTGGAGTAGGAAGTTTGGACTCGCAATCTAATTCAAACGACGTGAAGTTCTGATTAAAAGTGTCCTTTTGCATCGTGACAATGCTCGACCTCATACTACCCGTGCAACGCTTGAAACCATCGAAAACCTGCACTTTCAGTGATGGCCATACTCGCCAGACCTAGCCCCGGGTGATTTCAACCTGTTTAGATAACTCAGAGAGTCACTGTGAGGAAAGACTGAGTCAGTCCGTTGAAGAGGTATAGCAGGAGGTGCATGTGTGATTATACACGCGACCGAAAACATTTTTTTCTACAGGAAGTCTTAAAATGTAGAGAGGATCGACTTCAATGCCCCGGGTTTTATCCCATATGACTCAGCCTCTTTCGGCAGCGAACTGCCGAAAGCATCGCACAAAGCAAGAATTCCGTAGCTCCGGCGACGACCCCTATGAGTCTCGGAGAAAAATGCACTCGTGAACCGAAAGACGTAGCCCGGAATCGAACCCAGAACCTTCGGAGCACGAGGCAGACGGCTTGACACTTCGCCACGTAGGATCATTTTACTGGAATCCAAGCACTACTGGCGCTGGAGGACTTGCATTGATCGCAATGGTGACTACATCGAATAAGGATACATTTGTTCTTTACTTTTTCAGAATATCATCATCATGAAGTGCCATGCCAGCTGGTGTTGGCTTTCATGTCTCTCCACCTATCTCGGTCTTTGGTGTTCTGGATCAACTTTGCTGCTGATGCCACCGTCTCAATCCATCCAGCATCAATTCTCTCGGCCTGCCTCTGCCTCTCTTCCCATCATTCTTTCCAGTCGTCACGATGTTCTCCAATGCCTCTGTTCTCATCACATGATTAAAGAGTGCTGTTTGTCTCTTTCTTATTGTTGTATATAATATACTAGTTTCATTAGTGTCTTTCAGGCAATCGTCGTTAGTTAGTTACTCTGGCAGTTCAAGGAATTCGCAACATTCGCATTAGGAACCACAGCTCTGTTGCTTCCAAGTTCTTCCCAATTTGTTCATTTACGTTCCAGGATTCACTGCCATTCAGAATGTATACACGCAAACACACACGCACACACACACACACACACACACACACACACACACACACATATTTAAGGTTTTCATGTGAAGCCCCCTCGTATATGTGTGGATGGGTATGTGCGTGCACGCGCGGGTGTATGTGTCCCGTTGGCTTGATAAATATATGTAAGTGACCCTTTTACTCGTCTTGGCGCACAGTTGCCACAATGTCTTAATTACATATTTATGTAGACCAATCGCCCCCCCCCCCTCCTTGCGATCAATATCACGTCGACGCCTTTACTTTCCAAGACGTTTTCTTGTAACCACTTTAGACTGTCTTAGCTTTGTAGCAGAGGTCAGACTGATTAACCGTATATTAATCATTTGCTTTAATTGATTGTTGAAGGCTTCGGGCGGAGGAGCGAAGTTGGGATGGTACCAGCTTTATCCTGGTGCGAGAAAATGCAACCTTATGACTAAATGTCGTGGCAGGGCAGACCAGGCCCTAAGCCTTGGTCGGCAACTGGTCTAAGATCGAAGCCCCGACAGGTGGATAGTTAGAGCATGGCTTTACAGATTCGGCAGCTTCTGCAGCTTGTCCTGTTCCAGCTGTCTCGTATGTATTCTTCTGGAGTAAACTCGGCAGGCCGCGAGAGGGATCATGCTGCTTGGGAAATACATGGTCTCTACAATTCAGCCCAGGCTTTCTGCTATGGAGAGGTATGACTCCATCCCTGGTCCCCGCTATGGTTGTGGTTATTTTGCCTTTTTTTAAAAAGTACAATGTAACAAACTGTCTTCTTTATTTATTTGGCTGTTTAAGGATTTGAAGTTTCAAAATTTAAATATTGAGCAAACCCACTATTGGCAACGCTGATCGTATCCCGTTAGGAACCTAAATCCTTGTCCACGTCAGACTGGACACTAATATTGATAACAACTTCCAATCTGAAGTGAGCAAGGCCTTAGGTTAGCACGGGAATACGATCAGGGTTGTCAGTAGTGGATATTGCTCAATATTTAAAACTATCGTCTGTCAAGACGGCCAGGTGTCAGTCAGTCAGTCAGTCAGTCAAACATAATGTAACAAACTATCGTCTGTCAAGATGGCCAGGTTATGTGTTTGTTGAAGGCCTAACTTCCAATGGAGAGCAGAGAAGACAAAGAAGAAGAAGAAGCAGAATGACGAATAAGACTTACCTAAATCCTTTCCACCTGGCTTGAAACCACCTCGCAGCTGCATACAAAACGAACTGGTATACATTCCCACTTTGCTGCTTCTCTCTTCCGGGTGTGTGACGTCATCTTCTCTCAATGTCCTGCCAGTTGACGAAGTTAGGGAACTCTCAGACGTTAAACCAGGTGTGTGGTCAGCAGGAGGGTTTGTGATTGCCACACCTGTTCGTAAACCTGTACTCTGTAACTGTAAGGAGCCGGTAGTTAAGCAGCTCTCTGTAACTATACCAACACTACCTGTAGGGTTATCCCTGGCAACCACAGCTGATGTAATTCCCTCAAGAGAATGGTCTAGATTGCACACAATAGTTACCTCCCCGAATGTGGGTATGACGCACGGATTTTGCCTGTATATTTCTACTGAACTGGAAGAATCAACAAATTGTTTCGGGTCAGCTCTTTCCGATTCGGAAAATCCGGTAACTTTTAATACATTACCACTGTATTTTCTCTTATTTTCAGTGACCTGACTATGTTCGTGTTGGCCTTTATGTCTGTAATTACCTCCATCATATTCAGGAATTACCCGAATGTCACCAAAAGAAAATGATTTCTGACTATCTGCTGTTGAATCAACTATTCTTTTCTGATCAGTTCTGTTTGAAATGTCTACAGCTGCTATTTTCGAATTCAAACCTGCGCTATTTTTACCCGACGCCTCCGAGACATCAAATGTTGGGTTAGACCAATATTTGCTGCCAATTTTAGACGAACTATTTGAGGATATATTTGTATTGTCAGCTGTACAATATTTCAACTCTGGTGCGGCTGTTGGAATGATAGAAACCGCCCCAATAGACATTTTCCCTCTGTTTGTGTTCTGGCGTGTATATTCAGTGAGCTTAAATACAGGCGGTGTTTTGCTGCGAGAGTCCGGTGTAGATTTAGGGTTGTCGCGTGTAGAATCAGGGTTGTCGTTTGTAGAATCAGGCTTTCGCGGTGTAAATTTAGTGTTGTCTTTTGTATAATCAGGGTTTTGCGATGTAAATGTAGGGTTGTCTTTTGTAGAATCATTGTTTTGCGGTGTAGATTCAGGGTTGTTGATGAACTTTGTTGGATAAGATTTTTTCATGACTTCAAAATGGCGAGTTTCCGATCCTGGCAAGATCTCTGAATCTGGCAGACTTTTCTGGACTTCTACGGACTGTGAAGTTTCTTTTTCTGGCATGTCCTGTGAATATTCCAGGTGAGGCATTGGGATGGAAGCAGGGAAAGGAAGAGTTGTTGGGTCCGTAACTAAAGGCGACCTTAAGGATGAAGACTGTGGCATGACTTTGCTAGAAGGCACTTGCGACCGCGCTTCAGAATCTTCCAAGAACTTTGACCCTTCTGAGCGACGAGTTCTCCGTTTAGATAAAGAAGATGCCCTGATGCCTTCTTCATAGTCTGTGATTGCAGACTTTTGAGATATGTCAGGAACTGTTTTGGGAAGGACTAGATCCGGATTTTGAGAATCAGCAGGAGAAGTGTCCAGCGTTGCGGCAGAAGTCGTTGTCTGGGACCAGACGGATGAAGTGCTTGGATTGGATGCTGGACTTGTGGTGATTCTAGCTTTAGGAATCGTGCGTTTTTCTGTATACGGTATCTGTTTGGATGTAATAGAAACAGCAGCGCGAATCAATGATAATGATGGTGATGGCTGATTGTGATTATGATGATGATGATGATGATGATGATGATGATGATGATGATGATGATGATGATGATGATGATGATGATCACGACTTGGATGATGATGTCAAAGATGATTATGACAGTGGTGATGATGATGATGATGATGATGATGATGATGATGATGATGATGATGATGATGATGATGATGATAAAATATCTAATGGCAGCAGAAATGTGGTTTCTGAAGATAATGCACAGAATACCATGGACAGACAGAAAAACCAACGACCAAGTCCTTCTCCTCCTCATCATCATCATCTTCCACTTCTGCCGTCAAGCGTAGTGCGGAGGAATAATTTGCGTTCCAGCGCCCGGTGGACGGCACTGGATAATGTCATTCCGTGTGGTTGTATACTGTCCTCGATGTCGTCAATCCATTTTCTTCTTTGACGTCCTCGTGGTCTCGTCGCAGATGATCTTTGATGTAAGGCCAGTGATGGTAGTTGCTGATGTTGCATTCTAACGACATGGCCAAACCACTTGATTTTCTGTCTTTCAATAAATGTGGCACAAGGTGTTGATCCCACAGTCTGTCTGGTAATAGCATTTCTTACTCCGTCTCGTATTGTTAAGTTGGAAGCTCTCCTCAGGCATCTCATTTCGCAGGTGTTGATTTTGCGAAGGTGTAATTTGGATCAAGTCCAGGTTTGAGATTGGTAGCATAGGGTTGGTGTGAATATGCTGTTTATTATCTGTCGTTTTGCGGACATGGGTATATTTGGAAGTTTCAGTAAGGGTGATAGTTGATATGTAAGTGCACTAGCTTTTTGACATCTGATTTCGATTTCTATGTCCAATCTGCTATCTTCTGTGATCATACTTCCAAGATATTTGAATTCTTTAACTTGTTTCAGAGTTGTGCTATTTATCTGTATACTTAGTGGGCCCGGCGATCTGCTAACTCGCATTACTTCGGTTTTGGCTGTATTTATACTCATATAGTATCTCCTGCATGTTGAACTCAGATTATTAATATGAATTTGCAGTCTGCCCTCGTCGCTATAAAACAGGCACTGGTCGTCTGCAAATAGACGTTCATTTATTTCCTGTGGAACAGTTGTTTCATCTGGAGTAAAGAGTTCTAAATTTTCTGAATCTGTTCTGTCGAGACTTGCTTCTTTGGATATTCTGTCCATGTAGATATTAAATAGGAGAGGAGAGATCACACATCCCTGTCTCACTCCTGTATTGACTGTGAATATATCTGGTATACCTTCTTGTGTTCTTACGTCACTTCGGCTCGAGTGGTACATGGCTATGATGTTTTCTAGCAATTGTCCTTGTATCCCATAGTCTTCAAGGATGGTCCATAATTTGTATCTGTCTACTCTATCGAAATACTTTTCCTGATCTACAAACACAATATTCTGCTGGTCACTATATTCGATAGTTTTTTTCACATATTTGTCTAAGTGTAAATAATGCATCAGTGCAACTTTTACCTTTTCGAAAACCAAATTGTACTTTGCTTAATTGTTCTTCATCTATGGGTCTAGCTCTTTGTTCCAATAGTTTTGCATTCATTTTCCCTATAAGGCTCAGGATACCTCTGTATGTTTCGCACTCTCTCATATTGCCTTTCTTTTTCCATATTGGTACTATTATTGCCTGCTGCCAATCATCTGGGACTTTTCTTTCTTCCCATGCTATATTAAAAAGTCTTGTTAGCCATTTAACTCCTGTTTCCCCACAGGCTGAATAGCTTCTGTGGTTATTCCATCTGGACCTGGTGATTTGTTTTTAGGACTTTTCTGTATAACTGCTTTGACTTCTGTAGGTATGAAATTTGGTTCTTGCTGTCCCTGGCATTTAGGCACACAAGTGAGGTTTTCTATGTTATGTGTGGGGTTAAGTAGTTCTTGAAAGTATTCTGCCCACCTTGCTAGTCTTTGTTGTGGATTAAATATTGGTATACCTCTTTTGCTGTTTATGATTGTGGTTGGGTTGTAGCATGCATCTCTGTTTCTCATTGTGTTGACACGTTTATAAAATTCTCTTGGGTTGTCTTTGCCAAGGGTCGCCATCTGTTCACCGTATATTCTCCAGGATTCATCTTTAGATGCTCTAATTGTTCGTTTGGCATTGCGTCGTGCTATTCTATAAGTAAATAGTCTTGTTCAGATTTAGTTGTGATCCACTTTTTGAACGCTGCCTTCTTTTTGAATATGCTATCTTTAACTTCGTTGTTCCACCAGGCTGTTCTTAATCTTTTGTCCTGCCCTACTTTCTTTGTTCCACATTTATTTTCCAGTGTGTCGAGCATGACAGCCTTGAAAATTGTCCATTCCTTATCTACGCTTGAATGGTCATCAGAGATGTTCTTATGTAGGTTTATCATTTCTTGATTGAATTCGTCTTTAACCATATTTTCCTGAAGCCTCCTAAAATTGATGACATATGTTATTACCGTTTTGTTTCTTATTTTCCTGTATGTTGAAATCTTTTTTTATTATGACTGGTTTGTGATCAGTATCAACATCTGTATTTTGGAGTACTCTTGAATCTAATAGTAGTTTTCTGTCTGATTTCCTCATTAGAATAAAGTCAATGTGAGATGCTTGGTTTATGTCATTCCATTTATACCAGGTTTTGGTGTGGCTACGACGATGTTGAAAAAAACTATTTGCTATTATTAGTCCGTGTTCGGAGCATATGTTGAGTAGATGTTGACCATTGCTGTTACAATCAGTCTCTGTGTCGCTGAATGGCCCCATGCAATCATTCCACGGTGTTCTTCGCGTGCCTATTCGTCCGTTAAAATCCCCCATCACAATAAGTTCATCTGTCTCCCTGACATTATTTAACGTGTCTGCAAGTTTATCAAAACACTCGTCTTTGTCTTCGTCGCAGTAAGTGTCGTTACATGGGTAGTATGTTTGTATAAAAGTTGTTGTTCTATTTCCTTCTTTGATCTGTACTAGTTGTCAGGGTCTTAAACCTGGCTCGTTAACCTAACACATGTGAGACAGTACAAATACAACGTGATTTGACTTGAGACTCAAACGACACGAAGTTTCGATGGATTTATTTACAGAACACGATCTAGAGATGATCATCACAATACATAAGTTATAACAATACACTTACAAGCAACCCACAGCTTACAATCAGTCTCACAAGATGTACAAGCACTCGACTTTCGGGCCACAGAACTACACAAGCCTCTCTCCCATCATACGTCCAGTCGAGTCCGAGTCCCAGAGCTGTCTGGCTATTTCTCGCAACGCGCCTGCCCACCTGAAGTGGCTTCACGAGGCCTGCGTGCGTCCTGCTTTGTCCTTGCCTGACCGCTGGCTGTCTCGTCAGCCGGCAACCTCGCAGTCAGGTAACTAATACTCGCCTGGCGGGCGTAACGATGTTACAGCATCCCCGCTAGGGACTATTCGCCTGGCGGGCGTAACGATGTCCCTGCATCTCTGCTGGCACTACATTAGACTCTGACACGCTCCCCCGCGGCTTCTTCATGAAAGATGTCATCTTTCATGTACACTCTATATACAATACTGGGTTAATATTTTTAACCTGTCAGAGTCACCCTTTCTGTTATATACATTGGTGTAGAAATACAAAAACACACACATCTTGGCATAGAAACATATAAGAAATGGACATTGTATCTAAACACATGTGGTGTTCAACCTTTAACACTAGTCAAGCTTCATCCTCTCGATGGCTGATTACCTTAATTGCATTATTGACCCAGTCAGATCGGTAGTAACAGCTTCCCAAGCAACTACCTCGCAGCCTTTCAAAAAAAAAGTAATAATATGCTTTTTGAGACAAAAAACATCTGGCAAGACCGTAATACGGCTTTATATAAGCCGCATTCAAACGTTCAAACTCTGACCTCATTTGGCCAGGAGTTCTTGTGTCGGTCTGCAATGTCGGTAACACTCTACCATGCCCAGTAGATGGCTTCTTGGCGTGTTAACAATCTGGCAACAACATGGTTATTTATATACAACACATCATCGTATACACTTCAATTAACGCCCTTGGTGTAATAATGTAATAACAATTAAATGAAAGGGACATAACTTCAAAATTTAAGAAATATAATATTTTACAATAATTCTTCTATTTCTCAGCGTCATAGCTTGATGTTTCTCCATACTAGCGAAAAAATGTCGGTAGTATGAATAAATTAATCAAGGTATGATTCTAAGATTACATTAAATGAAAAATATTAATACACAGTTCGTGTATTCGAAATTATTAAATCGTAAATAGTTTAGAAGTGTTATAACTTTTAAGCTTTTGTTTGTCGTCTGCTAATTTTAAACTAAATTTCTAAATCATCCGGAAGTACACACGAAACAGCTGATGTTGAAAATTTGTAGAATACACTTGTTCCGGTCTGATGTAGTAAAACGGAATGTGCAATGTTCTGATCGTTCATGTGTTGGTTGTTTCACTGGAAAAACTTCTGGATTTCGCTTCACTGAAGTGGTGTAGATGTCAATGTTCCGGTCACACTTTCACACACGGAGTTAAAATATCACTGGATATGTTCCAAATGCAGCTACCACGGATAAATTGGATAGTTCGCTTGCGGTAAGTTCAGAGCGAATGTGGCACTGTTCTTGTTTCGTAATATATACAATTAATAAAGTTCTCTTTCTACCACACACTACACAATTATTCACGACAATCACTACATTAATAATAAAATAAGAAAACTATATATATTGGGAATAAACCCTATCACATCATATAGACATACACAGCTTTCGTGAAAAAAAACTTCACTGATGCATGGCTGTGTTGGTCTGAGTGTATTTTACACACTGCACTCAGACATTGGTGCTTACTGGGTCGGTCGGACAACGGGACAAAAGATCGCCAATCGTGTTGGTTCTGCCCGCGATGTGTCGAACTTCAAAGCTGTAATCTTGAAGTTTAAGAGACCAGCGAGCTATCATTTGGTTGGAAGGTACACCTGAATTGATAAATCTCAACGGACTACTGTCCGACTCCACAATAAAATGACGTCCCAGAAGGAACCTGGAAAATTTAGTTATACCCTCAACCAGAGCAAGGGCTTCCAACTGAGGTGTCGACCAAGAGCGTTCTCTATGTTTTAATTTTCTCGAGAAGTAATATACAGGATGTAGGATGTTATCATGTTCCTGTAACAGAACTGCTCCAATCGCTACGGAGCTCGCGTCTGTACGTAATCTGAAAGAAATAAGACAATTTGGCAATTTGAGAATGGGATTCTTTAAACTATTCTCAGAGAAATAAGATAATACTTTATGGAATGCAAATTTTAGGCATTCATTGCTTACAATTTTTTCGGGTTGATCTTTTGTTAGTAAGTTAGTAAATACTTCGGTCAGTTCAGCAAAATCTGGTATGAACTGCCTATAATAATTTATAAGTCCCAACAAACTTCTGACTTGCTTTTTCGTAGTCGGAAGTGAGAGTTTTAGTATTTTGGACACAATGTTATCGTCTGTCGTGACAAAGCCATTAGATATTTTGTACCCCAAGAAGGATATTTCCTGATAGGCTATGTCTACTTTTGCAGGCTTCACCGTCAGTCCGTGCTGTCTAATGCGTTCAAATGTCTGTTCTAATGTCTTTAGGTGGTCTGTCATCGTCTTTGTGTGAACACAAATGTCGTCTATATAACAAATAATATTCGGTATGTCTACTAGTAGAAGTCGTGTCATACGTACGAATGTTGCTGGGGCATTGACAAGCCCAAATGGAAGTTTGCACCATTCGTACAGTCCCCAAGGTGTGGCAAAAGCTGTCAGATGTCTGCTCTGTTCGTCTACTGCTATTTGCCAGTAACCTTTTGTCATGTCTACCTTCGTAAAGAACCTAGCGTCTGTCAGTTCTGTCAATAGATCTTCCGAGTTTGCCATTGGCTCTAAATCTAAAAGAGTTATCTTATTTAATTTCCTGTAGTCGACACAGAGTCTTATTGTGTTGTCCTTTTTGCGTACTATGACCATTGGAGATGAGAAATTTGATTGGGATCGTCTAATGATGTTGTTTTTCTCTAAGTTGATGATCTCTTGATGTAAGTGTTCTTTGTAATGCAATGGAATGGTGTATGGTCTGCATTTTATGGGTGTATTTGACGTGAGTGTGATGTGATGCTTTACTAATTCTGTTTGTCCTGGGTTGTTGGAGAAAATGGTGTTGTACTGTTGTATGAGCTGTTTGCAACTGTCTGTTTCTGCTTGAGTTAACTTTGGGTTGATCTTAATTTCCTTCAAGCAGTTCGTCGTGTCTAATGCAGGTGTTGGAATTTCGTCACTAGCCTCGACCCGAGGTATAATTTCTTACGATACCTTGATATTTCTTGTACTGGTTTTCTTTCTCCAGTCTCTCAGATTTCTTAGACTCTTTTGTTTATGGCAGTCTCAGTATCAAGTTGTTTGATTTTTAGTTGCACTTCCAGCTCTTCCCGTTTACTCTGAGCTGCTATTTCTGCCTTCTTTAATTCTGTTTCTTTTTAAATCTCTGCCTTTTTCAGTTCGATATCTAACTCTGCTTGTTTTGCTGCGGTTGCTGCCTCTGCTTGTTTGGCAGCTCTTTCGGCTGCTCTTTCTTCACGCTCGTGGTATTCATAGTATTTCTTCTCACTCCATTTCGTTAACTCATCACCTGTTAACTTTAACTTCAATCCCATATCGATGAAATCATTTAATGAGGACATGATGGAAATGCAAATGAAATATCAGACACACAATTTGTTACCAGTTGTTAGTAACGTGAACAATTTACAATTGTGTTCTATTTGCAATATGTGCCTAAATTTGCATCCGAAAGTATATAGAAAGAAAAATATACTCAAGTGTCCTGGATGCGGTGAAGAACGGTTGAAATTCGGACTAGGAACTGTAGGGTCGCTACTTCAAAACACAAATGACCTCTACGGGCAAGGGTTTCAGATGGCACAGAAAACCTGCTTTGTTTTTGGAAGGAATAAATTAACGTCTGTTTGAATGTGGTGTGTATGTTTGTCACTAAGTTTTGGTTAGGTTTGTATGGCGTTGAGTGTAATTGTAGGTCGTAATGTTGTCAGTCAACAATTTCTTTTCAAAAATCACACGTCACTCTCTTTCCGAAACTTTCTGCTTTCCACAATTCACTTTACAAAGACAATCTAACTATATCTCAACACTCTACAACATTGATGACACATCACTTACATCAAGATGACATTCAGTAAGGACATAGACATCAAGTTTACAAGATGGCGACAAGGTCACAATGGCGACAACTTCACAATGTCGACAAGGTCAAAACGGTGACAAGTTCCACAATCACAAATGTTTTACACGTTTACAAGATCAAACAATATGTATGTACTTTACGTTCACATTTAGTCTCCATGTTCAAACAATGTAATAATATATCAAAATGAGCCTTCACAATCACATGTAAATGCACTCTAAAGTTGGACAAAAATTTCTAAGTTCACAAATCTAGGTTTTAAATGTTAATTACTTAAACCACGTTCATTTTAAAGCCGGACGAATTCCCCCACGTCCACACATGTCAGGGTCTTAAACCTGGCTCGTTAACCTAACACATGTGAGACAGTACAAATACAACGTGATTTGACTTGAGACTCAAACGACACGAAGTTTCGATGGATTTATTTACAGAACACGATCTAGAGATGATCATCACAATACATAAGTTATAACAATACACTTACAAGCAACCCACAGCTTACAATCAGTCTCACAAGATGTACAAGCACTCGACTTTCGGGCCACAGAACTACACAAGCCTCTCTCCCATCATACGTCCAGTCGAGTCCGAGTCCCAGAGCTGTCTGGCTATTTCTCGCAACGCGCCTGCCCACCTGAAGTGGCTTCACGAGGCCTGCGTGCGTCCTGCTTTGTCCTTGCCTGACCGCTGGCTGTCTCGTCAGCCGGCAACCTCGCAGGCAGGTAACTAATACTCGCCTGGCGGGCGTAACGATGTTACAGCATCCCCGCTAGGGACTATTCGCCTGGCGGGCGTAACGATGTCCCTGCATCTCTGCTGGCACTACATTAGACTCTGACACTAGTATTATCCTTTCCAATATAAATGTAGTGTTGATAATGGCTTTCGCTTTGTCCGGATGTAACAAAAAAACCCACTTCATGTTTAGCTGTAGCTCGCTGGTCGATGCCACTCCATATAAGAACGTACCTTCATGTGTTCGTTTCGTGTTCTGCCCCTTTTTCCTAGTATCTGCGAGTCCTAATGCTTGAATATGTTATGTTTTCATAAACTCTACGAGAGCTGGTTTCTTATATCCTAGACCAGTAACATTCCAAGTCGCGAAAATCTCATTTCTATTTCGAAGTTTAGCAGTTGTTAGTTTCTTGTTGTTGTTTGGCTTCGGTGTGTTTCCGGCGTGAACGCTGATAGAGTTGCGTTTTTCTTTCAATTTCCTCCATAATTCTCGAGCAATAGTACTGACAAGTCCTACAAGAAACAAACTGACAACCGTAAACTTATTAGAGAAATTAAACGTAGACAGTCAAGATATTTAGGCCACTTTATGAGAAGAAATAAACTACAGAACTTGGTGACAATTGGTAAGATTAAGGGAGAAAGAAAGGGGAAGGCACATGCCACATGACATAATCGAGACAAGAACACAGATCTGATCCACGACTCTGATGATCGTGCAAGATGCGAAACAAGACCGCCCTCGTGGATACATGGCACATGATGATGATGATGATGATTAAGATGACGTCACAGCATTTAGCACATAACTGAGTTCACAAACACATCACACAAACACCGACGCACAAATACACCACACAAACACCGACCCAGAAATACATCCCACAAACACTTGAACTAAACACATTTTCATTACATTTTCATAAACCGCCATTTCCATTACCTGTGATGATCTAACACCTTCCACAAGACCTGGCACTCTTCTGCTATCTCCAGGTTTCTCCCGGAAGCTGTTCTCCAGCTGTGATTTGTTGTCTGGTTCTTCAGTCCGGACTTGGTTACTGTCGATCTGATTGGATGTTGGCTCGTCACCTGTGAAAGTGAGGGACAGATTGAACATCTGATCCGAAACTTGGTTCATTCTTTGTTAAAGATATGGGTTGTTTACTGGAATATTTGTTGAGATGTTAGTTGGTTGGCTAGTTGGTTAGTTAGTTAGTTAATTAGTTGGTTGATTAGTTAGTTAGTTAGCTAGCTAGTTGGTTAGTTAGTTGGTTAATTGGGTAGTTAGTTGGTTAGTTAGTTAATTAATTAGTTCGTTAGTTAGTTAATTAGTTAGTAGGTTAGTTAATTAATTAGTTGGTTGATTAGTTAGCTAATTAGTTATTTAGTTAGCTAGCTAGTTGGTTAGTTAGTTGGTTAATTGGGTAGTTAGTTGGTTAGTTAGTTAGTTAGTTAGTTAGTTAGTTAGTTAGTTGGTTAATTGGGTAGTTAGTTGGTTAGTTAGTTAATTAATTAGTTCGTTAGTTAGTTAATTAGTTAGTAGGTTAGTTAATTAATTAGTTGGTTGATTAGTTAGCTAATTAGTTATTTAGTTAGCTAGCTAGTTGGTTAGTTAGTTGGTTAATTGGGTAGTTAGTTGGTTAGTTAGTTAGTTAGTTAGTTAGTTAGTTAGTTAGTTAGTTAGTTAGTTAGTTAGTTAGTTAGTTAGTTCGTTCGTTCTGTTGTTGATTCGTTGGTTCTCATACTCTCGCCGGATCCCTACACTCTCCTATGATCTTCACGCTCTCACAAAATTTCGCACACTCTCGCTTGACCCCGATACTCTCTTGCCTCATCCCCATACTCTCTCATGAATCCTACACTCTTGATTTATTCCTACACTCTTGATTTATTCCTACACTCTTGATTTATTCCTACACTCTTGAATGCTTCCCATAATCTCGTTTAATTTCTACTTAATCACCACACCCCTGCACACATTTTCTGATGTTTACAATCTCGCCTAATAACTACACTCTGTCCTGATAACTACACTCTGTCCTGATAACTACACTCTGTCCTGATAACTACACTCTGTCCTGATAACTACACTCTGTCCTGATAACTACACTCTGTCCTGATGACTACACTCTGTCCTGATAACTACACTCTGTCCTGATAACTACACTCTGTCCTGATGACTACACCCTGTCCTGATGACTACACTCTGTCCTGATAACTACACTCTGTCCTGATAACTACACTCTGTCCTGATGACTACACTCTGTCCTGATGACTACACTCTGTCCTGATGACTACACTCTGTCCTGATGACTACACTCTGTCCTGATAACTACACTCTGTCCTGATAACTACACTCTGTCCTGATAACTACACTCTGTCCTGATGACTACACTCTGTCCTGATGACTACACTCTGTCCTGATAACTACACTCTGTCCTGATAACTACACTCTGTCCTGATAACTACACTCTGTCCTGATGACTACACTCTGTCCTGATAACTACACTCTGTCCTGATGACTACACTCTGTCCTGATGACTACACTCTGTCCTGATGACTACACTCTGTCCTGATGACTACACTCTGTCCTGATGACTACACTCTGTCCTGATGACTACACTCTGTCCTGATGACTACACTCTGTCCTGATGACTACACTCTGTCCTGATGACTACACTCTGTCCTGATGACTACACTCTGTCCTGATGACTACACTCTGTCCTGATGACTACACTCTGTCCTGATAACTACACTCTGTCCTGATAACTACACTCTGTCCTGATGACTATACTCTGTCCTGATGACTACACTCTGTCCTGATGACTACACTCTGTCCTGATGACTACACTCTGTCCTGATAACTACACTCTGTCCTGATGACTACACTCTGTCCTGATGACTACACTCTGTCCTGATGACTACACTCTGTCCTGATGACTACACTCTGTCCTGATAACTACACTCTGTCCTGATAACTACACTCTGTCCTGATAACTACACTCTGTCCTGATGACTACACTCTGTCCTGATGACTACACTCTGTCCTGATAACTACACTCTGTCCTGATGACTACACTCTGTCCTGATGACTACACTCTGTCCTGATAACTACACTCTGTCCTGATGACTACACTCTGTCCTGATGACTACACTCTGTCCTGATGACTACACTCTGTCCTGATGACTACACTCTGTCCTGATGACTACACTCTGTCCTGATGACTACACTCTGTCCTGATGACTACACTCTGTCCTGATGACTACACTCTGTCCTGATGACTACACTCTGTCCTGATGACTACACTCTGTCCTGATGACTACACTCTGTCCTGATGACTACACTCTGTCCTGATGACTACACTCTGTCCTGATGACTATACTCTGTCCTGATGACTATACTCTGTCCTGATGACTATACTCTGTCCTGATGACTATACTCTGTCCTGATGACTATACTCTGTCCTGATGACTATACTCTGTCCTGATGACTACACTCTGTCCTGATGACTACACTCTGTCCTGATGACTACACTCTGTCCTGATGACTACACTCTGTCCTGATGACTACACTCTGTCCTGATGACTACACTCTGTCCTGATGACTACACTCTGTCCTGATGACTATACTCTGTCCTGATGACTACACTCTGTCCTGATGACTATACTCTGTCCTGATGACTATACTCTGTCCTGATGACTATACTCTGTCCTGATGACTATACTCTGTCCTGATGACTATACTCTGTCCTGATGACTACACTCTGTCCTGATGACTACACTCTGTCCTGATGACTACACTCTGTCCTGATGACTACACTCTGTCCTGATGACTACACTCTGTCCTGATGACTACACTCTGTCCTGATGACTACACTCTGTCCTGATGACTACACTCTGTCCTGATGACTACACTCTGTCCTGATGACTACACTCTGTCCTGATGACTACACTCTGTCCTGATGACTATACTCTGTCCTGATGACTACACTCTGTCCTGATGACTATACTCTGTCCTGATGACTACACTCTGTCCTGATAACTACACTCTGTCCTGATAACTACACTCTGTCCTGATGACTATACTCTGTCCTGATGACTACACTCTGTCCTGATGACTACACTCTGTCCTGATGACTACACTCTGTCCTGATAACTACACTCTGTCCTGATAACTACACTCTGTCCTGATAACTACACTCTGTCCTGATGACTACACTCTGTCCTGATGACTACACTCTGTCCTGATAACTACACTCTGTCCTGATGACTACACTCTGTCCTGATGACTACACTCTGTCCTGATAACTACACTCTGTCCTGATGACTACACTCTGTCCTGATGACTACACTCTGTCCTGATGACTACACTCTGTCCTGATGACTACACTCTGTCCTGATGACTACACTCTGTCCTGATGACTACACTCTGTCCTGATGACTACACTCTGTCCTGATGACTACACTCTGTCCTGATGACTACACTCTGTCCTGATGACTACACTCTGTCCTGATGACTACACTCTGTCCTGATGACTACACTCTGTCCTGATGACTACACTCTGTCCTGATGACTACACTCTGTCCTGATGACTACACTCTGTCCTGATGACTACACTCTGTCCTGATGACTACACTCTGTCCTGATGACTACACTCTGTCCTGATGACTACACTCTGTCCTGATGACTACACTCTGTCCTGATGACTACACTCTGTCCTGATGACTACACTCTGTCCTGATGACTATACTCTGTCCTGATGACTACACTCTGTCCTGATGACTACACTCTGTCCTGATGACTATACTCTGTCCTGATGACTATACTCTGTCCTGATGACTATACTCTGTCCTGATGACTATACTCTGTCCTGATGACTACACTCTGTCCTGATGACTACACTCTGTCCTGATGACTACACTCTGTCCTGATGACTACACTCTGTCCTGATGACTACACTCTGTCCTGATGACTACACTCTGTCCTGATGACTACACTCTGTCCTGATGACTACACTCTGTCCTGATGACTATACTCTGTCCTGATGACTATACTCTGTCCTGATGACTATACTCTGTCCTGATGACTATACTCTGTCCTGATGACTATACTCTGTCCTGATGACTATACTCTGTCCTGATGACTATACTCTGTCCTGATGACTACACTCTGTCCTGATGACTACACTCTGTCCTGATAACTACACTCTGTCCTGATAACTACACTCTGTCCTGATAACTACACTCTGTCCTGATGACTACACTCTGTCCTGATGACTACACTCTGTCCTGATGACTACACTCTGTCCTGATAACTACACTCTGTCCTGATGACTACACTCTGTCCTGATGACTACACTCTGTCCTGATGACTACACTCTGTCCTGATGACTACACTCTGTCCTGATGACTACACTCTGTCCTGATGACTACACTCTGTCCTGATGACTACACTCTGTCCTGATGACTACACTCTGTCCTGATGACTACACTCTGTCCTGATGACTACACTCTGTCCTGATGACTACACTCTGTCCTGATGACTACACTCTGTCCTGATGACTACACTCTGTCCTGATGACTACACTCTGTCCTGATGACTATACTCTGTCCTGATGACTACACTCTGTCCTGATGACTACACTCTGTCCTGATGACTACACTCTGTCCTGATGACTACACTCTGTCCTGATGACTACACTCTGTCCTGATGACTACACTCTGTCCTGATGACTACACTCTGTCCTGATGACTACACTCTGTCCTGATAACTACACTCTGTCCTGATGACTACACTCTGTCCTGATGACTACACTCTGTCCTGATAACTACACTCTGTCCTGATGACTACACTCTGTCCTGATGACTACACTCTGTCCTGATGACTACACTCTGTCCTGATAACTACACTCTGTCCTGATGACTACACTCTGTCCTGATGACTACACTCTGTCCTGATGACTACACTCTGTCCTGATGACTACACTCTGTCCTGATGACTACACTCTGTCCTGATAACTACACTCTGTCCTGATGACTACACTCTGTCCTGATGACTACACTCTGTCCTGATGACTACACTCTGTCCTGATAACTACACTCTGTCCTGATGACTACACTCTGTCCTGATGACTACACTCTGTCCTGATAACTACACTCTGTCCTGATGACTACACTCTGTCCTGATGACTACACTCTGTCCTGATGACTACACTCTGTCCTGATAACTACACTCTGTCCTGATGACTACACTCTGTCCTGATGACTACACTCTGTCCTGATAACTACACTCTGTCCTGATGACTACACTCTGTCCTGATGACTACACTCTGTCCTGATGACTATACTCTGTCCTGATGACTATACTCTGTCCTGATGACTATACTCTGTCCTGATGACTATACTCTGTCCTGATGACTACACTCTGTCCTGATGACTACACTCTGTCCTGATAACTACTCTGTCCTGATGACTACACTCTGTCCTGATGACTACACTCTGTCCTGATGACTACACTCTGTCCTGATAACTATACTCTGTCCTGATGACTATACTCTGTCCTGATGACTATACTCTGTCCTGATGACTATACTCTGTCCTGATGACTATACTCTGTCCTGATGACTATACTCTGTCCTGATGACTACACTCTGTCCTGATGACTATACTCTGTCCTGATGACTATACTCTGTCCTGATAACTACACTCTGTCCCGATGACTACACTCTGTCCTGATAACTACGCTCTGTCCTGATGACTACACTCTATCCTGATGACTACACTCTGTCCTGATGACTACAGTCTGTCCTGATGACTACACTCTGTCCTGATGACTACACTCTGTCCTGATGACTACACTCTGTCCTGATGACTACACTCTGTCCCGATGACTACACTCTGTCCTGATGACTACACTCTGTCCTGATAATTACACTCTGTCCTAATGACTATAAACTCTGGCATAATCTCTATAATCGTGTTGATCCCAACACGTTCTCCTAATTTCTACTCAATTGCCCCATCCCTACAATCTCCTGTCTTTCCCACACTTACACGTGATCCCTTTACGGATCATTGAATCGCTTAGTACACAACCCTGGGCATAATGCTGTGATTCCAGCCTTATGTAAGCCCGTGTCACTGCCATCACCTCCATCCTCATGCTGTGCGTGGTCATAGAGTAGACACCACTGGCTTCTTACATGGTTCGGCCCACTGAACGTGCCGTGAATGCCCACCACGCACTTCTCTACTGCTGTTTAACAGATCCATCTGTATAGATAAGCACGTCGGAATCATCTGAATATTCACAGATGAGGGCGTTGACCTCTGCATTGACAGCAGCAGGGTTCTGCTCTCTGCACCTTCTGTCAAGAGTGACAATGCAGGAGAAGGTGCAATTAAGGGCTGGAGACGCAGACACCCATTCCTTGTCCGGGTTGATATTGGTAAGACCGACAATGACAAAGAGTTGTACTTATCTAGGTCAACATGGCCAATAATGCGAATAGCGTGTGTGGCATAAATATCTCCGGTTCGGGCAAAGCGTCTTGACTCTTGGTATTAAATCACGATAGGTGACAACAAAACAGATGTGTCAAAGTAAATGACAAACACCATATCACACACGTTAACGCTTACTGAGTAAAGTGAAGTATAGTGAAGTACAGTACAGTATAGTACAGTCTTAAAAGAGAGTATTGTACAGTACAGTACAGTACAGTACAGTACAGTACAGTACAGTACAGTACATTCTTAAAAGAGAGTCTTGTACAGTACAGTTGCAGTGGAAAATGAAATAAAGTAAAGAATTCGAAACATAGCTACGACCGATTTGGCAGCAGACCGCATTGTGCTGCATTTTAACGTGTTGGTATGGGAGCCGGTCGTTCAGAAAGCAATGGCAAACTACTGAACTTAAACTTGCCAAGATATCAACAACAGCATTAACATCCTGGTGTTGACAGCGATGTCCTGTAAGGATATGCCAAAAAAAAGTAAAGAAAGTTGAAGTAAAGTAAAGTTGAAGTAAAGGTAATGTGCTTGCTTGCTTGCTTGCTTGTGTTCGTTGGCTTGAGCTCCAACGCGAAGTCCTGTATGTCGGATGAAGGCATCCTGTTGTCCAACATCAGTGTGATGTCATACAGGACCTGAGTTTTGCGTGAGTAGCCGTTGTCCCATGTCTGGCTTATTGGTGTGCAGACTGGTGGTTCCTCGCCGTACATGCAGACACTCTCCGACTTCGGAGGAATCGGCGATCCTACTGACTTTAGCCAGGACCCCGAAGGGACCTGTTGCCCAGGACGCTCGACGAGGACGCGTCAATAGGTCTTGGCCAGTATATAACCCGGCCCTGGTGCCTTGTAAACACCTCTGCGTCCCTAAAGGTAATGTAAAAGTAAGGTAAAAGAAAAGTAGAGTACAGTTTAAAAATAAATAAAGCGAAGAAAAGCGAAGTAATTCAAAGTACAGTAAAGGTAAAGTAAAGGCAAAGGAAAAGTAAAACAAAGGTAAAGTAAACAAGTACAGGTATACTAAAGGTTGAGTAAAGGTACGGTAATGTAAAATAAGGGGTAAAGTAAACTAAAGGTCAAGTTAGTTAGTTAGTTAGTTAGTTAGTTAGTTAGTTAGTTAGTTAGTTAGTTAGATAGTTAGTTGGTTGGTTGGTTGGTTGGTTGGTTGGTTGGTTGGTTGGTTGTTTAGGTTGGTTAGTTAGTTAGTTAGTTAGTCGACAGATCATCCTCATTGCACATTGACAAATTCCATCCATAAGTACTTAGATCCCCTCCTCAGCAAATCCCGCAGCGTGTAGCGACTGACGATACAGTTCTGTGTTGGTTTATCAATCTTCTTCGGCTTCCCGCGTAGTGTTCTTGTTTTGCTACCCCTCTTTTAACTTGCTGTACTCGCAACCTGACCATGGTTGCAGATTCACAGTCATTACCTGGTTCTTGCGAACGACTTATTTCTCCTAGAGCATTCAGAATATCAGCCTGGTCCATGCTTGTCCGCTTTCCACAGTAGCCTCACCTGCAAGCCTGCTCATTTCCTCTTAACCTGCATGCCCTGGCACGATAATGAAACTAATCTTTGCAAGCCGAGATCGCTCCAGAGACAGCAACCACTCTCTTCGGACCCACCCTATCTCTATCTTCTTGAGCATGTTCACTGAGTCACTAAGGAAACATGCCCTAGTGAATGCCTGTGTCTAGAGCCATGCTATTGCTTTACTTATTGCCATGACTTGCATAGCAAAGCAGACGCACTAGAATCTTCCTTCACAATTCTTCCTCCGGCCTAAGCCGTAAATGACCATGAACTTCCCACTCGTCGAACGACCGACCCATCTGTGTAAAAGAATAACCAAAGCCTGTACTTCCGCCTCCACAGCAGCTGGAGTTTCTTGTCTGCATTTTCTGTCTAGTTGGATGCAAACTGAAATGGACGAACAGAAATCTGTTGGCACTTGAAACCCACTCTTCGCCAGGTTCTAAGTCTTCAAGTGAACACACCTGTTGAAGCATGTCTTTGGCTTGACCCATCCATGACTTTCCTCTTTTTAACCTGCTACCCCTTACCTTCTTAATTTCTCTATGCAGTGGAAGTTGTGTGTTTGCTTTGACTCTGGGGTAGGCACGTACTCTGCAGACTTGTATTCTGTCCCCAATGGTTGGAAAATCAAGAAGGTAGCTCATCGCCCTGCATGCTGTATCTCTTGTGCATCCAAGAATAATACGATAAGCTTCGTTCTGTATCCTTTCCATCTTTTCCGTCTCCTTACGGCTGATAGTCAGGATCGCATCGCACACCCCAGAACAGAAAGGACCAGACCCTCGTAAAGGAGACATAGATGGCGCTGCTCACAGTTTGCCGCCGCCATCACCCGCATCGCAGCCAAACTTCACTTGGCCTTTGTTATCACCCGGTCTATGTGCTCATGATAAGCAAGGCTTCGGTCAAAACGTATCCCCAGGTAGTTCATTGCCTGCGTTCTTTCCACCGTCTCTGAACACAGATTTACAGTTGGTGTTGGAGTGATGACATTATAATTGTTCAAAGAGAACCATATCACTGCTGCCTTCGTTGGGTTTATTATTATCCCAAATTCCACACACCAAGTGCTTATGCGATTTAGTTCTGTTTGTAGATCCACAGCAACCCGATCTCTATCCTTGCCCTGACGATACACTAAAACATCGTCGGTATATGACAATGTCCACTCTGGTCCTCTGATCTGCTCGCCTGTAATTCTCACAGTATTGGCGTTGAACAGATAATGGTGATCCTTGTGACAAGCCCGGATATATTGCTGTTGGTCCAGAAATTCACCTGCCACATCTAAAAACTGCTTTCCGTTGGAAAAGGGTTGAGGCGATCCAATTAAGGAGAAATGGACTAATCTTGCGTTCAAGAAGCTGAAACATTAAGAAATCCAATGGCACTCTGTTGTTCGCATCCTCAAGATCAATCGCCGCAGCACAGGTTTCAATGCCTGTTTTGAAACCTTCATAGACATCATGAGCAAACACTGCTGCGTTGGTCCAGGTTTCTCTGTTTGGACAGTACCCTCCAAGGGTAGGTGGGAAACAACCTTGCCTCTCAAGCTGGCTTGATATTTCCTTGGCGATTAACTTCTCCAGCAGCTTGCCTATTGTATTTTGTATGGTTATTACCCGATATCCCTGCATTTTTGTGTGGTCTTTGCCAGGCTTCAGCAAGGGAATCAGATAGCTGTGTAACCACTCCTCCTTGATGCTAGCACTCCCTATGCTGTTGTATATATATATATATATATATATATATATATATATATATATATATATATATATATATATATATATATATATATATATATATATATATATAGCTCGCTGTCGGTTCACATATTGATGTTGTCATACCTTATACCATCTGGCCCTGTTATTTGTTCGTTGAAGCACAGCCCTGATATCTTTCACTGTCACTGTGTCTTCAATCGCAATATTCTGAGCCTTATGCCTATCTGCGGTAACCACCTTTGCAACATTTCGGCCTCTCATGTCTGTCTGGTTGCTCTGCTCTAGATAGCGTTCAAAAAGGGCTTTGCCCTTATTCTCGTCAGTCCTCTGGCAGAAAAGGTCAGTACTTTGGAAGTCAGGAACACTCTTATTCTTGACTACCCCATTCATCTTTTTATGTAGTCGCCAGAACAATTTCAGTGACTTGTCTGTGCTTATTCTTTGATGCAACTCTGCCCATTTTTCACTTTTAACCATTTCAACCAGTGTTTTGAAATAGCTAACTTTGGTGTCCATCTCTCTTTCCAAGTGCACAAAAACACTAGGATGGGCAACTCTGTTGTACTTGGCGTTTTGCCATTTCCTTACAGCACCATGCTTATCCATCCAGGCCTTTTCCACCTCACAATTCCACCTAGGTGGTTGCTCCCAGCTTCTTTCCTGCCATGACTATTCTTGCGCTTGTCGCGCCTTATTTTACTCACCACGTCTTGCCCTGAACTGTCATACTTGAAGGTCTTGACTGTTGACTTGTGCTGCCTGGTTCTGTCATTCTCTACCAATATGTTGCAAGGGTGGTGGTCGCTGCCATGGTGTCCTAGGACACCCCATCTACACACTGTAGTGAGTGAAGGTGAAACCAGCGCCAGGTCAATAACACTGTCCTCATCACCTGGACGACTTGCTGTCCTGTTGACACAGCCACTGTTGATACAAACAAGGTCACTGGTTTCAAGTGCCACCTCGAGGCCCCCCCCCCTCGTGTGTTAGAAGAAATGATACCCCATGATTTGCCTTTGGCGTTGAAATCGCCACAGAAAATGACATTCCTCTCATGACATAATATGTCACTCAGACACTGCCACCTCTGGGACTCGATAACAGCCTGTATTTGTATTTCGTCTAGTCAGTGGTTTGTGTACCCTTTGCACGGGGCACAAACGCTGGTCTGCCATGATGAAGAAAACCAAGAATACTACAAACCGCTAGTGTACTACACAGTAACCTAAACATGCTGCGAAAAACACTCAGGATTGATTCGCACAGATGCACGAAACTCCGTTGCACTGGAGAAAATCTTGAGAGAAAAATCCTGGTTTACATCCTAGCGCAGAAATTACACGCACGAGATGAAATTATCCATCTCCTAAGTGAAAAAGGAGCGGCTTCAAAACAACACGACAGCCCACCGCCATCTTAACCGGAAGCCGAAAGGTAAAGGTTTACTGAAAGGTAAAGGAAAAGTATTAGTAAGGTAAAGGTAAAGTAAAATAAAGGTCAAGTATAGTATAGTAAAGTAAAAAGTGAGATATTGTAAAGTAAAGGTAAGATAAAGTGCACTAAACTAAAGGTAAAGTAAAATAAAGGTAATGTAAAGTATACTAAAGGTAAGATAAAGTAAAGTAAAATAAAGGTCAATTTAAAGCCTCCCTTGAGCGTTTAAGTTCGTGTGAGATAACGAATCCTGATATTATCGGCATGATAGATGATGATGATGATGATGATGATGATGATGATGATGATGATGATGATGATGATGATGATGATGATGATGATGATGATGATGATGATGATGATGACTAACCTGTGGAATCCAAGAAACTTATTTCTTGACTTCTGGGCCGTGTGGTTGCTCGTGTGGGGCTCTTTCTATGGGCAAAGGAACCTTTTTTGCTGAGGGTTCTCTTATGTTTACTTGACTCGAAGTTTAGTTGTGTTGCTTCTGGGATCTAAGTGGGAAACACAACGGCTTACCTGATTAGTTGTTGTAACAGGAGCATTAGTTGACTTCTTTCAATACAAGTAAGTGAAAGGATGAGGTGTAATGGGAATGCATCGTTACAACATCAAGAGATGGACTGGAAGACAACGTCACAAGATTGACAGGAAGACAACGTTACATGTGGGTAGACAGCATCAATAGATGAACTGGAGACAACGTTACATGTGGTTAGACAACATCAAGATATGGACTGGAAGACAACGTTACTTGTGGGTTGACAACATCAAGAGATGGACTGGAAGACAACGTTACATTTGGGTAGACAACATCAAGAGATGGACTGGAAGACAACGTTACATTTGGGTAGACAATATCAAGAGATGGGCTGGAAGACAACGTTACATTTGGGTAGACAACATCAAGAGATGGGCTGGAAGACAACGTTACATTTGGGTAGACAATATCAAGATATGGACTGGAAGACACCGTTACTTGTGGGTTGACAACATCAAGAGATGGGCTGGAAGACAACGTTACATTTGGGTAGACAACATCAAGAGATGGACTGGAAGACAACGTTACATTTGGGTAGACAATATCAAGAGATGGACTGGAAGACAACGTTACATTTGGGTAGACAATATCAAGATATGGACTGGAATACACCGTTACCGTCTTGACAACATCAAGAGATGGGCTGGAAGACAACGTTACATTTGGGTAGACAACGCCAACATCAAGAAATGGTCTGTAAGACACCGTTACATGTGGGTGGACAACATCAAGTGATGTACTGGAATCCAACGTTACTTGTGGGTGAAGAACACCAAGAGATGGACTTGAAGACGACGTTACATGTGAGTGGAGAACACCAAGAGATGGACATGAAGACAACGTTACATGTGAGTGGAGAACACCAAGAGATGGACATGAAGACAACGTTACATGTGAGTGGAGAACACCAAGAGATGGACTTGAAGACAACGTTACATGTGAGTGGAGAACACCAAGAGATGGACTTGAAGACAACGTTACATGTGAGTGGAGAACACCAAGAGATGGACTTGAAGACAACGTTACATGTGAGTGGAGAACACCAAGAGATGGACTTGAAGACGACGTTACATGTGAGTGGAGAACACCAAGAGATGGACTTGAAGACGACGTTACATGTGAGTGGAGAACACCAAGAATGTGGTAGCTCAACTCAACTCAAAAATTCGGTTCACTATTTACGAAAAATACAACAATAGAAACTTCGACTTTGTTCAAACTGCTTCTACGGCGTCGGTTGTAAATGAGGTTCGAATTGTGTTGTGAGTGTTGATATTCTGTCATTTCTGTGTTCTCTTTCGAGTTAGTCATAAACAGGAGTGGTTGTATTTTCTCTGCTCCTTGGGGTTCAGTTGGGGCTTATGGGGATCACGATGACTGGCATTTTCTTTATTGCGTTGATTTAGTCCTGATGAGGAGCAGTCCTGAGGAGGACTTACCAGACTCGGTAGCCTTCTAATTGTTCGTTGCTTCAGTTAGTTCAGTTATCAGTTATCAGTTGGGGTATCTTCGTTGCACTCCGGACATGTCCATAGGTGCTCAGATCCTCCCCCCAGCATATTCATCAGCGTCCGGTGGCTAATAGTGCCAGTTCTGTGTTGGTTGACGAGGCGCTTTGTTTTCCCGATGTACCTCTCGCGTCTGGCTGTGCCGATTCTTACTCCCAGGTCTTTCATCCTGGACAGCGATGTGGAATCACTGACGTCAAAGTCCTCTGTTCTCGCCATATCTTTAAGGACGTTAATAACATCGGCACGATCCATGGGCTGGCCATCTACAGGGGGTGCAGAGCCACCCAGTTTGTCAGCTCGTTCATTTCCCTCGACTCCCGCATGTCCCGGGACGAAGATGAAGGTGACTTTACGGACAACAGACTTCCGCAGCGATTCAGTCCACTGTCTACGTACAGATCCAGATTCGACCTTCTGAATCATGCTCATTGAATCACTTAGTACACACACGTTGGTATAATGCTGCGATTCCAGCCATATCAAAGCCTGTGTAACTGCCATCACCTCCATCGTCATGCTGCTCGTGGTCATAGAGTGGGCACCACTGGATTCTTGAACGGTTCGGCCCGCTGAACGGGCTGTAAATGCCCACGCACTTCTCTGCTGCTTTACAACAGATCCATCTGTATAGATGAGCACTTCGGGGCTATCTGAGTGTTCATAGATGAGCGCGTTAACCTCTGCATTGACAGCGGCAGGGTTCTGCTCTCTGCACCGTTTGTCGAGTGTGATAATGCAGGAAAAAGTGCACTTAAAAGCTGGAGGCACCGGCACCCATTCCTTGCCGGGGTTGATACTGGTAAGACTGCAGACCTGTCTGACGACATCTTCCGCCCGACCCATCCATGATTTGCCCCTCTTTAGCCTGTCACCCTTTTCTCTGAATATAGCATCATGCAGAGGGTGCTGCTCATCTGCACTTATTTTTAAGTATGCACGAGCTCTCCAGATCTTGATCCTGTGTTCCATTGTCGGGAAGTCAAGGAGGTATCTCATTGCTACACAGCTGGTGTCTCTTGTGCAGCCCAAAATGATGCGCATGGCTTCGTTTTGTACCTTTTCAAGTCTTCTAATCTGTGTAGGGCTGACAGTGAGGATGGCCAGGGCATACTCGATGCGTGAAAGCACAAGTCCTTGGAACAGAAGTATTAGCAGTCTTTGCTCGATATTGGCAGTCGCCATGACTCTCATTGCTGACAAACCTTTTCGAGCCTTCGTTATGACATAATCGACATGATCTCTGAAGGACAGGCTACGATCAAGCCTCAAGCCAAGATATGTCATTGACTGGGTTCTACTCAAACTGCTCCCATCCATTCTTACTGCCGGCAGGTCTGTTTTCACAATATGGTTGTTTAGTGAGAACCATGTAACCGTTGCCTTTGCAGGGTTGACAAGGGCATCGGCATCAGCACACCATGAGGAAATTCGATCTAGTTCGCCCTGCATATCATTGGCAACCGCCTGTCTATCTCGACCCTGTCGATACACGAGGATGTCGTCAACGAATGACAGAGTCCTACCCCTCCCGTCCAACTGTTGTTCAGTGATCGGCACCGTATACACGTTGAATAGTACTGGTGACAGTGGTGAACCCTGCGGCAATCCTGGACATATCGTTATCGGCTCAGAAGACCAACTCCCGCATCTTAGCACCACCTTCCTTTGGAGTAGAACTGCAGCTATCCATCGTACAAGGTGAGGGTGCACTTTCAGTCTGAGGAGGGTTTGCATCAAGTGCTCGAAAGATACTCTGTTATATGCGTCCTCTAAGTCTATGGCGGCCGCACATGTCTCTTCTCTGACCTGAAATCCTTCGTAAACATCTTGAGCAAATACCGCCGCATTCAGCCATGACTCTTTGTTGCGTCTGTATCCTCCAAGTGTGGGCGGGAAGCAGCCGAGCTGTTCCAAGCCACAAGCAAGTCTGTGTGCTACAATTTTCTCCAGTAGCTTGCCAACAGTATTCTGCATCGTAATGATTCTGTAGCCGCTTATCTTGGAATGGTCTTTGTTCGGTTTTGGCAGCGGCAGCAAGTATCTGTGTAGCCATTCTTCTTTGACCTGACCCCTCTGGATACTGGTGTTGAATTCTCTGGCCAGTTCTTCCATGTCATCATCTGATATCACCAGTAGGTCACCATATCGGATGCCGTCTGCGCCTGGGGCGGTGTTAGGTGATTTCTTGAGCATCGCACGCAATGTCTCAGCTGTGATTGTCCATTCTTCGTCTGTCCCGACCCCCTCGCACAACTGAGAGAGTGTCGTTGTGGTCCTCTGTCTGGCGGGCTCGTCTTTCTGGTCAGTCTGTTCTATGTAGCGTGCAAGAAGGGCCTTACCTTTATTCGCATCCGACTTTTTCCATGCCAGGTCTGTGCCTTGAAAGTCTGGAATACCCCTACGTTGTGCAGCATCGTTCATGCTCTTGTGGAGGCGCCAGAATGTCGTAAGAGATCGCTCGGAGCACACCTTCCTGCAGAACTCGTCCCATTTCTCGGCCTTGGCATGCTTTGCGGCGTTGCTTTCGGCGTTTTCGGCGTTGCTTATAATAAAAGGACTGATTTTGAACTCACAGAACTCCTTACAAGGACTGGTTTTGATCTTATATTGTCCTCACAAGGACTGGTGTCCTCCATCGCATCGAGTGCCAATTTTTCTATAAATATATGCCATGAACACAATATATCTTTACGTCTCAAGGTATGGAAAAGATCCTTTAATGAATGTTTTAATTGATGTATTCTTTGTCAGTATTTCTACAAGTCGCTTATATTAATCTGAGTGTTCACACGTGGTAGAATGTTCACTTGCAAGTCATTCTACAGCAATGAACTTCAAATTACCATATCCACTATCATCACTATGAGCCATCCCGATAAGCGTGGTCGGTCATGTTTACCATCTCACTCGATCACCAGAGTCGTGGATCAGCTCTGTGTTCTTGTCTCGACTATGCTATGTGCCAAAACATCCAGATATTTACTTCTCTGTCTTCCCCTTGTTCTATTCCCCTCAATCTTGTCAGTTGTCAGCAAGTTTTCTAATTTTCTTCTTCTTATATTCTTATAACGTGTTCAACACGACCTAAAATTTATCACCCCCCCCCCCCCCCCCAAACAAAATTAAAGCTGATAAAAACGACAGAGCTTCACAATTGCGACATAAGGTTCGAACTCAGGTGGGCGAATTCAGAGCGTATCTCTTTACGATGTTCTTCACAATGTTATGAGCGTCGGTCGATCATATGGTAAACTCATCATTATCATGTGCTACGTATACAAACGTGGGCGATCATGATTCGCCATCTCACGTGATCACCAGTTTCTGGGATCCGGTTTATGTTCTTGTAAACGGCAAACTACTGAACTGGTGATCATATCTGCCCACAGCCTACTATCTCGTGTGCTATCAGTCCATAGCTTTTTGTCTCGTATGCTACGAGTTCACAGACTTCAGTCTCGTGTGCTACAGTTCACAGACTTCAGTCTCGTGTGCTACCAGTTCACAGACTTCAGTCTCGTGTGCTACAGTTCACAGACTTCAGTCTCGTGTGCTACCAGTTCACAGACTTCAGTCTCGTGTGCTACCAATCTAAAGACTTTTGCCTCGTGTGCTACTAGTTAACAGACTTCAGTCTCGTGTGCTACCAGTTCACAGACTTCAGTCTCGTGTGCTACCAATCTAAAGACTTTTGCCTCGTGTGCTACCAATCTAAAGACTTTTGCCTCGTGTGCTACCAATCTAAAGACTTTTGCCTCGTGTGCTACCAATCTAAGGACTTCTGTCTCGTGTGCTACCAGTTCACAGACTTCTGTCTCGTGTGCTACCAGTCCTCAAAAATCCCAAACGGCCAAAAATGTTGGGCTAGATTGCATCGTCCTTATAGGACATACATGTAACTTTTGTGTCTAAACTCTTAGTTAATTTTACAAAGTACTCACTTCCAACAGAGAAAAGTCAACATCCATCTTGAAGGCACTCGTTGTTAATTTTAATCTGAAATTCAGAGAAAATTTACATTTTTGGTTTTGAAAACAATGTTTTCGCTTTGTGAATTTGAATAACGAAGACATAAACACTAAACAATGTACTCCGTTAGTGAATGTAAATACAAAAGCCACAAACAATATGTTGTACCATTTATTGTCTGGCATAATTCGCTGCATCTCGTCAGAGCCTGTGACAATGTGTTTTAATTGTTTCGGCTAAATTATTGTTCATATCACACCGGGTGTTTGTATAGTCTGACAAAGTCATCGCCATTTCGAAACACTTGTTCAAACCCCAAAATAATGATTTCTTCCGTTGATAACACCATTCTATTTAGAGTGCAGAGACTCCAACAGACGACAGCCATTCGCTGCATATTGTTTTAAGATGGACTGTGGAGCACACTTTGTGATGACATCATGTACATCATTTTTCAAATTTGTTCTGCATACAAAGTGTAGTGAGACTTTACAAACACCCGGTATATAACTCTGCAGTATGCTAATTGTTCTTGTTGTTGTTCTTCTTCTTCTACCTCTTCTGCTTCTAGTTCATCTTCCTCCTCCTCCTCCTCCCCCCCCCCTTCCTCTTCTGCAGCCTTGTATCCTCCATGCAGGTATATATCCTCAGCCAACCCATGCATGTTTAGTTGGAATTTGTGGCTGAATCTTTCTACGTGATGGTTTGCCCAGCTCTGAGCACAACCCTTCTTAGTCTTCGCTTACGGCATGCTTGCTAGGATCAAGTCTGGATATTCTTCCCTTCTTATATCAAGCCCCAGTAACATACGGGGACGCTTCTTTGCCGTACTAATTCATCTTCTTCAATACCGCGTTCTGGTTAGATAAATATGTGTGTCCATATTTTCATCCATTATGTGTTTAATCTTCGTGTGTAACATTTACATTCAAAGGGGCATATTTGCTTCCCAGTTGATTTTTGTTCGTCGCTTTGAACTCAAGCGTATTCCATACACGGGCTACTACTTCTAGTGCACTGGACTGATTGTTGCGTGTAGATTAGCTTTCCCTTTTACTAGTATCTCTCGCCAACAGGTTAACCTTCTACGACTTCTGAGGTACTTGTAATTGGCGTCCCTAAGTCAAGAATACCATGGACAGGCAGAAAGACCAATAACCAAGTGCTACAAGAGACAAATGAAAATAGTAAACTGATTAGAGAAATTATTCGCAGACCGTCAAAATTTTTTTTGAGAAGAAATAAATTGGAGAACTTGGTGACAAATGGCAAGATCGAAGGGGTGGAAGAGAGCAAGAGGAAGACAGGGAAGTAAATACCTGCATGGCTTGACCATGTGGTATGGTCAAAACAAGAACATGGAGCTGGTCCACGACTCTGGTGATCGAGTGAAATGGCGAATCATGACCGCCCACGCTTATCGGCATGGCACATGATGGATGGATGGAAGTCAAGGACGAGAAGTCAACATTTTAGTTTATACTTCACCTCAACACTGCAAGGTACAAGAGGAACAAGATAGGATGAGATAGAATTAAATGTCCATTTTCGCGCTCAAATGTTACCACGAGTGGGGTTGGTTCGATTCAAGGATCCGTCATTCGGTTCTGAAGTGTAATTTTCTCAGTGACTCCTGGGGGTCGTCGCTGGAGCTATGGAGTTCGTGCTTTGTACGACCCTTTCGGCAGGCCGGCCTGAGGAAAGAGATCGAGCCTTATGGGATAAAAACACGGGGCGATGAATTCGATGTTGCCACAGGAATATGCGTCATATTTTTTTTTTCATATCCTATTTACAGGACATTGCAGTCAACACCAGCATTTTCAGCTGCTGTTGATGTCTTGGCAAGTTTTACGTTCAGTAGTTTGCCATTGCTTTCTGAACGACCGGCTCACATACTTTTCCGTTAGAAACCAACACGACGCGATCCGCTGCCGAATCTTGCGCAGCTGTATTTCGTACGCAAGTACGTAGGATTACGAATAGCGTCCTAACCCTTCGCCAAGGAGACCGATGCATCATATTAGCAGTTAGTAAATAGTTGGTATTAATATACTACTATAGTCTGTCCAGAAATGAATGCCACCATTCACGATCAATTATTTTGAAAACTGTCTGTTGCATCGTTATAAAATTTTTCCTGCCGTCTTATATTTACTCCCACCCAAGGAATATGTCTTTGATAGGTCTAAAAGCAACTTAAATCATCGAAAGCTGCGACATTTCTTTGATGTTTTGGCGAAAATGTAGTGAATTCACGCTAACAAACTAGTCTTACAGTAAAGCACGTCATTTCGGGTAACGACACAAGTACAAGGCGTAGCCAGATTCGTATGGGAGTGGGTGCAATAAAAAAAAAAGTAGCTTAAAAGTCGACAGGGTCGACTGCATTGCACCGGGTTTTTATCCCATATGGCTCAATCTCTTTCCGCAGCGCGGAAAGCGTCGCACAAAGCACGAACTCCGTAACTCCAGCGACGACCCTCGGGTGTCTCCGAAAAAATGCACTCGTGAAATGAAGGACGCGGCCCGGAATCGAACATATAACCTTCGGATTCCGAGTCAGACGGCTTGACCACTTCACGTCGGAGACTCCCGAGAGGGGTGCAATGTGTAATATTAGTAAAGACTGTGAATTTACAGAGGCATGGGGTAAATAATGTGTAAATTGACAGGAAAGTAGAAGGAATATATTTCTTACCTTATTTTTCATTTCCTTCTTGTTTCTTCAGCTGCTGATTAATAATGTGTACATAAGTATTTATGTTACTAGGATGCATTTAGCTTTTTATATTGAGTTCGTGAAAGCTTCCAAATAGCTGTGCGTTAATGTGCTTATTGAGTGACCTGCAATGATACCGCAATTTAGTCATCATGTGTCCATTTTTAAGGATCTGTTCAGCTGTCTGTGTAGTTTGTTCACACGTACACACGGGTGACAGACCCGCTTTGAGTCTTCGTGAAAGATTGTCTACTCTGCTGTTTACCGTGCAGAGACGGAACATGATTACCTATTTTGCACTATGAAACTAGTTGTCAGTGTCTCTGTAGTGGGCTTTCTTCTTAACGACCAAGATATTGGTCCTCTTTTCATTGAAGTTTATAGATTGATTCGTATGCACGTGTGTTGTCCCCTAATTTGACGTGTTTGCTCTCACGTTTCTTGTTATGCCACAATATGTCAGTTTCCACCGCAGTATTACTCTTATTTTGGTATTAAATGCGTTTAGTGTTTTTTTTTCTTTTTTCTTTTTTTCAATACCAGTTGTTTGTCACTGCTGAGGGCTTGCGGAATTGAAAATTTCATCACTGTGGAATACAAATTGTTGCCATTGACATTGTGCTGATGCTGTAATGTTTATGGCCTGCAATTCCTCTGAATAGTTGGAGCAAAATACCCCAATAAGTGTGCACGTGGATTAAGGTCTCCGGTCTGCTCAGACCTTAATCTGTGTCGGACGATTCCAGTAGGTTGATGACTGCTCTCGGTTGCATGAAATTCAATCTATCTTTTCTCCAATAGTCCTCTTCCTCTTTCAACACATGGTTCTCACATTTTTTCCTGTAACTTTTATCAATATTAATATAGCGCGGACTGGGTTAGTATCTTGACGTCAGACAATTTGACTGTAGTATTGGCAGCTGCCACCTGACCTTTAATATTAGCCCACACAAGTTCTATAGGGTTTAAATGAGAATGATACGGCGGAAGTCTCAAGCACCTAAGGCCATGCTCTTCTATCAACTTGTCGATTTGATATTTCTTGCATTTTTGCGCCTGTTTTACAAGGGGCATCAACTGTAGCTTCAAATATGTTTCTGGAAACGGTATATCTTCACTTCGGAGTCATATCTTTATTGCTTCCTTTGTGCTCAATGCCGTAGGTATTTTGTCTTCTTGGGCAACAACATTTTGATATGATGCATTGTCCATGATTAGACAGGACGGTCTATCAAAGGATGGAAGTATTGTATTCTCGAGCCAATCTCTAAATACATTACCATTCATCTCATTATGATAATCGCTATTGTCTGTATGCTTTGATACGAACACGAGTCCAGCATTCTGTAGTAAGCCATTATGAGTACTATCAGCATAGGCTATGACCAAACGCTGTCCTTTACTACTGGGCACATAACGATTTATCTCTCCATCCACTTATTGCCATTCCTTTTCACTTGTGTTGTGCGCATTGATCCACGTCTCATCCAAATACACTATGTCATAATTTTATTTGCGCATTTCCCTTATTTCACGTAGGTATCTGCTTCTCCTGGCTCTTAAATGCGGTTGCTCGCAAATGATATTTCTACCTCCCTTGTACTTTCTAAAAGTGAAGCCTAATGTCCTTATAATTTTCCACAAAGTTGTTTCGAATAGCTCTATGTTATTGTTCTTTCTCAACCAAACCCTAAGTTTTCTTACAGTCACTGTTTCTTTGGCATCCATCATTTTTATAATAACTCGCCTTATGACATCCTTGTTAAAGCTGTCTACAATTGCCTTTCTACCTAGCGATTGCTTATATCGTGTTGGTTTCATTCCAGATTCTTGCACCCATCGACGAAATGACCGTTTACTCAAACCCAATGCATGCACTGTTCTTTTTTCGGGATTTGTAACAGTATGAAACAGTTTCCTGCGATCAGCTTCTTGGCATAAATATGTGAACAACTTCGTAGTGATGCTTTGAAGTGTAAAAAATTTCACATTCAATCCTATTGAACAATATTCACACATTCAAATGTTAGCTATTAATATTAAATTAATGGTCAGATTTATTTATATATTTATATAATCACGTTTCATGAAAGAACCCACATTGACGACAACTCTGAACAATCCCATTTAAATGCGCGCAGTTTGTGCCAAAACGGAAACCACGAGACAATTTTAAAAAAAGCACGGATGTGTCTTGGTGAAGGTGTAATACTTTTAAAATTATGGACTTAATCTCTGTCCCGTAAATTATATACCGCATATAAACATTGAAATCTGTTGTACAATCTCCAGAACAAAAATATTTGTGTTGGGTGGACATAATGATAAGTTTATATGCTAAATCTCATAATTTTCCCTCAGTTGGTTATTGAGATATGGAATTTTATATTGGGGCAGAAAAAAGTAAACAGACTATAGTAAAGCGGACATTTTCAAACTTCATGAATATGAAAATCCTGGAGCAAAGACACGCCCATGGGACACAAATAGACATCTGTTTGTATGTTGTGTGTACGTGGTTGTGTGGGTGATTGTGTGTGTGGGTATTATGCATGTGTGTGTCCTACCTACGCACGACTGACGTACGTGTCTAATTGTCTTTTTTGCATATTTTTCTATCTAATATAGAGAAACGGGCGGGTGTGGATACAGACATACAGATAGACAGACAGACAGACAGACAGACAGACAGACAGGCAGGCAGGCAGGCAGGCAGGCAGGCAGGCAGGCAGGCAGGCAGGCAGATAGAGATCGACAGGCAGACATTCAGGTAGGTAGGTAGATAGGTAAGTATGTAAGTAGGTAGCTTGGCTGATAGTTAGCTAGCTAGGTAAGTAGTTATGCAGACAGAAAGAAACATAGATAATCAGACAGACAGACAGACAGACAGACAGGTAACATGTAGTTAGCAAGGATAGAAGTTAGCTAGGTTGGTAAGTAAGTAGGTAGTTATGTTGACATACAAAGATAAATATATAGACAGATAGATAGATAGATATAGAGACATAATCAAATCAAATCAAATCAACTTTATTAGGGTCACAAATTGGGCGCGCAGGCTCGTCTTACATTCGGCCCTTCCAATCACTCGTCTTTCGTTCATCAAGAGCATTATACATTTAGATAGGAAGAAAAATAAACATTGTGACATGAATGTTGTAAACATAAACAAGGCAAATTACCATGTTATGAGGCCTATCTGTCACCTACCCATATATCACCCCACACACACACACCCCTATCTACCCACACACACGCACACTAAGGGACACATACATACCCCACGAACCGACCCATCCTCCTCCCGCACACCCCCACCCACCCACACTGCCCTCACCTGATCCCCCAACCAAAACACACTTGCCATACCTACCTATACATATACATACGGGTAGGTAGGTAGGTAGGTAGGTAGGTAGGTAGGTAGGTAGGTAGTTATATTGGTAGGTAGCCAGGTGGGTAATTAGGTTGGTAGTTATGCAGGTAGTTCGATAGACGCGGAAAGACTGACCGACGTACGGACACACGATTGAAGGGACAGACAGACAGACAGACAGACAGACAGACAGACAGACAGACAGACAGACAGACAGACAGACAGACAGACAGATAATCCAACACTTACCAAGAGATAGAATATCCACAAACTCAAGTCATGAATCCCAACACTACATACACTAAGAACTAACGCACGCAAACTGTAAAGGGCTTGCCGTCAAAAACCTGCCGTGATCAATGCGAGGCCCTATGTATCTATTTGCCCATATATAGTAGATTGACACTCCCACTAAGTCAATTTTGAAAACCGGATTTAAGATCCTTTCGAATATCTCGAACTATATTCCAGAATGCGGGTGGGATTTATTTCCCAAACACGGTTACATAGAATGGGAACTAGGAATGTCAGTGTAGGATAGTTGTGTAGGTTCATGTATTTGTGTGGTTTAACACTGTAGTATTTTTATATAAAGGCTAGCGACCGCAAAATCACAACTGCAGAGATGAGATGCCTTAGAAGGGCTACAGGAGTAACGGTGTGAGATAGAATAAGGAATGAGGCAATTAGAAGACTAGGTCTGAAACCAGTCGTGCACTTCACACACACACAAAAACAAACATATTAAATGGTTTGGCCACCTCACAAGAATATCCTAGTACTATCTGGCACGAATAGCCACATTGAAAAAAATAAAATGGATAGAGAGCGAGGGGAAGACGACGTAAAAGATGTAGTGATGATACCCAGAACAACCGTTCGAGAAATGAATACCAACTTACAAAGAGCATTAGAAAGGGCATATAAAAGATCATTACACCTTCCCCCAACACTTCACTGAGGTAAATTGAGGAAGAGAAGAAGAAGAAGAAGTATATAAAATGTCTTAGAATAACGTAGACCAAGAAGAAGAAGAAGTATATAAAATGTCTTAGAATAACGTAGACCAAGAAGAAGAAGAAGTATATAAAATGTCTTAGAATAACGTAGACCAAGAAGAAGAAGTATATAAAATGTCTTAGAATAACGTGGACCAAGAAGATGGAAAACACTGAAATCCGACAAGATCTGAACATGGAAGAAAACTGGCTCATAGACAGTGTCATGTCTCGGGAACTGAGATAGTATGGCCTTGTTAAACGTGACAGTGGCCACCAACCATATGCTATTAGTATCAAACTTGGATATTATCCAAATCATTCACACAATCAACGCCTGTGAGATGAGATTCTAGAGAAGAGCTGCCAACTTAACTATCCTAACCCGAGTAAGAAATGGCGTTATCGATAGACAGTGCGATCAACATCGTGCGCCATTTATTGAAAGGTAGAAGATCAGATAGCGCTGCCATCACTGTAGAATAAAACACCAGCAGCTACCAGCGTTGGCCCTACACCCAAGAAGATCTACTACGAGAGAAAGAGGACGCCCGAGAAGAAAATGGATTGCCGACATTGAAGGTGTACAATCACGCGGAATGACACTATCCAGATCCACTCATCGGGCGCTGGAACGCCAATTATTCCTCCCCACGACGCTTCACGGCAAAAGATAGTGATTAATGGACATAATCACCATCACACTCCGAACAGGTTAATTTGTGCTCCGATCTCCCCCTTCATATCTCAGCCAGCTTATATCAACTGATCGTAACAATTCTGTGTTGGTTAATCACATGCATTGGTTTCTTGACAACACGTCCATGTCTGGCGGCTCCCAGCTTCACTCCCATCTTCCTCATTCTGGACAAAGAAGCAGATTCCCAGGTGTCCTTATAGTCATCTGTTCATCCAACGTCTCTTATAGCATTGATGATGTCTGGCCCATCCACTGCTCTTCCCACCTCGATCATCGCCATGTTCGCCAACTTATCGGCTGGCTCGATGCTCGGGCTAAAGTGGAAGAGAATGAATGACAGAGTGGCACACTATAGAATGAAAGACAGAGTGGCGCACAAGACGATGGTTGTTTGGGGATCTCACCGTTGGCAGAACCCAGCGGCAACATGATGATGATGATGTTGATGATGATGATGATGATGATGAAAGTGTGGCAGTATACCCATCATTACCAAAACTAGCAGACTGTGTGTAAGCAACCACGTGTTGCATGTAAGTAATCAAGTGTTGTATGTAGGCAACCCTGTGTTGTATATAAGTAACCCTGTGTTGTATATAAGTAACCATATGTTGTATATAAGTAACCATGTGTTGTATGTAAGTACCCATGTGTTGTATGTAAGTAACCATATGTTGTATATAAGTAACCATGTGTTGTATATAAGTAACCATGTGTTGTATGTAGGTAACCATGTGTTGTATATAAGTAACCATGTGTTGTATATAAGTAACCATGTGTTGTATATAAGTAACCATGTGTTGTATGTAGGTAACCATGTGTTGTATATAAGTAACCATGTGTTGTATATAAGTAACCATGTGTTGTATATAAGTAACCATGTGTTGTATGTAGGTAACCATGCGTTGTATATAAGTAACCATGTGTTGTATGTAAGTAACCATGTGTTGTATATAAGTAACCATGTGCTGTATGTAGGTAACCATGTGTTGTATGTAGGTAACCATGTGTTGTATATAAGTAACCATGTGTTGTATGTAAGTAACCATGTGTTGTATATAAGTAACCATGTGTTGTATATAAGTAACCATGTGTTGTATATAAGTAACCATGTGTTGTATGTAAGTAACCATGTGTTGTATGTAAGTAACCATGTGTTGTATAAAAGTAACTATGTGTTGTATATATGTAACTATGTGTTGTATGTAGGTAACCATGTGTTATATGTATGTAACCATGTGTTGTATGTAAGTAACCATGTGTTGTATGTAAGTACCCATGTGTTGTATGTAAGTAACCATGTGTTGTATGTAGGTAACCATGTGTTGCATGTAAGTAACCATGTGTTGTATGTTAGTTAGTTAGTTAGTCGACAGATCATCCTCGCTGCACATCGAACCATTCAGTCCATAAGTGCTCGGATCCCCTCCTCAGCAAATCCCGCAGCGTGTAGCGGCTAACGACGCCAGTTCTGTGTTGGTTTATCAATCTTCTTTGGCTTCCTGCGTAGTGTTCTTGTTTGGCCACACCTCTTTTAATTTGATGCTCTAGCAGTCTGGCCATTGTTGTAGATTCACAGTCATCACTTGGTTCTCGCAAAAGTCTCACATCACGTAGAGCATTCAGAATGTCAGCCTGGTCCATGGCGCGTCCGCCCTCCACAGTAGCCTCACCTGCGAGCTTGTCAGCCCGCTCATTTCCTTGTACTCCCGCATGCCCTGGCACGAAGATGAAACTAATCTTTGCCAGCCGAGACCGCTTCAGAGGCAGCAACCATTCTCTTCGGATCGACCCCTCCTCTATCCTCTTGATCATGTTCATTGAGTCGCTAAGGAAACAAGCCCTGGTGAATGTCTGTGTCTCGAGCCATGTTATTGCTTTACTTACTGCCATGACTTCCATGGTCAGGCTACTTGTGGTTTCAGTGAAAGCACCAGAGTCCTCCTTCACAATTCTCCCTCCGGCCCGAGCTGTAAAGGCCCATGAGCTTCTCACATGTCGGACGACCGACCCATCTGTGTAGATGACCGCGTCACCGTCTAGCGAATTCTCGAAAATCAACGCTTGTACTTCAGCCTCAACAGCAGCCGGATTTTCTTGTCTGCATTTTCTATCTAATTGGATGCAAACTGAAAAGGATGTGCAGAAGTCTGTTGGCACTTGCACCCACTCCTCGCCAGGTTCTAAGTCCTCAAGTGAACACACCTGTTGAAGAATGTCTTCGGCTTGACCCATCCACGACCGTCCTCTTTTTAACCTGCTGCCCTTCACCTTCCTAATTTCACTATGCAGTGGATGTTGTGTGTTTGCGTTAATTCTGAGGTAGGCGCGTGCCCTGCAAACTTGTATTCTCTCTTCAATGGTTGGAAAATCAAGAAGGTAGCGCATCGCCCTGCATGCTGTATCTCTTGTACATCCAAGAATAATGCGCATAGCTTCATTCTGTATCCTTTCCATCCTTTCTATCTGCTTATGGCTGAGAGTCAAGATTGCCATTGCATACTCCAAAACAGACATGACCAGCCCCTCGTACAGAAGACATAGATGGCGCTGCTCACAGTTTGCTGCCGCCATCACCCGCATCGCTGCCAAACCCCGCTTGGCCTTTGTTATCACCTGGTCTATGTGCACATTATAAGCAAGGCTTCGATCAAACCGTATCCCCAGGTAATTCATTGCCTGCGTTCTTTCCACCGTCTCTGAACACAGCATTACAGTTGGTGTTGGATTGTTGACAATATGATTATTCAACGAGAACCAAGTCACTGTTGCCTTTGTTGGGTTAACCATTGCCCCAGCTTCATCACACCAAGTACTTATGCGATTGAGTTCGGTTTGTAGTTCCCCAGCAACCTCCTCTCTATCCTTACCCTGACGATACACTAAAACATCATCGGCATATGACAATGTCCTGCCAGGTCCAGTGATCTGCTCACTGGTGATTCTCACTGTGTAGGCGTTGAACAGTACCGGAGATAATGGTGATCCCTGTGGTAGGCCAGGATATATTGTTGTTGGTTCCGAAGTCCAACTGCCACATCTAAAAACTACTTTCCGTTGGAAGAGGGCTGCAGCGATCCAACTAAGGAGGAATGGACTTACGTTTAGTTCAAGAAGCTGAAACATTAAAAAATCCAGTGGTACTCTGTTGTATGCGTCCTCAAGATCAATCGCTGCAGCAACGGTTTCAGTGCCTGAGTGGAAACCTTCATAGACATCCTGGGCAAAGACTGCTGCATTGGTCCAGGTTTCTCTTTTTGGACGGTACCCACCCAGGGTAGGTGGGAAAACACCTTGCCTCTCTAGTTGGCTTGATATTTTCCTGGCAATTACCTTCTCCAGCAGCTTGCCTATTGTATTCTGCATGGTTATAATTCGATATCCCTGAATTTTTTTGTGGTCTTTGTCAGGCTTCGGCAAGGGAATCAGATAGCTGTGTAACCATTCCTCCTTGATACTAGCACTCCCTATACTGTTGTTGTACATGTCTGCTAGTTTCTCTAGCTCATTGTCGGTACACCTATTTATGTCGTCGTATCTTATGCCATCAGGACCTGGAGCACTGTTTTTTGATCGTCGAAGCACAGCCTTGATTTCTTTCACTGTCACTGTGTCTTCATCCGGAGTGTTCTGGGCCTTGCATCTGTCTGAGGTGACCTCCTTGGCCAGATTTCGACCTCCCATGTCTGTCTGGTTGCCCTGCTCAAGGTAGCGTTCAAAGAGGGCTTTGCCCTTGTCTTCGTCAGTCCTCTGCCAGATGAGGTCAGCACCTTGGAAGTCAGAAATGCTCTTATTCTTGACTACACCACTCATGCTTTTATGTAGTCGCCAGAACAATTTCAGTGACTTGTCTGTGCTTACCCTTTGACACACCTCTGCCCATTTTTCCCTTTTAACCACCGTGACCAGTTTTTTGAAATAGCTTACTTTTGTGTGCATCTCTCTTTCTAAGTGCAAGCAGGGACTAGGATGACCAGCTCTGTTCTTCTTGGCATTTTGCCATCTCCTTACAGCACTACGCTTATCCACCCACGCCTTATCCACCTCGAAACTCCACCACGGTGGCTGCTCCCAGCTTTTTTTCCTGCCCTGAAACGTTCTGCGCTTGTCACGTCTTATTTTACTCACCACATCTTGCCCTGTACTGTCATACTGGAACGTCTTTACCTTTAGCTTGTGCTGCCTGGTTCTGCCTTTCTCCACCAATATGCTGCAAGGGTGGTGGTCGCTGCCATGGTGTCCTAGGACACCCCATCTACACACTGTAGTGAGTAAAGGTGAAACTAGCGCCAGATCAATAGCACTGTCCTCATCGCCCGGACGGCTTGCTGTCCTGGTGACACAGCCACTGTTGATACAAACCAGGTCGATGGTTTCCAGTGCAGTCTCGAGCTCCTCCCCTTGTGTATTGGAGGAAGTGTTTCCCCATGATCTGCCTTTAGCGTTGAAGTCACCACAGAAAATAACATTCCTCTCGTGGCCTAATATGCCACTTAAGCACTGCCACTTCTGGGCGTCCATACTCCCATTGCGGGCATAAACATTCACCAACACGAATGGTACACTGGAATGAACTCTCAACGCCTGTATTTGTATATCGTCACTGTCCCAACTGGACATGTCTAGCTCTGACGCCACCATGCTGTCGCGAACGAGAATCGCCGTTCCCAGATGTCGTCTGTTGTAGAAACATTTGAAGCCGGCAATTCGGAGTGGCTGATCGCCCAGTCTCGTCTCCTGGAGTGCTACAATGTCGTTCCTGTAAACTAGGGTTTCTAAAATAGAGCCCCGTTGTTTTACACTGGCACAGTTCCAATATAGAATACGGATGTTCCTGAGTCCTAGACGGTGACACTTGAGTCTAAAACGCCTCAAACCACCGCGCTTACCTTGTTTCTTCCTCCCTGCGCGGCTACCACGCCGCTTCGTTATGTTGACTGCTGAACCCTCGGAAAACACACGTTGTTCCGCCATGTTGAAAAAACGTAAACACAGACTGCTGAGAACCACACACGCTGCTGAAAATTCACTCAAGGAAGACTTCGCTCGATGCACGAACTCCGTAGCACCCGCGCAGATCTTGAGTATAAACTCCTGGTTTTACATGTGTTGTATGTAAGTAACCATGTGTTGTATATATGTAACCATGTGTTGTATGTAAGTAACCATGTGTTGTATGTAAGTAACCATGTGTTGCATGTAAGTAACCATGTGTTGCATGTAAGTAACCATGTGTTGTATGTAAGTAACCATGTGTTGTATGTAAGTAACCATGTGTTGTATGTAAGTAACCATGTGTTGTATGTAAGTAACCATGTGTTGCATGTAAGTAACCATGTGTTGTATGTAGGTAACCATGTGTTGTATGTAAGTAACCATGTGTTGTATGTAAGTACCCATGTGTTGTATGTAAGTAACCATGTGTTGTATATAAGTAACCATGTCTTGTATATAAGTAACCATGTGTTGTATATATGTAACCTTGTGTTGTATGTAGGTAACCATGTGTTGTATGTAGGTAACCATATGTTGTATGTAAGTAACCATGTGTTGTATATAAGTAACCATGTGTTGTATGTAAGTAACCATGTGTTGTATGTAAGTACCCATGTGTTGTATGTAAGTAACCATGTGTTGCATGTAAGTAACCATGTGTTGTATATAAGTAACCATGTGTTGTATATAAGTAACCATGTGTTGTATATATGTAACCATGTGTTGTATATAAGTAACCATGTGTTGTATATAAGTAACCATGTGTTGTATATATGTAACCATGTGTTGTATATAAGTAACCATGTGTTGTATATAAGTAACCATGTGTTGTATATATGTAACCATGTGTTGTATATAAGTAATCATGTGTTGTATATAAGTAACCATGTGTTGTATATAAGTAACCATGTGTTGTATATCTTCTTCTTCTTCTTCGTTCATCCTGATTTTTTTTTCGGATGTGACTGCGTTGTGCCTGTTTACAGCAGAGCTGCGTTCTTGCACCGTTAGGCCGACACATCCGACTTCTGCGGGCATTTGTTGACCGGGTTAACCTTCCCGGGGATTTCTTAGGACGTTTGAATCTCACTGTTGTGGTGTTATCCCCCATCCTAGCTGGCCCATATAGAACAGCCAAAGACATCCTGGTCAACCCTCAAGGGAAGGCAGGGGCAGACCATGGGCATTCCCCGCCATCCAAGGAGGCTTCCATACTTGCAGAGCCATCACATAGCGCTCTGGTACTGGGCTCACCCAAGGAATCGTCACGTCCTGCACATGGCTGCTTAGCCTCACTTCCGTATATTGGGCCTTCCGTTCACCATAGGCTGTTCCTCCGGAAACCAGAAGAATGCAGTCTGCAGATGACATCCACACAGTGAGCTTTCGATTAAGACTTTCCACATAATGGATTTGCTATCCAAGCAATATTCCATTTCGTGCCACTAGGACACTTTTTCCACCTTTTATGAAGCCCACACAGTGAGCTTTCGATTCGGACTTTTCACGTAATGGATGTGCTATCCAAGCAATATTCCATTTCATGCCTCTGGGACGCTTTTGTAACCGACATACCTGTGGTATGAAGTGTGGCAGTCTAAATACATCTTCATGCACCTTTAGATGATAACCTGAATGTAGTTAAAGTAAGCTGTAGTCAACTTGAGCTTGTTGATATCTCCATAGAGCTTGTCCTCAAATGAAGCAGGCGTGGGCCAAAATATCTTTCTCTGTTCTGCATATATTGGGCACTCCTGCAGCAAATGTTTAGCTGTCATTTTACCAGTTCCACAATTACATTCATCGGTATCTCCTATCTTTAGTTTATTGAACAAGTGGTGTTTCAGCCTGTTATGTCCTGTGCGGAGTCTGAAGATTGCTACTTGTTCTCTTCGGTCGAGTTTGTAATATGCATCATCCTTCTGGTGGCCTGGATGCTTTGATTCCCATTTGGTTCTATAAGTGCTTTTTATAAACCTTTTTGCCTCATTATAGGTTATGTCTATGTCAGGCTGTGGTAATCGTCCACCCTCTTTTGCTAGTCTGTCTGCCTCTTCATTTCCAGGTATACTGCAATGTGATGGGATCCACTGTATTACAACTTTTTTGGATTTCTGGCATAGACCATGGAGTGCTGCTCTTAGGTCAGCTAGTTCTGTGCTGTTTTTGCTCTTCAGTATTGAGACAGCTGACTTTGCATCTGTGAAGATAGCTATTTGCTTCTCTTTATTTTCCCCCATCAAGAGCATTTCTGCTGCAGTTTTCAAAGCCTCTACCTCCGCTTTGAAGTTACTTGACAATTTTCCAGTTGCCACTGATTGTGTTTTTTTCACTCCATTTTTTAAATTAAGGAGAATTCCTCCTCCTCCATTTTTAATTGAATCTTTGGCTGATCCATCTGTGTATGCATGGGTCCAATTGCTGCTTGGGTAATTTTCTTTTATGTAGTTGAGGGTTATTTTTCTTCTTTCGGTTTCATTCTGAGTGTTCATTTTCTCAATACCAGGAATGTTTTCTATCATCTCAGGCAGTTGCTGCTGTCTCCAAGCTGGGAAGTTGTCTGCATTGTAAATGGGCTTGACTGTTGATATGTTAAGTATGGGATCTGCCCTAATCTTTCGTTTTGCAGTTTCTACAAAGTTGCTACGCTTCAGTCTTCCTTTTCCAAAACCATTAAACCTGTTATGCATAGGGTGGTCTGTCAATCTTCTAAATTTGTCTGCTTGTTGCTGGGCTCTGCTATCTCTTCTGTCCTGCATTGGTGTAAACAAGTGATCTTTTCTAGTTCATTAATAGGCGTTGTCTTCAGGCTTCCAGTTATGATTCGCATTCCTTGGTTTTGGATTCTACTTATTTTGTTAAAGTTTGACTTAGCTGCTGTTGCCCAAGCTGCAATGCCATATTCCAGTACTGGCCTCACCCGTCCAGTATATAACTTCTTGAGAACTTTCTCATCTGCTCCCCACGTTGTACCAGCAAGCTTTTTCATGATTGCCATTCTCTGCCTTGCTCTTGTTCGATTTTTCTCAACCTGTGTCTTCCATGTCAGGCGACGATCAAAGGTGACTCCTAGATAGTTTGGATTTTCTTCATGGCGCAATATTTTTCCATTCAATACCAACTTAGGTTGCTGAGTTTTATTTGAGAGGGAGAACACTGTGCATGTTGTTTTCTCCTCACTTATCTTCACTAGCCATGATTTTGACCAGTCCTCTAGCGCTAATAAGGCTTGCTGTATTCTGCTGTTAGCTGTACTAATATATTCTTCAGATGTCCATATGGCTAGGTCATCTGCAAAGGAGGATGTGTGTACTCTGGCTGGAAAATTTTCTGTAATGTCATTTATATATGATAGGAATAATGTTGGTGAAAGAACTCCTCCTTGAGGGACACCTTGCTCCAACAGCATCATTTTGCTTGTTTGTCCTTGTACTTTTGTCCTGGCAGTTCTGTTCTCAAGGTAGTGGCTGATCCATTTATACATTTTTCCACAAACATGCATTTTTTGCAGTTTTACTTTCAGTCCTTCCTTCCATACTTTATCAAATGCTTTTTCTAAATCTATCCAGAATGCTAGTGTGTGCTTTTTCTCTTGGAAGGCATCCTCTATTTCCTGAGCTATATAGGTTATTTGATCTTCAGTGGATCTGTACTTTCTGAATCTTGCTTGGTGTGGTGTTAAGAGTTTGTTTTCTTCCAGATGCCATGTTAGCCTGCCATTGATAATGCGTTCCATTAATTTTCCTACACAGCTAAGTAGACTGATAGGTCGATAGCCATTTGGTTCTTCCAGGTCTTTTCCTTTCTTTGGGACTGGTATTAGTATAGCTTCCTTCCATGCCTGTGGGACTATTCCTCTCTTCCAGCTGTTATTTAGGACTGCTAGTAGTTTCTTCTTTGCCTTGGTGCCTAGTCCTATTAGCATTTCATTTGTGATTCCATCCTTTCCAGGTGATTTCTTCTTTTTTAGGGTATTCATTGCCTGTTCCATTTCTTCCATTGTTAGATTTGCCATCATATATTCTGCTGCTGTCTCTGTATTTCTATGATGTATCTGTTTGTCTTTGATTGCTTTCTTCTGTTCGGTTGTAATATCAATGTGGTTTGCATTTGCATAGTGTTCCATTAGTGCATTTGCAGCCCTTTTTCCTGTAAGCAAGGCATTTCCTTGTTTAATTGTTATTTGTTTGTTTCTAGGTCCTTCATTGTTCATGGCTTTCACTAGTTTCCATAGTTTGTTTCCATCCCGGTCAAAATTCAGGTTTTCTGTTTTTTCCCTCCAACAATCTCTTGTTGTTTTATTTTCTGTTCTTTTATATTTTGCTGAGATGGCTTTGAGAGAGATGTTCGCTTCAATTGTTTGTTCTCTCTCTGCTGTCTTCCTGGCATCTTCAACTTTGTCCTCCAAACTTTGTAGTTCTTCAGTCCAGTATGGTTTGTAATTTTTCCTCGCTCCTCTTGGAATGGACTCAGTCGCTGCCTGTATTATCGCTCTGTTTAGACTTTCCACCATTTGCTTTATGTTGCCATATCGTGTATTTATGTTTTCACAATATTTGTCTGTTAGTATGGCAAATCTGTCCCAGTCTGCTCGTTTGTAATTCCAGCGGGGCAAGGGCTTTTGCTCCTGTGGAACATACTCCATATTCATCACAAGCTTGATTGGTCTGTGGTCACTACCTGCTAATTGGTCCAGCACATGGCGATCGATTTTGTGGAGAATGTCTCCTGTGCAAAAAGCTAAGTCTGGAGTAGAAGTGGTAAGCCATCTTCTGGAGTAGAAGCTCGGTGTGTCATCCGCTTTGTTGAGTAGATGGAGATTTGAGTCTATTTCCTAGTCCTCCAATTCATCTCCTCTTTTGTCAGTATCTGGGTATCCCCATCTTTCTGAACGGCTATTAAAGTCTCCGACAATAATGCAGTTTGTGTCAGTTATTTTCATGTTTGAGAGTGTTAGGTCCTTATCTTCTGGGCTATACAGATTGTAGATTCTTATTTTCACGTCCTTTATCATTGTATCAACACCTATAATTTCCGTTTGGTTGTCAGAGATCACAGATACTTCGCTGCAAGGTATTGTATTTCGTGTAAGTATTATAACTCCTCCTTTGTGTCCTTCGCGGTCGAAACGTGTGGCCTGATATCCTCTGACTGAGAATTTGTGATTGGCGTTGAGGTGTGTCTCTTGAATGCATGCCACATCTATTCTATCTTTATGAAGACGCTGTGTTAGGGAGTCTTTCTTCTTGTAAACTCCTTCGGCATTCCACTGTAGTATGTTGAGTGTCCGGGGTATTTGGTCAATAGCTCTTAACCTACTCCTCTGTGCCTTGACTCCACAGCACAGGGGAAGGTGACCACCAGTTGTCATGGGTGGACCCCCTCGAGGCAGGGGGCCCGGCACTATCGCCGCCTGATGGGACTTCACGGGATTAGCACCATAACGATTAATTTTGATTTGTGACATCATGAATTAAGTTACGTTGCACTGCTTTGTCAAGCCTGTGGCTCAGTACATCCGATTTCGACAAGCATTTTTCGGGATGCTTTCCCTAGCCTTTGACTGTCCCCAGTCTACCTACAAGGCAGCAGGTTTGTGCGTCGCTTCGTCTGGTCCCTCTCCCTTGACCTGTCCGACATGGGTGACCCTACCAGTAGCTGTGCTACCGTCGGCATAGCTCTTGGGGTCATTGGAGCGCGCAAACCCCTCTACCTCGTCAAGGTGGACGCACGGCAGAGGGGGTGTTGTATATCAGTAATTATGTGTTGTACGTAAGTAACCATGTGTTGTATATCAGTAACCATGTGTTGTATATAAGTAACCATGTGTTGTATGTAAGTAATCATGTGTTGTATATAAGTAACCATGTGTTGTATATAAGTAACCATGTGTTGTATGTAAGTAACCATGTGTTGTATATAAGTAACCATGCGTTGTATATAAGTAACCATGTGTTGTATGTAAATAACCATGTGTTGTATATAAGTAACCATGTGATGTATATAAGTAACCATGCGTTGTATATAAGTAACCATGTGTTGTATGTAAGTAACCATGTGTTGTATATAAGTAACCATGTGTTATATGTAAGTAACCATGTGTTGTATGTAAGTAACCATGCGTTGTATGTAAGTAACCATGTGTTGTATGTAAATAACCATGTGTTGTATATAAGTAACCATGTGATGTATATAAGTAACCATGCGTTGTATATAAGTAACCATGTGTTGTATGTAAGTAACCATGTGTTGTTGTCACAAAATAAAACCGTTAGTTTAACCCGTTGATTATTATAGAGGATTTCTGATTAAACGGACGATCTGCTAAGCGACAATTGTTTCAACTAATACAGAGAAAACATTCATAGTTGTGGCTGCACGTGTTCCCAAACAGGTCGGGCATAAATAACAGCGGTACTCGTACATCTGGTCAGCAAAAATAGGAACATTCGGAAGTGAGATGAATGCATACATCGCTTTGACAGTTTATCAACAGTCAGAGACAACCGCAATTGGCAGCTAGGGACAGGTAACAGTCTATCTGTCAATTTATAGTTTCCGGAACATCAAGAAGATTGGCAGCTTGTTGGGGAAAACTGTTGTTGGGATCATACAGTAACTCGTTAGTTTGTTGGGGGAGTCATAACTAGTGATGACAACTTTGACAGTGACTAGGCAAGGGAAAATCGATTCTTGACAATGGATGATATGCCAAAATAACACCTGCAGGACATCAACTATGTCACGTGACCAATTTTAGGTTTTGCCATAAACCATGATTGGGAGAAAGAGAGTTGACCAAAACCGTGGATTATGATGGACGTGTTTGTGGGAGAGCTCTACAGTGTTAGATTAATTTAAGATTAACTAGCATGTGTCGTTATGGCAAAGTGTAGTAGCCATCCCGGGAATGAGGCGGTTTTGCATAAGGTAGTCAATATAGTCTATTAGTTCTAATTAATATAGACTGTAACCTTGTTAAAACTAAAGTGTGATGATTAGCACTGTTAGTGGAAAACTAACTAGAGTAGGGAAGTGATACTTGGCTCTGTTAGTTGAAAATAGATTAGTGAAGTGTTGATAAGCTTTACTAGTTGAGAATAGAGTAATGATGGATAATTGGGAGACGGGGAAATTGCCCGCTGGGGTTTTGCACTCTGTATGGGTCTTTCCTTGTCATAGCCTGATTCGGCCCTAGGTGGGTAGCTAATCTGCTCTATGACAGTGTTTAGTTAGTTAAAGATCACTGAGCAAGGCAATAGGCTTACACTCAGCCGGTAGGATCAGTGACTAGTACTATCACCAGATGTGTTGTTTCTATCCTAGGTTCCCTACCAGATCCGAGGAAACTCAACAAGGTTTTAGGAAAGGTTCAAATCCCATTCGGAAGAACACCAGTTGAACAGTCAATAAAGTTTCGTACAGAACGTAAATAAAGCTAGAAGGAAGATGATTCACCAAAGACGGGTGATGATTGTTGATGCACCACACAGCATCAGACAGTAGTAACTAACCGAGAACATTAATTATAATAGTTACCTAGTGTGATATAAGCTCGTGTAATAGAACACAAGACATGATACTTGAGGCTAGATAGACACGAGTGAGGATCAAGTACATTAACAATTAACATTAATAACTGTGTACACCCTACAAAGGACTTGTGCATTCTTTAGGAACGATAGGAACGGACATTGTGTAGGGTGCAACCGGTCCATGATTAACTGTTATAACCACCGATGTCTATTTCGATGATCATGAAATGGGATTACCAGAGGTCTACAGAGGCAAGTCAGTATCCGGCAAGATGGTTTCGGCACTGGGTGAGATGTACATGTTCTGACGTAACGTGCTGTGGTCTAGCCTTGCTAGGATGAGCTGACTGGGTTGTTGTCTGAGAGTCCGATTCTACACACTTTATAGAACACGTCACGCATTTTCTTCGCATACACATCTCATATACGTTACACTTTTCTTTCAATAAATTAATCTTTATTAATTTTTAGAAGCAAGAGTTGTTGAGTATGTTGCGTTGGGGAAGAATGAGAGGGGGCATAGTACGACAGTGAGAGGGTGATAGGAAAAGGTGTCCATGGGCTGATGGAGGGTGTTGGACGGAAGCTGGTGGATTCTCCAGGATATTGATAAGGGAAAAAATATTATAATGTGGGTGTTGACTCTCTTCACTCCAGGGACGACACTTTAAAGGAGGACACGACAGTTGTATGTAAGTAACCATGTGTTGTATATAAGTAACCATATGTTGTATGTAAGTAACCATGGGTTGTATGTAGGTAACCATGTGTTGTATATAAGTAACCATGTGTTGTATGTAGGTAACCACGTGTTGTATATAAGTAACCATGTGTTGTATGTAGGTAAATATGTGTTGTATGTAGGTAACCATGTGTTGTATATAAGTAACCATGTGATGTATATAAGTAACCATGGGTTGTATGTAGGTAACCATGTGTTGTATGTAAGTAACCATGTGTTGTATGTAAGTAACCATGTGTTGTATGTAAGTAACCATGTGTTGTATGTAAGTAACCATCTGTTGTATGTAGGTAACCATGTGTTGTATGTAAGTACCCATGTGTTGTATGTAAGTAACCATGTGTTGTATGTAAGTAACCATGTGTTGTATATAAGTAACTATGTGTTGTATATAAGTAACCATGTGTTGTATGTAGGTAACCATGTGTTGTATATAAGTAACCATGTGTTGTATGTAAGTAACCATGTGTTGCATGTAAGTAACCATGTGTTGCATGTAAGTAACCATGTGTTGTATGTAGGTAACAATGTGCTGTATATAAGTAACCATGTGTTGTATGTAAGTAACCATGTGTTGTATGTAAGTAACCATGTGTTGTATGTAAGTAACCATGTGTTGTATGTAGGTAACCATGTGTTGTATGTAAGTACCCATGTGTTGTATATAAGTAACCATGGGTTGTATGTAGGTAACCATGTGTTGTATGTAAGTAACCATGTGTTGTATGTAGGTAACCATGTGTTGTATATAAGTAACCATGTGTTGTATGTAAGTAACCATGTGTTGTATGTAAGTAACCATGTGTTGTATGTAGGTAACCATGTGTTGTATGTAGGTAACCATGTGTTGTATATAAGTAACCATGTGTTGTATGTAAGTAACCATGTGTTGTATGTAAGTAACCATGTGTTGCATGTAGTTAACCATGTGTTGTATGTAAGTAACCATGTGTTGTATGTAAGTAACCATGTGTTGTATGTAAGTAACCATGTGTTGTATGTAAGTAACCATGTGTTGTATGTAAGTAACCATGTGTTGTATGTAAGTAACCATGTGTTGCATGTAAGTAACCATGTGTTGTATGTAGGTAACCATGTGTTGTATATAAGTAACCGTGTGTTGTATGTTAGTAACCATGTGGTGTATGTAAGTACCCATGTGTTGTATATAAGTAACCATGGGTTGTATGTAGGTAACCATGTGTTGTATGTAAGTAACCATGTGTTGTATGTAGGTAACCATGTGTTGTATATAAGTAACCATGTGTTGTATGTAAGTAACCATGTGTTGTATGTAAGTAACCATGTGTTGTATGTAAGTAACCATGTGTTGTATGTAGGTAACCATGTATTGTATGTAGGTAACCATGTGTTGTATATAAGTAACCATGTGTTGTATGTAAGTAACCATGTGTTGCATGTAAGTAACCATGTGTTGCATGTAGGTAACCATGTGTTGTATGTAAGTAACCATGTGTTGTATGTAAGTAACCATGTGTTGTATGTAGGTAACCATGTGTTGTATGTAGGTAACCATGTGTTGTATGTAAGTAACCATGTGTTGTATGTAAGTAACCATGTGTTGTATGTAAGTAACCATGTGTTGTATGTAAGTAACCATGTGTTGTATGTAAGTAACCATGTGTTGTATGTAAGTAACCATGTGTTGTATTAGGTAACCATATGTTGTATATAAGTAACCATGTCTTGTATATAAGTAACCATGTGTTGTATGTAGGTAACCATGTGTTGTATATAAGTAACCATGTGTTGTATGTAAGTAACCATGTGTTGTATGTAAGTAACCATGGGTTGTATGTAGGTAACCATGTGTTGTATGTAAGTAACCATTTGTTGTGTGTAAGTAGCCATGCGACTTGCGTGTAAATTTCCTGCCACCTTTGACCCCTATTTGAATAAGAATTCCCCCAACAACACCGTCAACTATGCAACTCTAATATCGAAACATCATCACGCAATGTCTCTAGGAGATATCAATAGCAAGTTAGCTCGGAGAATAACTACGCTGGCTGTTCAATATTATCCCGAAGCAATTTCCTGCTGTGAGTCTGTGATTGGATAGCGCCATTATATTTTGTAGAATTTATAGCAAGGGGGAAAAGTTGGCCGATCTTTGCCTCACTTTGACAAGCGACGGGCGTCTAACCGCGTTCGAACCTGCTCATAACATTATCATATTTATTATCAACTTCGCAAAGCCGTTAGGCTGGCTATCCCATGTCGTAATCCCGCGGCCTAGTGTCGTGAAGGCCTAGCAGTAAATACCGCTACGACAAAGGAATGGAATTGCACTAAGCCATTTGCTTCTGGTCTGAACTCATGTGTGACAGGTCGTGTCGTCACTCGCTGCCGGGGCTGTTTTAAATAAATATAAAATAAAATAGTTATAGTATGTCCACATTTGTTTGCCTTCATTCACGATCAATTATTTTGAAAACTGTCTGTTGCATCGTTATGAAATTTTTCCAGCCGTCTTATATTTACCCCCACCCAAGGAATATGTCTTTGATAGGTCAAAAAGCAACTTAAATCATTGAAAGCGGCAACATTTCTTTGATGTTTTGGGGGAAATGTAGTGAATTCACGCTACGAAACTAGTCTTACAGTAAACCACGTTATTTCTGGTAAAGACACAAGTACAAGGCGTAGCCAGGTTCGTATGGGAGTGGGTGCAATAAAAAAAGTAGCTTAAAGTAGCATTGCACCGGGTTTTTATCCCATATGGCCCAGTCTCTTTCCGCAGGGCGGAAATCGTGGCACAAAGCACGAACTCCGTATCTCCAGCGACGACCCTCTGGAGTCTCCGAAAAAATGCACTCGTGAAATGAAGGAATCGAACATACAACCCTCGAAGCCCAAGTCAGACGGCTTGACCACTTCACCACGGAGATTCCCGAGAGGGGTGCAATTTGTAATATTAGTAAAGACAGAGAATGTGCAGAGGTATAGGGTAAATAATGTGTAAATTGACAGGAAAGTAGAAGGAATATATTTCTTACCTTCATTTCTTACCTATATTTCATTTCCTTCTTGTTTCTTCAGCTGCTGCTTAATAACTGTACACAAGTATTCATGTTACTAGGATGCATTTAGCTTTTTATATTGAGCTCGTGAAAGCTTCCAAATAGCTGTGCGTTAATGTGCGTATGGAGTGACCAGAAATGATACCGCAATTTAGTCATCATGTTTCCATTTTTAAGGATCTGTTCAGCTGTCTGTGTAGTTTGTTCACACGTACACATGGGTGACAGACCCACTGTGAATCTTCGTGACAGACAGACAGACAGACAGACAGGCAGGCAGACAGACAGACAGATAGACAGACAGACAGACAGACAGACAGACAGACAGACAGACAGACAGACAGACAGACAGACAGACAGACAGACAGGACAGACAGACAGACAGACAGATATTATTATATAGTATTCTCGAGCCAATCTCTAAATACATTACCATTAATCTTATTATGATAATCCCTATTGTCTGTATGCTTTGATACGAACACGAGCCCAGCATTCTGTTGCAAGCTATTATGCGTATTACCAGCATGGGCCATGACCAAAAGCTGTCCTATACTACTGGGCACATATCGCTTTATCTGTCCATCCACTGATTGCCATTCCTTATCACTTGTGTGGTGCGCATTGATCCACATTTCATCCAAACACACTATGCCATAATTTTCTTTACGCATTTCCCTTATTTCACGTAGGTATCTGCTTCTCATGGCTCCTAAATGCGGTTGCTCGCAAAGATTATTTCTACCGCCCTTGTACTTTCAAATAGTGAAGATAATGTCCTTATAATTTTCCACAAAGTTGTTTTGGATAGCTCTATGTTATTGTTCTTTCTCAACCAAACCCTAAGTTTTCTTACAGTCACTGTTTCTTTGGCATCCAGCATTTTTATAATGCTGGATAATCCTGGATATAAAATCCAAAATTTTAATAATTTTAGGAGTCTCTGTGGCGAAGTGGTCAAGCCTTTTGACTCGGGCTCCAAACGTCGTGGGTTCGATTCCAGTTCACGAGTTAAATTTTTCGGAGATAACACCCAAACGGTCATTAGGATTCATTAGACCATCGGCTGACAAACAGACAGCAGGTCACAACCAGAGCACACACAGAGTTCAACTTCATACCTCGCATGATCAACGCACACACTCACATCAGTTAACCAGCTTTTACATAATCATGCGTCCAAGAATTGGACTGGCTTGACGGACGAGATGATCAAACTCAACTGGAGTAATTGTGAGTACGATAATGGGTCCGGATAACTTATATCAGCTAAGAGGGCCTGAATGAACTGTTATTAGTTTGAGACACGGCAGTGGGCTATTCTGAATGTGGCACATACAGATAACGACAGGTAACTTTAGACATTTCAGACTCTAGCCATGTTTGCAGTAGATGTTGTGGGAATGTTGGTGGAATGTCAGTGGTGAGACAGCGCCTGAAGGCAGCATCAATCCAGACATACAACTCCATTATTCATTGCCTGCCAATGATAAATACATATCATTGATCTCTGCACGAGAGCGTCATTGAGTTCTTAAGAATGTTCGACCGTTGTGTTGTCGTATGCATACCTGTATATCTGTGCCCACGGGTAGACGCACAGCGTCCAGCTCACTGGGAACCCTTATAACGAGCTAGTTCATGGAGCATGTCATGCACTCGCCTTAACGCTTTATGACAGTCGTCGATAGAGCTGCGGAGTTCGTGCTTTGTGCGATGCTTTCCGCGCTGCGGAAAGAGACCGAACCATATGGGATAGAACCCGGTGCAATGAAGTCGACCCTGTCGTATATCAAGCGACTTTTTAAAGCATTTTTATAATAGCTCGCCTTATGACATCTTTGTCAAAACTGTCTACAATAATCTTTCTACCTACCGTTTGGTTATTGAGTGGTGGTTTAATTCCAGATTCTTGCACCCTTTGACAAAATGCCCGTTTATTCAAGCCCAATGCATGCATTGTTATTTTTTCGGAATTTGTAATAGTATAAAACAGTTTCTTGCGATCAGCTTCTTGACAAAAATATGTGTACAACTTCATAGCGATTCTTTGAAGTGTAAAATTTCGCATTAAAGCCCATTGAAAAATATTCACACATTTCAATGTTAGCGATAAGTGATAAGAAAAAAAAAACACATATTAATCAGATTTCATGAAATAACCCACATTTTGAGACACCTCTGAACAGTCTTAGTTTGAACAACGCGGGGGTTGGCAAAAGGCCAATCCCGTGAAAACACCAACAATATTCAAAATTGAGCCCTGGTTGTCTGGCTACGCTGTAATACATTTAAAATTATAAATTTCATGTCAGACCCGCAAATTATATATCTCATATAAACAAACTTTGAAATCTGCTGTAAAAACTCCAGAACAAAATTTTTTTTGTTGGGTGGACATAATGATAAGGTTATATACTAAATTTCATAATTTTCCCTCAGTTGGTTACTGAGATATCGATGTTTATATTGCGGCAAACAAATGTGGACATACTATAGGTATCTGCCCGGTGTACCAGAGATTCAGCGATATCCGCAGCAAATGGGAGGCATCCCGATCATAAAAATGCGTCGGCCAGCAGGCTGGGAAGCGGCAGAGAAAATGAAAGTAGAGGATGATCTAGCAAAGGCACTAGAACAGTAGTTATCAACCGGTGTGGAATTCCCCTCCCAGGGAGGAATTTTATGGTTGGGGGGGGGGGGGGGGTTAAGATTATTCCAAGATGGCGTTAATACGTTAATACAAGAACCGATTAATTGAAATTGTTTTCCCCTCCATACTTTACGGTTCTGTACTTCTTGCCCTTCTGAAATTCATTTTATAACATAAGTAGACCCGCAAATCATATTTTATGTAGACGTCTAGACTTGTTCTAATATGTGTTACTACATTTAGGTTCCATTTTACGTCTACTGTGTAGGGGCGGGGGAGGAGGGATTTATTGGGAGGAAATACAAGGGGGATGACGTTCTGAAATTATGGTGAAGGGGTGCATGGGCCATAATAAAAGTTGAGAACCACTGCACTAGAACATACAAGACTGTGCAAATCAACAATTTCCCCATGGGAACTAACCTTTTACAGACAAGAATCTCGCAAATTTCATCACCAAGAACACAGAGGGCACAGATGATAGATAGCTGCTGAGGCATGGATCGTATGGATGGACATGGATATAGAAGAAATCAGGGAGGAAAATCTCATCATCTACATAGACGGATCCATGAACGAAAAGGGCGAGATTGAAGCAGGGATGGTGATACCACTCTGTAATTTTAAGAGACAATACAAATGAACAGACCAGAAGCGGTATGCGCGGCTGAAATCACTGCAATATTGCAGCCGAGGATCCACGGCAGAAACTCTGTATATTGACAGACTCCCTGTCCTTAGTGCAAACGGTCGGGAACTTAACTCGAGCAAACAGACCTGATATAAAAGATGAAAAATTTGTGTCGTGTTTTAACATTTTTTCCATCCTGTTTTTTCTCTTTGGTTGTCCTGGGGGTGTCCTCTTTGGCCAATGTCCTTAATATAACGTAAATCAATCCTTATGAAAACTAAATAGAACCAAAACCAGTCCTTATGAGGACTTAATGAGTTAACCCTTGCTGGGACTGGATGACTTCAGTCCATGTGAGGAATAATTGAGTTCCGTCCTTATGAGGACCATTAGAGTTCAGTTCTTGGAGGACTTTTGATATACACACTGTTGGGCATGGGGCCTGCCCTTGCCTTGTTAGACGGGTTGCGGCGGTCCTTTATGAGCGTAAGGTTGCACTGCACATGGGTGCCTTGACTTCTGAACCATGTACTATTAATGTCTA
>OY992876.1:424735569-424815569 GCA_963921405.1 Cepaea hortensis
AGTCAAGAGTCGAGGGTTCAAAAGAAGGCTGTAACCCACATGGCTCGGCCTCGTTCCGCAAGGCGGCACGAATTCCGTTGCTCCAGTGACGACACTCATGGGCCTTCGAAAAATCTGCACTCGTAAACCGAATTGCTAAGCCCGGAATCGAACTTACAGTCCCCCGGGAAGGTTAACCCGGTCAACAAATACCCGCAGAAGTCGGATGTGTCGGCCTAACGGTGCAAGAACGCAGCTCTGCTGTAAACAGGCACAACGCAATCACGTCCGGAAAAAAACTCCGGATGAACGCAGAAGAAGAAGAAGAAGAAGAACTTACAGTCTTCGGAGAGCAAGGCAGGAGGTTTACAATTTCGTCAAGAGTCTGTAAAAGAGTGATTATTGAGGATTGTCATTATCGCACTCCGGATAGCTCCATAGGTGCTTCGATCTCCCCTTTAACATCTCCGCCAGCGTATATCAATTGATCGTATCCGTTCTTAGTCAGCTGTCTGGGCCCTTGGAATGTACAACATCAATTGATGGACTGGAAGATAATGTTGCATGTGGGTGGACAACATCAATAAATTGACTGGAAGACAATGTTACATGTGAGCGGACAATATCAAGATATTGACTGGAAGACAATGTTACATATGGGTGGACAACATCAAGGGATGGACTGGAAGACAATGTTACACGTGGGTGGACAACATCAAGGGATGGACTGGAAGACAATGTTACATGTGGGTGGACAACATCAAGGGATGGACTGGAAGACAATGTTACATGTGAGTGGACAACATCAAGAGATACCTTGTAAAATCCGTGGACGCTCTGAAAATGTGGTTTTATAATATAATGCTGAAAAGTCGCTGGACAGCAAAAAAGCGCAGAATGTGGAGAAGTACGATCGACAAGATACTTGATGATGATGATGATGATGATGATGATTATACGTCTTCTATTAGCAAAAGAAAATATGTTGTTCAGTATTCGACCTTCTTGGGCATTCGACAATGATCGACGTGATAGTCAGTTTAAAACTAGCGAGGTAGGCACTTCAAATTACTGTGAGAATATGTGTGTTGTACATTTCAAGATTGAAGGACTTATCTTATTGCTTTAGTTTACGTTGTGTGATTTCTGCAGTATGTACCTGACGCGATGCAGCGAAATATGCTAGGCAACAACTCGTGCAATCTATTGTCTGTGTCTTCTATACTCAAATTTACTACAGGAAAACATTTTTGTATGATCTAATACTGAACCAAATGGAACCAGAAGAAGAGGCCGACCACGTAAACGATGGGCAGAGGGAATAACAGTCCATGGTAATCTCGATATATGAAGCCCATAAACGGACACCCTTCCGCTGTTTATGCTTCAACTCGACACCGCAAGGTACAAGAGGAACAAGATGTGATGAGATGAGATAACGAGACATGATGAGGCGAGATGTGATGAGATGAGATGAATGCTCGAACTTTCGGGAGTCAACACTTGTATTCATTTTCCTCTATGCCCTTGAGTTTAAGAAGGGGTAGTAAATAATGTAAGGTGTAATCAGATTTCCTGGAATTCCCTCCTTTCTTACGTCCCCTTCTTCTACTAGGAATAAATATTTTCACTTTGGATTTCTCCAGAATATGGGTTACTTTTGTTCGCGTTAGTTATTGGTGTGCTGGCATTAAGTATTTCATGTTACACCAGATCCTACCACTTGTGTTCCATGTGTGATCAATGACTCATTGCTGCTGTGTCATAACACGCGGCTGAATGCGCGCATCCAAACATATTCAAGTATTAATATTTAGGTCAGCAACCATACAGCTATGATACTGAGAAGGAAAGATGAATAGGGTGCAGTTGGTAGACACAAAATGTGTTAAAAGTTAGTTACATATCCTTTACAGGACGTCGCACGTTACAGGACGTCGCAATCAACCCCAGCATGTGTTATTGTTCGTGTCGTTCGCTTTTTGTGAACTCAAGCGTAGTCTATACACGTACTATTACTTCTAGTGCACTGGACTGATTTTTACGCGTGGATTAACTTTCCCTATTGCCTATTACCAGTCTCAGCTCGCCATCAGGGGAACCCATTCCGACTTCTGAGGTACTAGTAATTTACGTCCCCAATCAAGGACGGGAAGTAACATTTTAGTCCAACTGGCCGTTGTTGGGGTTGAACCCGCTACTTCGGCATCAGCACACTGGATGTTTAAGAACGAGCCCTCTTATTTATTAGGGCTTGATGACATCCAACAGTAGGACGTGAATCATGGACAATTTCGTAATCAGTAAAATAAACCGTAACAATACTGCATGAAGAACAGAACATAGAAGAAGAACCAACGGTAAATCACACCATTAAAGAACTCCTATTTGCGGATGATCAAGCTTAAATAACAAAATCAGAATCAAAATTACAAGACCACATAAATAGTCTGAACGAAGTATGTATGGAACATAATATGAAAATAAGTTTAAGTAAAACAGAGATAATGACTGTAACCAAAGAAGAAAGAACAGCACAGATTCATCTAGAACAGTGGTTCTCAGCCGGTCGGGAATTCCCCCCCCCCTCCCCCGCGTGGGGGAGGGGGGGTAAGGGTTTCCGTGGGGGGGGGGGGTGGAAAAATTAAAATTATTTCAAGATCGCGTTAATACTAGAACATATTACTTGATATTTTTGTTCCCTCCATACTTTACGGTTCTGTACTTCTCGCCCTTCTGAAATTCGTTTCATAATGTAAGTAGACCTGTGTGAGGTGTGGAAAATTTAGACGAGGAGATGCCTAATGAGATCCCAGTTGGGAGGGGCTATCAATCTCATATGCCTTCGTTGTGAAGCCTTTAAGTGGCTCGTTGTCCCCCACGTGAAGTTCCCTTCACGAAAAATGATAATAAAGATAAGGAATGTAGGTTCTCTTCGAAGCCGTGGGGATCACGGAATTTTACTACTAACCCCAGGGAATGAGGTACCCATTGTAATATGGATAAAGGTGGACCAGTATGTAGGTCTCCGTACTCACATAATCCCCACAGTCTATCAATGTATCATGTATGCACCAGACATCTAGGGACTCACAGGACATACATGGACATTATTGAACAACCACCGTATGCACATAACAAACAAGGTTGTCACATAACAGTGTGCACTATGTGTACATAACACACTGAGTTGTCACATAACATTGTGTACTTTGTATACATAACAAACATATTGACACAGAACATTGTTGTAGCATGATGAAACAGAACTCCCCATTCCCAGCCCGACACATTCATAAGAATACTTCCGATTTAAGCGGCATTTCCAGATAGAAGGACGATTCTTGGAAATAGTATGTTCTAGAACGAGTTGGGGGAGGGCAGCGGTATATGCGCTTGTCTTTTGATTGGTTAATAAGTAATGAGCCCACGCTGTTTGCTAGGCCACATTTGAAAATTGGCAGTTCGAGCCAAGATTCCAACTGGAGCGGTAGCTATTTTGTGACGTGTTGACAAAAATGCCCTAAAAAGATTCAATAATATATTGTTCTCTGGACAACAGAGAACAGGAGGATGGAGGAGAGGCATCCATATATCATCTGGGAAAACTAACCAGTAGTCCCAGAATCCAGAACCAACTCTCTATAAGTGAAATCTTCTAGAACCCACAATATGGGAATTTCTTAGAGACTTTCAGCTCAGCTCTCAAACAGCTGGATATAAATAAGGGAGAAAAATGGTTCTGAAGACTTCAGTGATCATAATTATCAATGACATCTGAGAACTAAACAACAAGTCTATGGTGGTGAACCTCATTCAAGACGTCTGGTGAAATGACTGGGACAATGGATTGTATAGCTATGACTTATCTTAGTTAATCTCCAGCCTGGTGCTCACACAGTGTTTTTCAGAATGAAGACTTGTAGAGACTGAGAAGGACAAATGCTGGGACATATTTGTATCCTCTACAGGAAAAGTAGAACAAATTCCTAAGTGTCAACTTCATGAACAGTCAAAGTAAGTGAGATAGACTGAGGAGAAAGAAGACTGGGACATATTTGTATCTTAGATCTTCCTCTACAGGAAAAGTAGAACAAAACCCTAAGTCTCAACTTCATGAACAGTCAACTCACCGGTGAAAGACAGGGCTGTAACTTTTCTTCAAAACTGTGACAGTAGGGGATAATTAGTCAGACTTGGAAAATCATCATGGGGAGAACTGCAACCTGAGCTTGTCCAACACCCATCATAGGTGCTAAAAGGATTAAACAGACCAGTGGAGCAGAATGTCCCTATGCTTGTCCCAGGTTATGGCTTATCTTGGTTTTCCCTCATCAACAGTAGAAGAGAGGATAAAAGTCAATGTTGTAGTGGAGATTGGAGAGGAGAGGAGGAGGAGAGTTTGGTTATTGGTTGGAGGAGGGATCCGAGTGTGGTATCATGTTTCTCTACATGCATGTGTGACATAATATTTTTGCATTTCTATGTAATGATTGAAGTGTTGACATGACAGAAAGAGGAACCATGGATCATCACTGGACTCACCATCAGCTCAATAAACAGTATTATTGAACCAGTGTTTTAAGTACATGTCCCCAGTGAATTTCTTGTACAGTTGCTGTCAAGTGTTGTCTCTGGTGACTGTCTTAAGTACTGTGGTTGGTTATACATATTGTGAAAAGTCTTGTATAGATGTTGTCAAGTATCACATGATGTCTATCTTGTACAATTGTGGTGTAAACAATTCCTTGTGAATGTATGTCCCACTTTTGTCAAGAAACTGTCATGTAGATGTCTTGTCCAACAGATGTTATGTACAGTTATTGTTGAGTTTGTCTAAACCCTGAATCCTACAGTCCTAGAAAAGTGGACAAAACTGATATAGGTCATACTGACAAAATAATTAAAGATCTAATGTGACGGACGAATAGCACACTGGCAACATTATGTTGAGTGAGAGGGATCCTCAGTTGTACAGGCGCTAATAGTTCAGATCTTCTTTTGGTCTTGGGGAAACCTTTTACTTCTTTTATAAATTTCTGTGTAGATACATAGTGGTCTCACAGTGAGGGTTTGAGCCAAAGAAAAGTGGTTCTCCAAAAAGGCTATTGCGGGAATGATTAGCTCATTTGAGTGACCTCTAGACAAAACGTGCTAAATCATATCCTTTATCTTGTTATTTATTATTCAAGATATATCTCCAGAGAACACTACAAACTAGGTCCTCTGTCAATCATCTAATTTGTCACAATTGTGTTAACAAAGAATCATTCAGTCTTTGGATTTATTAATCGAATAACATCCACCAATGCATGGCAAGTGGTATTGCATTAATTCAATTACAGTAACATGACATGGTCAATCATCATAACCATATCAACAACCTAAATAGTTAGCATAAGAACTAATATTAGTGGCTGAGGATTAAAAAGAATGGTCTTTGTTAGTGCTGGTCATGCTAAGCAAAATGCTTCTGAGAGGTCCCGATCTCATGGATTTTCTCAGTGGTACTACAACTTGGTTTCCATGATTCGTAAAGGGTTTAGGATGTCGAGGTATGTGCTGATAGGTAAGAATAACTGCCTGAGTGTCGAGAATAGTCATAATGTCCCTAATCAAAGATAATAGTATACCGTCTTAATGAGGCTGAGGGCTGCCATCTCTGCACGGTCAGGATTCCCCTTCACCAGAATATGTGAGCATCACCTAGTATAGGCCAACAACATACCCTTCTTTCTGGTTAGGAAGGTCAGTCAAGGACTTGTGGTGTGTGAGCCCATCCTATGAATAGCCAGAACACTGGTCACCTCACCTCCTACATAAAGTTAATGTTGACACATTGAAAACTTGACCCGGACTGAGCTGGCAGGTTCCGCCAATTTCGGTCTTGGGGACTTGCGTGGGCAGTTCGAACCCAGCCAATCCAAGTCGTTTGCTCAACTGTCAAAACAAAACTGTCATTTACTGCCAATATAGTACCTTGCGGTGTATGGCAGAGGGGTCTTTGAGCCTGAGGAATTAGGACTGCCTGGCTAGTGCAGTCGCCGCGAACTGTGCAGGTTAGGACTTTCTTTTTGCCCCCGACAGAAAAAAAATCCAACACCTTACTGAGGGATCGAACCCGGGTCTCCTGAAGGAGAGTCCGGCGTTCTAGCCACTCGGCCAGCTGCTCTTCGACGTTCGCTCAACGCCCACACTTTTTCCCACTTTATCAGATTCTTATGATGTCCCGTTTTATTATTTATTCAATTTGTGTAGGTAAATTGCTGATGTCTGGACAATATGTCACAACCCGCAAATCACGTTTTATGTAGACGTCTAGACTTGTTATAGTATGTGTTATTAAATTTAGCTTCCATTTTTACGTATACTGTGTAGGGGCGAGGAGGGGGGGGGGGGATTTATAGGGAGGAAATACGAAAAAAAGGAAGGGATGACGTACTGAGCATGTGGTGAACGGGTGCATGTGCCAAAATAGGTTGAGAACCTCTGATCTAGAAGAACACCCCTGAATCAAGTAAAGAGCTTCAAGTACTTAGGAAGTATAATATTATAAAATTTTAAATCAATATACGAGTTCGAAAATAAATGCAATAAGGCAAACCAACTCATTGGACAAATGGCACCACTACTAAAGAACAAGCATATATCAATAATTACTAAGAAAGCACTCTACAACACTATCTTCCTACCAACTATATGCTTCCAATGCCAAACCTGGACAATGACCAAACAAAAAATTAGAAAAGAAAAATCACAACAGAAATGAGATCCCTTGACTCAGTGTATCAAGATGAGAGAAAATCAGAAATGAAGAAATGACGACTAAAGTAGGGGTTATAACAGCGCTAGATTTCATAAACAGCAAGTTAAATGGTTTGGCCATATAGCTAGATTACCAGCTAACAATATACCACAACAAGCAGTGATGTACAGACTAAATGAAAGCAGAGGAAGAGGCCGGTCATTTAAACGATGGACAGAGGGAATTACAGAGTCCATGATAATCTCGATATATGAAGCCCATAAACGAGCAGTATCCCGCTGTTTATGCTTCACCCCGACCGCAAGGTACAAAATAAACCTAATGAGATGAGATGAGATGACTACATTTAAACAATAAAAAATAATGAGGCTTCTAAGTTTGAATGTAACAGAAAAGTTCTTGAAATCTGTGGACAAGGATGAGACAAATATAGACATTCCACAAGATCTGAACATTGAAAATATCTTACTCATAAACAGTTTCATATCTCGGAAACTGAAATTTTGTCTGCTCACTATCTACGTTTCACATCCATACAAGAGTACAGGTTCTATGTAGCACTTCAACACTCTTTTTCTCGTTGCAAATGACATCATTTTATTTGTCAGTATGTTTTCCATCTTGCTGCCTTTGCCATGGAGATTCTTATTCTAATCTATATTAAGGCACCTCCCATCAGATGTTATGACTGTTTCGAGATAGTTGTACTGGTTCACTTTTTAAGAATATTTCCTTTTACCCTTATATCACATTGTAGTATGTACAGACAGAAAAACCAATGAGTAAGTCCTACAAGAAGCATATGAAAACACCGTAAACTGATTAGACAAATCAGACGTAGACAGTCACAATTATTTGGACACTATGAGAAGAAATAAATTAGAGAACGTGATGACAACTGGCAGGATTGAGGGGACAAGAACAAGGAGAAGGCAGAAAAGTAAATATCTGGATGGCTTGGCCACATGGCATGGTCGAGACAAGAACAAGGAGCTGATACGCGACTCTGGTGATCGTGTGAAACATGGCCGCCTACGCTTATCGGCATAGCACATGATGATGATGATATTAAACCTTGGTTTGGGAAGAACAGTGAAGGGAGGCCTGCTTCCCGGGAGAAGAGGCAGGGGGGTGGTTTTAACCCCAGCATTACTGTGGGGGGCCGGTCTCCCTAGTCTAGAGGTTACACGACTTTCTCCGTAATCTCGTATACTCTCGTAAGTAACGTGACGTTGCGCGAGAATCGGTAGCGGTTCTCTCCGCGTTGGTAACTTACGGGGTATTGAGCCGGTCGCTCAGGAAGCAATGGGAAACTACTGAGCGTAATCTTGCTAAGAAATCAACAATCAGCTGAAAGATGTTGATGTTGACAGCGATGTCCTGTAAAGGATTTCCGAAAAAAAAATTGCTGTGGGCAGTCACCGCATAACTTGTCTAGAACAATCCTCGTTGTTTTTGTTGAAGGATCCAAGATATTCACGGTTTGTGGCATGTTCAATGTCTGCGTTGTTGATGAAGGATCCAAGCTTTTCACAGTTTGTGGCATGTTCAACGTCTGCGTTGTTGATGAAGGATCCAAGATATTTACAGTTTGTGGCATGTTCAATGTCTGCGTTGTTGGTTGTGAAGTTTGGTTGACAAGATAATAGGGGGCTTCAAAATAAATTACAATAACCATTGCATTTTCTTGTTTCCTGTCAATATTGTTGTTAAAGATGTCAAGAGTGGTTAGCTCCTGACATCGGGGTGCAGAGGAACACGGTGACGCCATAAGGGCAGTTTAAAGATGGCCGCCCCACTTTTGGCATGCACCAAAGTGGAGCAGCGTTCTGTTATCCGTTTTTATATCATTGAAGAGGTGAAACCTGTAGAAACCAATCGGCCAATAAAGGTCCAGTATGGTGATGCATGCCTGTCAGTCCAGCAAGTGTATGAGTGGAGTAGGAAGTTTCGACCCGCTATCAAATCCAAACGTAGACTTCTGCGACCCATGCAACAGTTGAAACCATCGAAGACCTCCACATTCAGTGTACCAACCACACCACCCCCCATACTCGCCAAATCTAGCCCCAGGTATTTCCCCCTGTTGTGATAACTCCGAGAGTCATTGGGCGGTTTAAGGTTTTCATTTGAAGCCCCGCCCTAGTTAATATCTGGGGAAGTAGAAACGGCCGTGTGATACTGGCCACACCCCGTCTCCAGCGCTGATTGGTTGTATAAGTATACGTTTAGCACCATATACCCGATCTGCCTTAGGGCGTGTGGAAGGCTCCTTTACTGGTGTCTACGTATGGAGTGTTGTCTATGTATGAAGTGTTTTCTACGTATGGAGTGTTTTCTATGTATGAAGTGTTTTCTATGTATGGAGTGTTTTCTATGTATGAAGTGTTTTCTAAGCATGGAGTGTTTTCTACGTATGGAGTGTTTTCTATGTATGGAGTGTTTTCTACGTATGGAGTGTTTTCTAAGCATGGAGTGTTTTCTACGTATGGAGTGTTGTCTATGTATGAAGTGATTTTTATGTATGGAGTGTTTTCTATGTATGAAGTGTTTTCTACGCATGGAGTGTTTTCTACGTATGGAGTGTTTTCTATGTATGAAGTGTTTTCTATGTATGAAGTGTTTTCTGCTTATGGAGTGTTTTCTACGTATGGAGTTTTTTCTACGTATGAAGGGTTTTCTATTTACGAAGTATTTTATGTGTATTACCAAGTGTTCTATGTGTGAAGTTTTTTCTATCTACGAATATTTTCTACATATGAAGATGTTTCTTTGTATGAAGTTTTTTTTTTTTTTTTTTTTTTTTACCTATGAAGATGTTTTCTACTTGGGAAAGTGTTTTTGTTTCTCCTTGTGACGTTTTTTTCTTCTCAACTAATGTCGTTTTTCTCCCCTACTTATAAAGTTTTGTCCACTTATGAAGTTTTTCGTTTTTGTCTGGGAACAGAGCCGTGTGAATTATGTAATACAGCACATGTGGCAGCAGAAATGAAATATGACATTTGAACCTTGGGATTTTACGAAACAAGGTGGACTGGAACAGGTGAACAGCATCTAAGCGCCGGTTAAACATTGCTGTAGTAACGCCATGAAGAGGCTACAGGTCTTCATGCAGCAAGAACCTTTGCCACTTTGAGGATTGAACCAGAACTCTTGGCATAGATCCAGACACGTGGGAAAGAGTTGCATATCCTTTACAGGACATCGCTGTCAGCATCGACATCTTTCAGCTGATTGTTGATTTCTTGGCAAGATTACGCTCAGTAGTTTGCCATTGCTTTCTAAGCGACCGGCTTCATACTCTCATAAGTCACTGGCGCGACTCGAACCGCTTCCAATTCTCGTGCGCTTACGTCAACCACGAGAGTATTCGAGGTTACGGATAAAGCTGCTAAGTCCTCGACCAGGGAGACCGGCGGGAAAGAGTTGCAGCGGACAAATGTTCCTGAAGAAGAAATGTACGAAACAGTCTGGTGCTCTTTGAGCGCAATATGATCCAACAAACTGAGGATAAGAGGCACAAGCATAAAATGCAGTCACTTACTGCCTGTCTCGTCTTACCGATGCGGAAATTGTGGCAGAGATTATCACTCTCGCATTGGACTATACTAGTGGTTCTCAACCTTTTTTGGCCCGTTCCCCCCCCCCCCGTCACCATATTTTTAGGACGTCATTCCCCCCTCGCCATATTTTTAGAACGTCATCCCCCCCCCCTTTCGTATTTCCTCCCTAACACAGTATACGTAATAAGTGAAGCTAAATTTAATAGCACATACTAAAACAAGTCTAGACATCTATATAAAACGTGATTTGCGGATCTACTTACGTTATAAAATGAATTTCAGAAGGTTGATACGTACAAAACCGTAAAGTATGAAGGGAAATACAATATCAAGTAATCGGTTCTTGTATTAACGCAATCTAGAAATAATCTTAATCCCCCCCCCCCCCTGGAAACCCTAAAATTCCCCCTGGGGGTGGGGGGAAATTCCCCACCGGTTGAGAACCACTGGACTATACAGTCACCAGCGGCGCTGTCAGGTGCCTCCCCAGCGGCACAACTCGATAGTCAAAAATGACTGAAAGAGGCCTACTACTACTGCCTTAGGCAAGCATACAACTCACCATAGAACTGTAGTCCAGTGTATGCATGCATGTAGACATACAGACATTTAAGCAGATAGATATATTGTGTTACTTTCCTTCTGCAGATATTCAACAATGGGGAGACGGTGCCGAATTTTCTGCCTTACCGTCATCCTACTGGTGAACGCCTTGGATTTAATCAGCGACTGGTTATTCTACAACAGTGCGAACAGAACAGAGAAGGGACTGGTGTATGGCCCCATCGATCCAACTCAGGTGACGGCTCTGCTGGTTTTCTCCATTATTGGGTCTGTGATGTTTGTGGTTGAGATCGGTGTATTCCTGTTCGAACTAAACAAAGGCGAAGACTTTCACGGAGACCTACTTCTAGATTTGATTGCTGCTATTATCATTTGGGTGGAAGATATCCCTCAGGTGGTAATCAGTTTTAGTATTGCTTTGTGCCGTGAAGAACCTGTCAGTATTTTCCAGCTTACCAAAGCAGGTCTTGTGCTCGTGGGTGTTGCCATCAGTCTCTTGTCTACAATTATCCGTTACTGCCGGAAGTTTGACACTAAAATGTGTGTCTGCTGTGTAAGACTTGTCCTGATACTTGGCATCTTCTTGGAAGCCAGTTTTGCATCCGCCATTTTCGCTCTGACCCAAACTGAACAGGGTGCAAACGGTGAGGTGTCGTTCAAAGTCCCAACAAACGTCGTTGATGAACATTTGAGTGACGAGAAATACATGACAAATGTGAATTTGTTTGCTCATCGCGTTGACAATTTTGATGCCTGGAACACGGACACCAAGAAACAAGACTGGTTAAATCTGTTTCCCTTATACCATTTAAAAGATAAGAAAGTCTTATCTTTTAAACTCAATTATGCGCATGCAGGCGTTCCATTTGTGAATTTAGGCGTCTGGTTTGTCACGGGTTTGTATTCTATTCCGGGTGTTACGTGGAAATTATCTGGATGCTATTCTATAAACCAAAACACGACACAAGTTGCAGTTTTGAACAATTCCATCTGCGAAAACGACAGCATTTCTGGCAATATCACCGAGACCTTTTTCATGAGCTTCGTTTTTGAGGAATCAGATACGGGAATATTTTACCGGAAACGTATATTTGGAGAGGTATTTTTTAATATGAAGATCTTTAAAAATGGGAAATGTTCCGATGAAGATCCGCTAAAAAACAGTCCGTTAACATTTCATTATTTCCGAATTAATAATGCTAATAATAATAACAGCGAAATAACTGAATTGTACCAAGAAGATTCTGGTATGGTCAGATTCTTTCGTACAGACTCCCAGGATATTACGGATGTTTCTGAAGTATGGAACACCGGTTGGAACAAGTGTTCGAGTACTGGAAGTATGTCACCAGTCTGGGATGGAAGTATTGAAGTAGAATGTGTACAGTGAAAGTTTGCGGTACCATAGTTGGAGATCTGTAATGTGCCAGTTTGGCTTTAGCGGAATTACTACAACAAAAAATAAACAAAAAACGAGAGAGACAGAGACAAATAGAGAGATAGGAAGAGATAGGTAGACAGAAACAGATAGGGGGTGCAGAGAGAGACACACAGAGACAGATAAAGACACAGACAGATAGAGGGAGAGACAGAAACAGATATAAAGAGACAGATGCAGAGAGAGACAGGCAGACATAAACATATGGAGGAAGACAGGCAGATAGAGGCAGATATAGATAGATAGACAAACAGACAGCGAGAGACAGTGTCATACAGACAGCCAGATAGAGACAGGCAGACAATTCAGAGAGAGGGGAGAGAGTTAGACAGACAGACAGAGATAACGTTTGACTGTATAAACTTAGTTAAATAATGTCAGATTGAGAGGGGTGATGTCTTAGTGTCTTGTTTGACTGTATATAACATTACACATATAATGTTAGAGCGATGCATGCGCGCGCGCACACACACACACACACACACACACACACACACACACACACACAATGACAGAGAAGGTTGGTGAAAACTTATGATAACAAGACACAGAGAGGGTGTTTATGATGTCCAGTATTATTTGAAATGTAGATAACGGCGCGATAGATCGATAACCAGACAGACAATGAGACAGACAGATATATGGACAGACGGACGGAAATCGCGGGGAATAAAAGATTGCTAGACAGAAAGACGGAGAGAAAGAGAGAGAGAAAGATACAGAGAGAGAGAGAGAGAGAGAGAGAGAGAGAGAGAGAGAGAGAGAGAGAGAGAGAGAGAGAGAAAAAAGGGGAGCTTATCATGTCAAAGCTAACAACAAATAATTTATGGCGGACACACACATCGCGGAAGCCAAATTGGATGAATCACGTGATTCATTTCTGGTTAGAACGTATACAGGAAAAACATGCCTGTTAAAATGGGCACACACCTATAGCATAAATTGTACAAGAAAAACACGCATGTTAACGGAGAGACACCCGTAATATATTGTCAGCCCAGTTTTATGATTAGGTCCACCATTAAGTTCAGAAGTCGGCCCATAGCGGGGGCCTTTCGTGGCGGAAAGGATAAGAACGCTCGCTTTTATACTTACGGTGCGTTCATTGCAAGGTAGGAGGTTCAATCCCTCCCTACACCGGCATTAAGTTGGACCAAAACACTGAATTCTCGTTCAGCAAGTAATGGTAAACTACTGAACGTAAAATTGCTTAGAAAGTCAATCTGGGATAGATTGTAATGGCCTGTAAAGGATATCAATCAATCAATCATGTGCCATGCCGGAAAGCGTGGGCGGTCATGATTCGCCATTTCACTCGATCACCAGAGTCGTGGATCAGCTCAGTGTTCCTGTCTCGTCCATGCCATGTGGCCAAGCCATCCAGGTATTTTCCTCTCGATATGCAACAATGTAATTAAATCACGTGATTGCCCTTCGATTGCGGGTATTTAACACAGTGAACAACTAGGGTTAGAACTAAATTGTAAGAAGACAGAGATTATGGTCGTCTCTTTTTTAAAAAAAGTACCACAATGTAACATACGGGTAAATGGGAATGTTCTAAAAAAAAAAGTGGATCTGTTCAACTACCACGGAACAGTCATAATTTCTTACATAAATGGACACACATAGTATTATTTGGCACTCACAGAAGAAGAAGAATAAGGAAATAAAGATTAGAAGACGCTTGGTCGTGCGTCGAAGTACACTTGTTCCTGCAGCGAGGCGCCGTCGTCATTTGGAGGCGACAGGTTCGATCCCGGATGGTAACTATTATAGCTTTCAAATTTTATGTTGTCTAGTGCGTCTTCTAATCTTTATTTCCTTATTCTTCTTCTTCTGTGAGTGCCAAATAATACTATGTGTGTCCATTTATGTAATCGTCTTAGTGGCCTCAACGGTTCTCCCCATTTATTTCTTGTGTTTACATAATTTCTTAGAGAAGGCCTTGAAGAGATTAGAACAAGAATCGCCATGGCAAAGGTAGCCTTTTGCCAGATGGAAAATATAATGTAGTGACCAATAAAAAGATGTCAATTGCAACGAGAAAAAAGGTGTTGAAGTGCTATATAGAATGTGAAACGTGGACAATGAGCAGACACGCTGAAAACCATCTAATGGCAGTGGAAATGTGGTTTCTAGAGAAAAGACAAAGAATATTATGAACAGATTGAAAAAGCAATGAGCAAATAATACAAGAAGCAGCTGAAAACCGTAAACTGATTAGAGAAATTAGGCGTATACAGTCAACATGCTTGGACGCGTTATGAGATGAAATAAATTGGATAATTTGGTGATAACTGGCAAGATTAAAGGGAAAAGAACAAAGGGAGGGCAGAGAAGTAAATACCTGGATGGATTGGCCACGTGATATGGTCGAAACAAGAACACAGAGTTGATCCACGACTCTCCTGATCTTGTGAGATGGCGAAACATGACCGCCCACGCTTATCGACATGGCGCATGATGATTGTGATGATCGTTGTAATTCAGATCATGCGGATTCACCATAATCGTCAACGAGTTTCTGACCACATTAATGGTCTGACCATGTTTTCTTGTTTCTGACCATATCGTACATCGCACGACATTTCGTTGCTTAATATCACACCAACAGGTGCAAGGTGTGGAATGCGCCTGGCCCTGCAGCCAGCAGGGTTAGGATCGGCTAGCCTCTCCCAGGAGGGGTGAAGAGCGAAAATTAGTAGCCTGCCGATGACCCGCAGACTACACAAGTCAACCCCCACCTCCACGTGGTGCAGACCGGGCAACCATGACCGCGAGGTCATGGGCTAACGGGGCTATGGCTCGCCATAGGGGATGGACTCCCTGTGGTCAGATTAGTGTCCTAAACCTGCGACTGGCCTAGCAAGCCGGCAGGGGATCTTCATACTGCTCGTAGAAAAACTAAGAAGTATAAACGGACTGAAACAAGTAAAGAGCTTCAAGTACTTAGGAAGTATAATATCATCAAATGGCAGATCAGAAGACGAGATCGAAAATAGGTGCAATAAGGCAAATCAACTCATTGGACAAATGGCACCAATACTAAAGAACAAACATGTATCAATAACTACTAAGAAAGCACTTTACAACACAATCTTCCTACCAACTCTGTGCTACCAATGCCAAACCTGGACAATGACAGAAAAAGAGAAAAGAAAAATCACAACAACAGAAATGAGGTTCCTGAGAAGAATACTCAGCGTATCAAGAAGAGATAAGATCAGAAATGAAGAAATCAGGACTAAAGTGGGGGTTAAAGCTGCTCTAGATTTTATTAGAAAGCAGCAAGTCAAATGGTTTGGCCATGCAAGTAGGCTACCAGCCAACAGCATGCCACAACAAGCAATGATGTACAGACCAGATGGAAACAGAGGAAGAGGCCGACCACGTAAACGTTGGACGGAGGGAATAACAGAATCCATGGGAATGTCGATATACGAAGCCCATAACCGGGCACTCTCACGAAGTTTATACTTCACCTCGACACCGCAAGGTACAAGAGGAACACGATGAGATGAGATGAGATGAGACAGGTGTCATCTCCGCATGCAAGGACAGCTGCAATTAATCTCTTCTTCTAGATACATTCATACAACCTTTTCCCAGTTCATCTCTTGGCCTTGTCCACCCGCTCTTGACGTTGTCTTCCTCTGGCAGGCTTCCCCTCCACTCTTCCCTCCAGTACATCCATTAACTGTCAGGTGTGTCTTTTCAAATGTTAATTGTGTGGCCTTTGTGTCATTTGCCGGTCTCCCTGGTCGAGGGGGTTAGCAGCTTTCTCAATAACCCCGAATACTCTCGTGGTTGACGTGAAGCGGTTCGAGTCGCGCCAGTGACTTATGAGAGTATGGAGCCGGTCGCTCAGAAAGCAATGGCAAACTACTGAGCGTAATCTTGCCAAGAAATCAACAATCAGCTGAAAGATGCTGATGTTGACAGCGAAGTCCTGTAAAGGATATGCAAACATTTTTGTGTCATTTAATTGATTCAGTGTCAAACAAATTCAATGCGGAACACAAATTAGTTTTAGACCAAACATGGCATACAACAATATGAACAAGTATTATAATGTGCATGTGAATTCACTGAGCATAGAAATGGCGTCAGATATCAGGAAACTACACAAACAACACAATGACCCGAGTGCGACGTTCTACCGTTCTACTGTCCAAACGGTCAGTTACATGTGGCAATATTTGTTTCTTGGCTGCTCGATCGCTTTGAGCGTAGTATATGCACACTTATTCTAGTAACACTGGACTTAATTATGTGTGTGTGGGGGTTAGCTTTCCCTATTACCATTGCTCTCGCCATCAGGTGACCCCATTCCGACTTCAGAGGTACTTGTAATTTATATCCCCAAGTCAAGAACGGGAAGTTAACATTTTAGTCCAACTGACCGGTGTAGGGGTTGAACCCTTTACCTCAGCATCAGCACACCGGATGGTTAAGAACAAAGGCTTTTATCCATTCGGAGATATTATTATTCGGCACTCAATCAGTTAATAATATGTCCTTTTATACCAGTTTCACAACACTTTTTTTGTCCTCTTCTAGTGTCAAGACAACACTTCTATTCGTATGTTAAACGACATTTTGAAAGCTTGAATGTTATTCCAATGTTGTGAATTCAGTGTTCAATTTTCTGCACCATAACAATTATGTAATATTTGATTAATTTGGTTTTAATTCGTAAATTGACTGTGTAGATTTGACCAGCGTTTTTTTTTTCTTCTTATTTTTCCGCCTTTGCTCGCTTTGAACTCAAGCATAAGCCATACACCTGCTACTACTTCTAGTGCACTGGACTGATGTTTGCGTGTTGATCAGCTTTCCCTTTTACCGGTGTCCCTCGCCATCAGGCGAACCCACGCCGTCTTCTGAGGTACTTGTAATTTACGTCCCAAAGTCAAGGATGAGACGTGAACATTTTAGTTCAGCTGTCCTGGGAAGAGGTTGAACCCGCTAGCTCGGTATCAGCACACCGAAGCACTCATCCATTCGGCCATGCTGACCGCAATACCCCTTCCTTTCGTATATTTTACATTGTGAAAGTTTTAATGCTAATCTCGCTTTTGTTGATTCATTGTTCATATTTCTGCACCATACAAAAAATTACAACTAGATGTAATACCGTGTTTCCCCGAAAATAACACCTGGTCTTATATTAATTTTAGCTTTACCAAATGCAATTTTCGGCGGATGTCTTATTTTTTTTTTTTTTTTTTTTTTTTGTCAGATACAGAAATGTACCATTATTCACGTACACAATACTACATTTATTCAAATACAGTCATGTCATCTTCTTATATAACACGAGTGACGTTTTGAGTTATGAACCACATCTGTTCATTATCAAGTGCGCACCAGTGATGTCTGTACTCCAACTACAACAAATCTCTCATTCTAGCTGACCATCTTAAGTAGGGCTTATTTTAGGGGTAGGTCTTATATTAAAAGCATCCTGAAAAATCGTGCTAGGTCTGGTGGAGATATGGGTGGGTCTTATTTTCCAGGAGAACACGGTCATAGAAAATACAAACGGTTAAGTATGTGTAGCTTCTCCGAAACAAATTAGACAGACTAAACACAGACTGTTTCCGGGTTTAGTGTGTCTTTTTGTTGTTGTTGTTGTTGTTGTTTTTACAGGAGCTAAATATGCCTATTTACACATTCTATTGTTATATCCTGCTGCAGCCGTTGATCCTCTTATCTGGATATAATACTTGATTACTTTTTGTTTTGTTTCATAAATTAACTGTGTGGATTTGACAAACCGATTTAAATAGTTGAAAGTATATTAGCATCGTGTATCATGCCGGTAAGCGTGGGCGGTCATGTTTCGCCATCTCACACGATCACCTGAGTCGTGGATCAGCTATGTGTTCTTGTCTCGATTATGCCATAACACCAAGACATACAGGTATTCATTTCTCTGCCTTCTTCTGGCACTTTCCCCATACATTTCGCCAGTTGTCACTAAGTTTTGCAGGTTATTTCTCCTTACGTAAAATTGCACATGCAAGACTAGAGAGAGAGAGAGAGAGAGAGAGAGAGAGAGAGAGAGAGAGAGAGAGAGAGATACAGATAGAAGAGAGAAATAGAGAGAGATAAATAGAGAGAGAGAGCGAGAGAGAAAAAATATAGAGGGTGAGAGAGAGCTAGAAATAGAGAGGTTGAGAAAAACAGAGAGAGAAAGAGAGAGAGAGAGGGGGGTAAAGAGAACGATCGAACGGACTTTATTTTCAAATGGTAACAAATTGGGCACGCAGGCCCGTCTTATATTCGGCCCTTCCAATCTCTCATATTTTGTTCGTCAATAGTGCATAATACATTCACATAGGAAAAAACACTGTCAAATTAATGTTGTAAACATAAACAATGCATGTTACCATGTTATGAGACACATCCCTACCCACCCAGCCACTCATCCCCCATCCATCCACACATCCCCCACACACACATCCCCTACCCAAACACACACACTCCCACCCAGGCACACGTACATTCCCCTACCCATCCACCCATCCCCCACCCACATATCCCACACACACCCCAACCTACACACATCTCCCCACCCACACACACATCTCTCACCAACCACACATCTCCCACACACCCAGGCACACATACATGCACCCACCCACCCATCCACACATCTCCCACCTACACAATCTCCCCACCCACAGACACACATCCTCCACCCATTCCATAACCCACCAACGCTCACCCACCCACATGTCCTCGACGACCCTCCTACACACCCCAACCACCCAGCCAAACACACAACCCCCAACAACACATCCCCCACCCACACACAGATATCCCCGCCAACCCAAGTATCCCGCACCTACCCACACGCAAAACCCGCACCTACCCACACATCCCCCACTTACACACATCCCCCACCCACACAATCTCCCCCACCCACCCACACGTCCCGCACCCACACACACACATCCCTCAACCTACACATATTCACCCACCAAAACATCCTCCGCCCACCCAACCCCCAATCACCCATCCTCCAATCTCGCATCCCTTAACCACACATCCCTTAACCACACATCCCTTAACCACACATCCGTTAACCACACAACCTTCACCCATACACAAACACATCTCTCCACCCATTCACATCCCCCCCCACACACACACACACACACACATCCTCACCCACCAACACATCCCCCATCCACAAACACATACCTCCCACCCACACATACCCCATCACCTACATCTTCCCCACCCACACACATCTTCCCATCCACACACACATCCCCCACCCATACACCCATCTCCCACACACATCCACCCATTCACGTACTCATCCCTCAACCACTCACACCCACACATCCCCCTCCCACCCATCAACACATACATCTCCCATCTACCCACCCACACTCACACGCCCCAACCATCCAGCCAAACACACATTTCCCACTCTCACATACATCCTTCACCCACCCACACATCCCACACCCAACCACACCCCCATCCACACACACATCCCTCACCCACACACATCTCCTCTCCCACACAACAACCCACCCATATGCACATCCCACCCCACCCATATGCACATCCCACCCCACCCATATACAGAACCCACCCACACACACACACACATCCCCCAAACGCATCCCCCATACAATCCCCACCCACACATCCCTCATACACACACACACACATCTCCCCCACCCTCACATCCCCCACCTACAAACACCCTCACCACCCACATATACACCCTCCACCCACCCATACTTACCCCCACGACACACACCCCACCAACACAGACATATCCCCCACCCACAGTAGAAATAGAGAGGTAGAGAGAAAAATAGAGAGAGAGAACGTGGTAGAAAGAGTGAGCGAGAGAAGAGAGAGAGAGAGAGAGAGTTTAATGTTATTTGTTTATAAAAGCTTACGAGTGTTCCTTTGAACACAAGCACCCACATACACATGCATAAACGCCCACTGATCTCTACATCCATCCCTACCCCGCTATGAGTGTGCATCAGTACCGTGAATGTATTTATTATATACAAAAACACTGTGGTAAGACTATTGTTGTAATGCCAAGTATATGTACCATATGTTTGAAAAATATGTAATCGGCAGTTTGAGCATTGCTTTGGTGATCCGGAAGCTTCTGCAGCTTGTCTTGTTCCAGTCGTATTAGTGTTACCTTTCCTCTGGAATAAACTAGGCAGGCCGAGAGAGGGGTCATGCTGCATGGGTATCACGTGGTCTCTGGAGTAAACTAGTCAGGCCGAGAGAGGGGTCATGCTGCATGGGTATCACGTGGTCTCTTAAAGTCAGTCTAGGCTTTGTGTTATGGAAAGGTGTAATTGTTGTGCCTTTTTTGATGTAACAAACTATCGTCTGTCAAGACGTCAAGGTGACAGTCAGTCAGCTAGTCATTAAGTCAATCAGCCAGCCAGTCAGTCAGCTAGCCAACCAATCAGTCAGTCAGTCAGTCATGTTTGTGGAGGGTGTAGCTGATAGGGAGCATCGTGATGGGTGAAGCATTATGATAATTTACTGTGCGTGACATCCGTCAGACCCCCCCCCCCCATGAACATTTTGCCTGGGACATGGAGTTGGTGGTGATGAAATAGCATCTTGGCTGTCTACAAGAGCGCCTTTATTGGGCGACGCGTCTTCTGGGTTCAGATCTCCCCGCGAGACAATGATATAGTTTAATGACCACACGGCTGCGTGGAGGACCCAGTTTTATAAAACGGGTACCAGAAAATGTTGTGGGCACTTAGACGTGTCCGATATGATACTGACACGGGTGGCTCTGTGCTAAGAGGTAAAAGAAGTCCTGGGGATTGGTAGCGAAGGTTGTTGGGTGGTGTTTGGTGCAGGAGAGCCTGGGGTATGATACTACAATATCAGGTCTGACTGTGAAGGTGGGGGTGTCACATCGGCATTCTCCTGGCTGGAAGAGCGGCGTTTCTTTGACTGGAAGACAAACACACGCATGTAGTGATTGTAACGGGCTCAGAAAGTATGATGAGAAAGGTGAAGAAAGGCATAGCGGCAGGCATTCACCAATCAAAAATAGAGAGCATCTGTTGGATCTTTTCTCAAGGACATGCTAGTGTGTTGGGAAACCAGCAGGCGGACAGACTGGCTTGATCTGCACCGTTGGGAGGGGGGGGGGGTGTATTGGTGCACGATAAGACAGATGTGGTAGGGGCCCCTTGGAATCATGCGTATAGTGCGGAAGAACAGATAGATCATCACGGACTGGGCAGAATGGTGCTGCAGGGAGTGACCAGAAGAGTTGGCAGACACTCAGAATTCTGAGAAAATGCCAGGCGGACACATAATCAGACTCCCAATGGTACTATTAGTAGTGGGACTATTCGCTGGCTCTTACAGATGGGTGCACGTATGAGAATGTCCCTGGTCTTCGAAGAAACAAATGAAAACAGTAAACTGATTAGAGAAATTAGAGATTACACAGTCAAGATTTTTTTGGTATATTATGGTGGGGGGGGGGGGGGGGGAGACTAGAGAACTTAATGACAACTGCAAGACTGCTGGGAAAAGGAGCAAGGAGAAGGCAGAGAGATTAATACCCGGATATCTTGACTCTGGTAATCGTGGGATGGGCGAACCATGACCGCCCACGCTAATCGCCGTGAAACATGATGATGATGAGTTTAAGAGCATCAAAGAAATATATAAATTACAATGTTTTACGTTTTCTGCACGTATATCCTGTATATATTCACATCACTTTTCTAATTATGATTATGTAATATAATTATGTATTTGTTATACCCAATTATATGTATTGTTCCACTGGATATTGTTGTCTCAAATTATTAATCCGTGCGAAAGTCCAGAATGGATGGATATGACGTGTATGGTGGCCGCATATAGAGGACTGGAAGCTTCGGCAACTTGTGTGGATCTGTTGTCGAGGCCACGAGGGAAGTGCTTGGAATCGAGAGAATTGATTTGCAGGCTTCGAATTCACCTTTCCCTCCGGCATTGAAGGTGGACAGGGGGGGGGGGGTGTTCTGTGGACAATAAATTGTAGTTTGGAGCATGGGCACACATCTCTTGAGGAACCGTCTCTTCTTCTTCTTCTTCTTCTTCTTCTTCTTCTTCTTCTTCTTCTTCTTCTTCTTCTTCTTCTTCTTCTTCTTCTTCTTCTTCTTCTTCTTCTTCTTCTTCTCCTTCTTCTTTATCCCCCCATCCTTTCAGCACCCATTGAAACATAGACCCTCGCCTTACTCACTGCAAGCCCTGTGAAGACTTCTTCAGATTGGCTGTATTTTGTAGCTAAAGTTTCCTATACGATAAGATTGCCAGTCTCACACCAACCCTCCTTAGTCGACCCTTACGACATGTATGGTAGGTTACTGTGTTACTTCCCTTATAGACATAATCGGCCGTGCGGCGTAGGGGTTACAGACGCAATTTGTAATCCCGCATACTGAGACAGTATGCTTTCATTGTCTCTAGGCGCCTGAGTTTACTGGAAAGCATTAACTGAGATATTTTTTTTGACAAAGAGTTCACCGACCAGTAAGTTCAAAATTAGTGAGTGGCCGGGCAATGACTCTGCTGCAGCCCACTAACCGACAGTTTACCTTTCGTTGTAGTGGAATAAGAAATTCAGGAAACCTGAAGCCAAACTTAGCATAGGAACTGTCAAATGGGCAAGAAATACAACGGGTATGGCTAGATATATGGGAACGGACACGCCCAATGAACCAGACCAGGCGAAGGCAGAAAAGGTAAGGTCTTCGACCTCAAGCTATAACCTAGTGGTGTCAAGGGATCTAGAATAAAGCGGTTTAGGGAGAATTAATTATGCAGCACAGCTAAATGCTGATTGGGTAGTCTTTCACAAGGAAGAGAAACGTCACGTGATTCCAGAAAGAAGCGCCAAGTATATAGAGATATATATTTTGGGATCCAGTCAGTTAGGAGAGTCGAGCAGGAGAGATGACAGTTAATAGTGGACTCCGGGAGCGGCGGGGGCCTGAGCCCTCTTGGGGCAGCCCGAGGAACATAGTAACAGGACTTCAGAAATTGTGGCTAATCCGTGCCCAAGTCTGTATAGTATCTGTAGGAGGAGGAAGTGAAGGAAGACGGACAAGCGCTCATGCTAGAACTCGTCTGAATCACTGATAGGAGTGAGAGCGACTAAGGATCTGTGAACGGAACCTACCCAAGGCAGATAAGCCAAAGAAGGGAAAGACACGCAGAGTCCGAGGGTTGTTAAAGTGCAAGAAAGCCACTTGAGTTAAGAGGACCGCCAGCTAAGGAGACCGCTCGTTAGTTGCAGTAGATGGCTAAACGTCAAACAGGACGACCATAGCCCGGGACACTGCGGTTGGAACCACGCAGGAGACTAAAGGTCAGATAGGACAATAAGGTCAAGTGGGATCCACGACAAGCGATTGATTGGGCAGAGACAAATGAAACCCAGAAGGACGACCAGAAAACCCACTGGATGGCAGAAGTTGAATGTAAGTTGACATAAGACTTAAACCTAATTAGTTTAATTGTATATTATAATCAGGTATCTTAGTTTAGAGAGCTATAGCAAACTACCATAGGTAAGCTTACCAAATAATTATGAGCAGTCGACCAGGGATAAGGACTGAATGCGAAGTCCTGCATATGACCTATATTTAAATGGCCGAAATAGAGTGTTGGGAGTCATATTAATCGGTTAGATAAGCAGAGTGTGGATAAACTATGTATGTTCATGTAACCAAGCAATTAGTCGTACACAATTAATGAGAACTAGGCGAGTGCAACATGTAAATATGGAACGAAAGGCAAGATATAAACAAACACAGCAGACGGCAGAAGAAGATAGCAAGGCACTCGCGATCACTAGGTCAACCAGACAATAGGGGCAGGTGAGATCGTTGGCCAGATACGGGGCGGGCACAGGAAAGAATGCGTGTCTTTTGTTCGCTGGACATAGGTGAAAGGAGGTCGCGCTTCTGCGGCTGTGTAGCTAAGGTGTAGTTAGGCTGGCCCGGCGTGGTACAGGCAGCGAGTTCAGATCTTCGGGTGAATGGTTAAATACTTAATGTTGGCTGTAGGCGGCGCGTCGGGAAATAGGCGATAATAATATTAGTTAAACATATGTGTTCACAATAAGGTTCTTAATTTATGTTATGGCTAAGATATACTAATACTAGTATAGATAAAGAAGCGGTAGGTGTTAAGGAATTTGTAGGTAGTGAAAGACTAAAGTTTATTTTGACATAAAACTCACGGGTATTGTTTTATACTGTTTCAGACATTGTCTGGGTAAACTGGAGTCGCCTAGACATACCGGGTATAGCTGAATAAACAGTTACCCGCTGAACAAGTTGGATGGGAGCGAATTAATTCCCTGGGTATATGGATTGATGGATCAATCTATGGATCAATGAGTATTCGGACTAAGTAAATGGGCCACTTATAGGCCTGCAGGACAGTCACTGCAGGGCAGACAAAAGGGCCGGTGGAAATCCTAGCTTTAGTTCTTTACTTGATGCAGTTAGTAGGTGATTGTAGGTAGTATTTCTCTAACATCTGGTTGTATAGTTTATTACATTATCTACCTCCCCTTGTGGCGTCATGCAGTATTGTGTTGTTTTTTTTTGGAGTCGATCATACATAGATGTGTCTTCAATGCATGTACTGGTTACTTTATGTGATTATGCTGTAGATTGTCACTCTGTTACTGTTCAGAAGAAAATAAATATGTTTGAGTTGCCTTTTATTTCGACTTGTCAGTCTGAAGTAATATAATTTAGAGTAGCTTAGAGACCTTGTGAGGATGTGCATCTCTTCTATAACCTGATAACACACACCACGAGACATTGATGGTGCAATAGTAATTAACTATTGTTCTCACGCGGAGACACGAACCTACATCTGTCGTATCCCTTACTCTCATCCTCTTTTTCTCCTTCTCTCTCTTCATATTTCTTTACTATCAAAGGTAGTGTGTAGTAGGCAGAGTTCGACTGAGGAACGAACTTTTAGGCTTCACACTATTTACATCATTTCCCTCATCATTCTTTTCTTTCTCTCCTCTCTCCTCCCTCCCTCCTCTCTCTTCTTCCTCTTCTTTTCTAGCTGTCACAAAACGACGCTCGAAACACAGCTGTGGGTGATTTCGTAGCAGACCACCTTGCGTCGGTTTTCATACAATGGTATGATTGGCTGTGATTCAGAAAGCAGTGGCAGACTACTGGACGTCAACTTGCCACGAAGTAACAAACAGTAACAAAAATACTAGGGTTGACTGCGACGTCCTAAAGGATATGCAACTAACTTATTTTTAGAAGTATGTAAAACACGGGCTCCATTACGGCTGTATTAATGAGGAATTGACTGCAGGCGAAGTCGATTCCGATGTGTAGATATCCAGTGGCTCAGGAGACAATCATCCACGCCTTTTAACTACTGCTAGGAGATGCCAAGCTTGTACGGACTTTTCCCAAGTACAATGACGTCCATTCTGCATTATAGGCAGGGTCACTATAGCGACAGCCTTCACTTAGTAAGGTGAAGGTTATTTCTTGGCAGATACAGCTGCTTGAGTAGGTTTCACATGCTGGATTTCCCCCAGGACATGCTGGTGTGGTGGGACCAGATTGGCTGTGTCTGCACCGCTCCGTGTGGTATTGGTGTATGGTAAGGCAGACGTGGTCGGGGATCTTTGGTATCATGTGTGTAGTGCAGAAGAACAGATAGATCATCACGGACTGGAGAGAATGGTGCTGCAGGGACTGACCAGAGGATTTAGCCGACACTCAGGACTCCCGGGACAGGCCAGACGGACACGTGATCAGTCTGTGACTGGTACCATTTGTGTTGGACTCTTCTCTTGCTGTTGAAGATTAAACTTCCTGTATGCTATGATGTCGGTTCCTGGCTCAACTCAACTCGATAAGAATATATTAGTTAGTTAGTTGGTTGGTTGGTTGGTTGATTAGTTAGTTAGCTAGCTAGTTGGTTGAGTGGTTTGTTGGTTAGTCGCGGTTCCAACTTCACGGCAACGGGTCGTTCCCATTATGCTCCGCTCCTGTGCCAGTGAATATCACAAAAATGCTCCTTACGGTCCGTATAGGTACACTGTGCATAATGCCGCCGCCAGAATGCCCACACAAAAGTCCTCCACGAAAAACACAGTTTATCGTCGATGGAATCGGCAGTCATCAGATAGACTTCATTGACCCGGGTTTTATCCCACATGGCTCGGTCTCTTTCCGCAGGGCGACCCGCCGAAAGCGCCGCACAAAGCACGAAATCCGTAGCGCCAGCGCCTGAAAAATGCACTCGTGAACCAAAAAGACAAACCAGTCAATTCAGCGACAGCCTGCCATTGTTCCGAACATGCAATTCACTGTGCAAACAACAGCGGGCAGGTGTAAAAGCATCCCACACGAATTTCACAGCTCACAGTGTCGCGCCACGCATTCACTCAGTAGCAGGGCGACAAAACCATGTACTGCCAATTAACATGAGGCAAATGCGAATGCAAACCGTAGCCACAAGCATAAACACGCCAGAGGCCTTAACGGTTCAATGCCTAACCGCCATGTTGGGAACCGGACTGTATGGATCAGAAACCTGGGGAATGATTATAATGATTACAAATAAACTACAAACATTCATTAATTAGTTTAGTTTAGTTTAGTCGTTGGATCAACATCACGGCACACGGTTTAACCCATAAGTGTGTAGATTTTTAACTCGAAATTTTGCCCGGGCAGCGCCGTTAGGCTACTCTTTTTCGATTTCCAACTGCCAAGGGATTTTTTACGTGTGCAACAATACACACGGGCGTCCGATCTCACTACCCAGAGACCAAAAAGTATATACGGAGTACCAATATCCTTATGATTAGTTGAAAAAATTCATCGCAAAGGAAATATTCCGTAAACAAATTAAAAATCTGCTGCCTACACTCGGCCATAAAAAAAAAAAAAAAACAGCGATAAAATACCAAAACTACAAACGTTAAGCAGTAGTAAACACCTTTCACTAGCAAGTCCAGGTGGATTTTTTAAATAAATCCCGGTCCTCGCCGGGGCCTGAACCCGGGACCTCCAGCACTCGAGGCGGACACCATACCTCGAGAATAATACGAGGAGGCTTCAAATGGAAACATTAAAAGTGTCATAGAAATTAGAATAACCGTGCCATTGTCTTGTAACGTGTCAATATTGTTGTTAAGGATGTCAAGCGTGTTAATCACGTGACATCATAGTGCACATGAGGACGGATTACAGATGGACGGCCCACTTTTGACGTGCACGAAAGAGGAGCAGCGTTCTGTTATCCGTTTTTTTTTTTTTTTTGGTATCAGTGAAGGGGTGAAACCTATAGAAATTCATCGGCGAATGAAGGTTCAGTATGGTGATGTATGCCTGACAGTCCAGCAAGTGTATGAGTGGAGTAGGACGTTTCAAAATGGTGTGACTTCTGTGACAGACTGTTCACGACAGGGTCAGACACACCGAGTAGTGACACCAGATAATGTATTTCTACAGGAGTCCAAGCACTTTATCGCCGCTGGAGAACTTGCATTGAACGCAGTGGTGACTACATCGAAAAGTAATACATTTTTATTTACTTTTTCAGAATATATTCACATTAAAAAAAAAAAAAAAACATGGAGAAAAGAAGAGAATACACAAATGAATAATAGAGGGAGAACATTTTGATATTGCCTTTGACAACTAAGGCTAGAGGGCCCGGAGTGGGTTGGTTTACCTGCTCCAGTGCCAAACAAACAGTTGGTGTGGACCAAACAAAAATGGATGGCGGGAAATGAGAAGTAGGAGTGTGTCACAGTTATATGACTTAAATGTTTTTGTATATGGTATCATACGTGTTATATTGTTTATCAAATTACAGAGGGTTGCATAAGGAACACGATTGTATGGATTATTGTATCTGTCCATGGCAGATACGGTAAGTCACTTAAGACGATTAATCATCCTATGTCACTTAATCAGTTAAGGTCTATTCCATAATGGCGGATAAAGGTAAAAAGAACACACACACACACACACACACACACACTTATTTACATAGATGACACAGCATCTATATCTGAAATGACCATAAGCCTTGCTTGACAACTGGTCTAGGGTCGAAGCTCTGAGAGGTTAGATCATTGCTTTGCTGATCTGGTAGCTTCTGCAGCTTGTCTTGTTCCAGACGTATTGGTGTGACCTTTCCCCTGAAGTAAACTAGGCAGGCCGAGAGAGGGATCATGCTGCATGGGCAACACATGGTCTCTATAATTCTGCCCAGGCTTTGTGCTGTGGAGAGGTATAACTCCATCCCTGGTCCCCACCATGGGTTGCAGTTGTTGTGCCTATTATGAAGCACAATCGTCTGTCAAGACGGCACGGTGCCAGTATAGAGATAGCTGAAGGCGCCAGTTAGAGATATGGTTTTATAGAAGAGTGTTGAAAATCCTATCGACAGTCAAGACGATTAACTAAATAGCTTCAGGGAGGCTAAAACACAATGACAACTTATCACAAACATCAAAAAGAGGCATTCGTCATTTTTGACAACATTATGGGGAGACAAAAACTGGGACATATTGTGACAGCTGGAAAGATTTGTGGAGACGGCGACAGAAAGACATGCGAAAAGTGTTAGCGTCTTTATTCAAAGCACGGAAGGATGTCAGCATACAAACGTTTCCTTTTTCTTTCTTTCGCTTGCCATGTGTTTATATCTTCAATGTTGTCTCTTGTATGAAATGTGTCTATATCTGCAATGTTGTCTCTTTTATTAAATGTGTCTATATCTGCAATGTTGTCTCTTTTATTAAATGTGTCTATATCTGCAATGTTGTCTCTGGTATGAAATGGGTCTATATCTGCAATGTTACACCCACAAGGGTGTAAGAGGAAATAAGCAAGCTTGCGGGTCGGACTGTTTTGGAAATTGAGCGAGCAATAGCTTAGACTGATATAGTGAATTCCTCCAGAGAGACTGGGCGATTAATGATTAAACGAATCAAACTGAATCCGCAACGTTGACCAGGCAACAAGCACATCAAGTGAAAAGGGGCGAATCCAGACAGGAGTGATATACAGGAGGACAAAGAAAAATAGTCAACCAACGCATAATTGGCGTCGTCGACCGCTACAGGCTGAGGAAGATAGACTGATAAAGAGAAGCGAGCATTTATGGTTCTATGTGCAGTGAGGATCCAACATCTCTCTTGATTTCTCATTGTCACGCTTCCCCTCCAGCCTTCCCGTTGTGACGACATGCTCCAGCTTTCCTCTTCTCGTGACATGTTCAAATAATGTGGACTGTATACTTCTGATGTGGCTAAACAATTCTTTATCTTTGTGAGTTAACTTCTTTCATGATATCTTCGTTGTTCTCTCTATTCGTCCACGGTGTTTTCATAATTTTTTTTAACTCTTTCGCTACCGCGAGCCCATCTGGTGCCACAATGGATCCGCTGTGATGGCAATTGGTACTTTTATTGCCACAAAATGATCAGTGGTTTATTTGATTCATTTCTGCTCCATTTCGGAATTTTAAGTTACAGTAAACTGAAAAGTCGCGCAGCAGAAATATAGCTACGTCATGATTGAGTCGTCAAACATTAGTTAACATTTGATTTTTGTGTATTTTCAGTTTTAAAGTTGTTTGTTTTGGTTTTTCACAATGGAAACGCCCACCAGTTTGCGTCCACGTAGCAGGCTATGACTTGAGATCAAGCTAGATTATGTTTATAACTGTTTAAACAATAGTGATTCCGATATCAGTGAATATTTAGAAAGAAGTTTTAGTTGTGTCTAAAGTTTTAGCACGTGGTGATAAAGAAAAACCCAGTGAATGTTCGTCAACAGCTGAGTGTCTGACAACGAAGCACGAATGGCTGAAGTTTACGTCTGTCATTATTTCTATGGGACTTGATCCAAGACCATGTATCAAAGACTACTGGTGTACAAGTGCACATTTATATACTCCTTGGTATGCCACTGCCACTACGTTTCCCAGTAATCGATTAGAATATATTTATCACACCATGTTTCACGTATGTGAACCAGAGGCAAAAAAACACAAAAAATTGATCCTCTTGTTGACATGATTCTGAAGAAATTCCAGGAAGCATTGTAACCATTTGAAAATGTGTCCATTGATGAAATGATTATTTGGTGGAAGGGCTAAAAAAGGCTAAAAAACCATGCATTGTTGTCTCTACCAAGTCTGTAGTTAGAACTGTTGAGAGCGGATTGCGAAAACCGCAAAGCAAGTCGAAGATGATCTCCATGAATATAACATGGCGATGAATGGCTGCGACAGAATGGACCAAATGGTTGGATATTATAATATCCATGATAGGAAAACCATTAAGTAGTGGAAGAAGATCTACTACTGGATCTTTGAAATTGCACAGATCAATGCTCACATCCTACATTCCATATGGCAAACAGAGAAAGGAGGAAAGAAAATTGTCATTGAAGGATTTCAAGTAAAGGAAAGTGCTCATCGCGAAGCAGCTCAGAGTATTCCTGAAAGTTTGACACTCTGCCTGCCGAATAATTTCAGTCTGTTGCAGGAAATTATGTCGAAAGAGTTACATGAGCCAAGCATTTAATAGAATTTGTCGGTGTCAATAGAGACTGTGTTTTTGCAGCACTCGAACTAAACGATACATATCATCTTTTGTTTGCTCCGGCTGCACTAATAGACCAAACTTGTGCGCCAAAGTTTGCTTTGCAGCCTATCACAAATAGACTGCCACATATAGTAAATAAAAACAAACAGACATGACAATTAAATGTAAATCTGCCAAGTGTTTTCCTAATTTTTGTCTGAAAAAAGAAAAATACATGATTCAGAATCTGCGGCCAAACTTCTTTTCGGATGATTGATTGGGAGCAATTGTATTTATAGTTTAGAAAAGTGTTGTTTGTTCAGTAAATTCAACAAGATTAGCAGTGATCAGGATATTGGATAACAACTCCCCCATGGTAAGTGCAATGTTTACATTATTTTTACCTCCTTTTACAAATTATATTATTATTTTTATTATATTTACAACCTAAAGCAAACATTATCCTACCAACATATTCCTTGTGCAATCCCCTTTATTTTGATATATAATACAACATTTCTGCTACAATTTTAACCATTTTCATAACATTATTGTGACAGACCCCACCTTCAAGATTTCAGCCATTATTTTTTGTCATTTTTTGTGAAAAATACATGGTTCAGAATATGCACCAAAACTTCTTTTTGGGTTATTTTAATTAGCAATACTGTTTATATTCTTGAAGACAAGTGGTGTTTGTTTGATTATTCAGTAAATTAAACATGATTAGCAGTATAGGAGTGTAGAAAACACCTTATAAGTGCAGTTTTTTAAATAATTTTTACCTCTTTAATTTCAGTTGTTATTATTAAACCTCTCATTATTGTCATAATATTTGTAACCTATCAATTAATTATTAACACTGTCATGTTCCGTCTGCAATCCTTTTTAATTTGATATGTAATACAATAGATCTGCTACCATTTTAACCATTTTAAAAGCATTATTGTAAATACCCCTAGTTCCAATTTTCTGCCATAAATTTCTGTTTGGTCACAGCCCAGTTTTTGTTTGGTAGTGAAAGAGGTAAGTAACTAGCTAACTAACTAACTAACTAACTAACTAACTAACTAACTAACTAACTTACTTACTTACTTAATTACTTACTTACTTACTAACAAGATAACTAAGTCATTAACTAACTAACTAACTAACTTACTAACTAACTAACTACGTAATTAACTAAAAAAAAACTAACAAGCTAACTAACTAAGCAACTAAATAACTAACAAGCTAACTAAATAAGTAACAAACTAACCAATAACCAATTAACTAACTAACCAACTTACTAATGAACTAACTAACTAACTAACTAACCAATTTACAAACTAACTAAATAAATAACTAACTAACCAATTTACTGACTAACTAACTAACCAACTTACTAATTAACCAACTAACTAACTAATCAATTTACTAACTAACAAATTAACCAACTAACTAACTAATTAACTAACTAACTAACCAACATACTAACTAACCAACTTACTAATTAACTAACTAACCAATGTACTAACTAACTAACTAACTAACCAACTACCTAACTATTAACTAGGTAACTAACTAACTAGATGGCTAACCATATCATTATCATCAAGTGCAGTGCCGACTGGCGTAGGCTTTCATGACTTTTCACAGATCTCGGTCTTTGGTTTTCTGGATCAACTCTACCGTTGATATTCCTCCATGCCACAGTCGCAATCCATCCAGCATCATTTCTCGTGGTCTGCCTCTGCCTCTCTTCCCCTCGATCTTTCCAGCTGGCACGATCCAGCGCCTCTCTTCTCATCACATGACACACACAAAAAATCTGTTTTTCTTTCTTATTGTTGTATATAATGTTCTAGTTTTGTTAGCCTCTTTAAGGCATTCGTTGTTAGTTACTTTGGCAGTCCAAGGAATTCGCAACATTCGTCTAAGAAACCACATTTCTGTTGCTTCCAATCTCTTCCTAATTTGTTCATTTATAGTCCAAGATTCACAGCCATGCAGCAAAGTAGGTTCTATATAGCACCTCAGCACTCTCTTTCTTACATTCAATGATAGTGACTTCTTGCATAAGATATTCTTCATTTTCTGAAATGCAGCCTTTGCTTGCCCTATTCTGCTCTTGATCTGTGTTGTGCATCTTCCATCAGATGTTATAAATGTCCCTAGATATTTAAAACTATCCACTTGGTGGAGAATTTATCCTTCTATCTCTATTTCACATTTGGGTGTCACCTATTTCATTGATATCGCCATTGTTAATGTTTTCTTGATATTTAAGGAGAGTCCTTACTTTGCACTCTCTGTTACTACAATGTCCAACAATTGCTGTAGATCTGTTGCATTATCCGCGATCAATACTATGTCATCTGCATAGCATATATTATTTATATTATAACCTCCAAATATTATTCCTGGCTCTTCATTGATCTCTCTCATTATTACATCGCTATAGAGGGAGAAGAGATCCGGTGACAAAACACATCCCTGCCTTACTACCAACTTTATGTCTTCATAATTTCCTTCTTTATTTCCCATTTTCATTGCTGCTGTTTGGTTCCAGTAAATATTTTTTATTATTCTGAGATCTTCCGCATCAATGTTAATATCTTCCAACATTTTAATCAGTTCATCATGTTTTACTTTATCAAATGTGACATATGCCTGGGTCAGTGACATTGAGGTGAGTGACCCTGGTAGCGAGACTACGAGAAAAACAACCAGCCATGAGAAATAATGGTGAGGGTAGATGGAGACCCCCAGGGTGGATAGGGCGAGAGACAGTATATTTTGGGTGAAGTGAGGAGACTTGGGAGGTCAGTTGAAGCTGGGACCAACTGAGAGTTGGGTCGCTTTGGACAGTTGATGTTTTGACGCCGAGCAGATCGGTAGTCGAAGAAGTGGGAGCTTAGACTGACTGCGGTCAGATCTGTTGTTGTGTTGTTCTCCCAGTTGTGAATGCAGGCCTAAAACCCAGTGGGGGTTGGATAGTTAATGGAGGCCTGAACCCAGAGTAGGTTGGATAGTTAATAAAGGCCTGAACCCAGAGTGGGTTGGATAGTTAGTGGAGGCTAGACCCAGTGTGTGGGTCGTATTGTGTGAAATCCAGCCGTGGATAGTAGCTGGATTACCTGTCTTGTGAATTTGAGATTCAGCAGGCTGTGAGAAGACAGTGATGTGTGCTGGATAAGTTGTGAGGAGGATATTTATATTCTATGGATTATATTGTTTCTGGATATATAAGGATGTTCCGTTTGTCCGTGTTCTTTCTGTATTAAAGGATTATGTGCGCCAATTCAATCTTGTTTAATGAATGATGGATGTGTATTACTGGGGTGAGTTGCATTGTGAGACAGTTAGATAGCTTAATTGACACACCAGGAGCATCGTTACCTAGACAACGATCATATCACGCACTTATCATCAAGAACTTCGTGATATTATCTGGAAGGCTCGTCCGGCCAAGGAAAACGCTGTAATATTGAGATTATCTGAGAGCTCGTCCGATCAAGAAACCCAGTGCATTAATTATCTGGGAGGCTTCGTACGGTCAAGAACAATATAGACATTGTTGTCATTCTGTTATCTGTGAACTCGGCGATTAGAGAGGTTATTATTATTAAATTCAAATGCAATACGCAAGCTAGCAGTCGGGGCACAGAAAAACCAGTGTTGAATCCAGAGTGTGGCGAGGGCAGCGTGCGTGTGTGTCAAGGACAGCGGCACAGAAAAGTCGGCGCTAGCAGACAGCACAGGTAAATTTGATACCAGGCAGTAGTGCTGAAGCTAGCAGACAGTTCACGAAAGGCCACCACAGTACATCAAAAACAGACAGCGCGCGGTAAATACACAACAGACAGTGAGTGATTTCGTAGCGAAGTCCTGTGCGCGCTGAAGACAGGGGTACGGTGTTTTGCATAGGTCAAGAGACGGGGCGTCAGAGAATTAACGCAGACAGGTCAAAAAAGAGGACAGCACAGGTGAAGGTCGCGTGGATAAAAAGGGTGTTTGCGACAAGAGCGAGTCAGCTTAATGGGACAGTATCGCTGTCGGTGATAAAGACAGGATTGAAAATCAAAGATATTGACAGGTGTGTGTGCTGAGGTCAATACACTGTGTGGTCGCAGGTAGACTGGTCAAGATTTTTTGACGCAGTTAACAGGACGGAGTGTACGCCATCGACCAGTTACTGGGGAAGTACATGTTTGGAAAACTCTCGGGAAGGAGAGTTAACATGGATGTGTGGGATACACAGAATTGACATTTGTTGATTCACCGGGAGGGGTGACAGACGGGGGTAGTAACGGTACCCCTACCACAGCCGGGCTGGGGCAGAAGTGGAAAGTGTTTGTGTATGACGGGAAAAGTCTCCGGTCAGTTTACAGACAGATTAAGTGTGACTTTCCACGGAGTTAAAAGAGCAGCCGTGTTGGGGCTGAGAAGGTTGTGTGGAAATATCTACTGAGGATTTTTCCACTGATTTTGATAAAGATGTACTGAGGTACTGACAGAGGTACTGACTGAGGTTGACTGCGGGGGTCAAGGTCAGGGACAGTGGACATTTACTAAAAATTTCCACAGGAGAACTGGATAAACAAGTTGTTTTTAGCGAAAACCAGACTTTATGTTCGACTTTGTTAATCCCTTTGCTATCATTACTCTGTCACGAGAAAACAATTCTACAACGATAATTACGTGTCGTCATCGCAACCATGGTCGCATTTCTTCGCCAAAAAGAACCGACTGTTCAGAGTTAAAGTGTTGGACATTTGCTGTCATTTTTTATGTTGAACTTTGTCTTTAAGCGTGAATCTATCACATAATTGATACATCTACGGACCATCTCCGCTACGAAGGTATAAAAACGTTTGTATTATTACTTTGTTGTCACCACGTCCAGGGAAAGTAACAACATATCGAAAGAACATTTTGGATAATTACTATTACCGTCAACGTTTCCGACAGTTGGAATTGGTGATCACAACGCGAAATGAAGTAACCACTCAACAAAACAACAAGTCGTTTGGAATCGAGCGTCGTAGTCACGTTAAAACATTTACAAACAGAAATTTTTCAGGCTATTAGTGGAAAACTAATAACTTTTGTTACTGATTAATAAGCACAGTATTGTCGGCCAACCATTTGGACATTTTGTTTGCTCTCATTGTCTTATATATTTGTTGTCATGTGTTACGCAATTATTTGTATGTGGTCCAGTGTTTGTCAGAAGTAGGAGATTTTTGTGTTGTTTCGCGAACGAGACAGGGCAAAAAGTTATTTTCTGAGGTGCACCATATATTTTCTGGGAATTAAATCGAAAGGTCGGTTTGTTTGGTTCTGCAGGGACGGTCCTGGATTATATGCCGTGCCATTTTGTGTTTAACGTCAGATCGGTGTATATTTTGATGTTTTTTTTTTTTTTTTTTTTGGTTTTCTTTTCATTATAGTTACATATGACATTTGTTTTCTTCGGATATATGTTATTATTGTGATCTTTCGTCATTTCTGCTGTCTAGTGGTCTGTGTCAGTTTATATTTATATATTACGCTCACAGTTGTGTTTTTACATGGGCATGTCAATGTTAGTGGTTTTTATTTCTATGTAATCATCTGTATGCGTGTCACTAGCCTATGCGTCTAGCGTTTTATAGACACCACTTATTATTATCATCCATTCGTTTGTATATGTATATTTATGTATGTTTAACAATATTTCCAGAAATTTTCTACATCTATTTGCGATATATACGAGGGAGTATAGGTGATATTCCCCCTCACTACCTAGTGCTTGCAGAGTGACTGGGTGAGCACAGAGTGATATTATTAGTACTACGAATTTACGTACACAGTGAGTGGTGGTGTACTTAGGGAGGGCACACAAAGACTAGTAGCAGAGTCTTTACATTTATAATTGGCTGACAGACAGCAACGGGTCCACAAGTACAAGATGCCTACTTTAATGGAATATATTGAAGCAGGTGAAAGGTTAGGCCTGAAGGGAAAAGAGTTACAGGAGTATGCAGAAGCGAAAGAACAAAAACAGACTGAAAGAGACCAAAGACAGACTGAGAGAGAACAAAAACGCTTACAGGAAGAGAAAGAGATACAATTGAAACTAGAAATGGAACAACAAAAACGTCTACACGAAGAGAAACAAATGCAACTAGAACTTGAAAAGGTAAAACAAACAAATGCGATGGAAATTGAGAAAGAGAAGCTCAAGTGTCAAATGGAAACAGAAATTGCATTAAAAATTAGACCTATCTAAGGGTCAAAGTGAGGAAAACAGAAGACCTTCGCAGTCATCACAGCGACTAAAACTGCCATACTTTACGGACCGTGACAGTCTTGAAGCTTATCTTTCCAGATTCGAGGCATCGGCGAAATCTTTAGGCATTCCAGAGGAAGAATATTCTATGAGACTTGGTGAGGTTCTAACGGGTAAGGCCCTAGATACCATGTTTAATTTACCTTTGGAAGAAAGAAACAATTACACTATTTTACGTCAACGTTTGCTTACAAAGTTCCAACTAACTGAGCATGGATACATAACAAAGTTTAGACAATTAGTGCCAGAGACAAATCAGGATTTTACAGATTTTGCCAATACAGTAAAGAACACATTTAATAAATAGATGGAGCTCGCAGAAGTAGGAAAAGATTTTAATAAATTAGGGGATTTAATGTTAAGAGACAAGGTAGTAGCTGCATGCAATACAAACTTAGTAGCTTTCTTTGAGAAACGTAAGCCAAAGGACATAGACACAATGTCACAGTTAGAGCAAAACTACATGACTGCACATCCAAACAGTTCTATTGGTAGAGAAATGACTGAGGAAATAGTCTGTGCAGCGTACACTAAACAGGACCAGAATCCAGTTATTAGACCAAGATCGAAAAGTGTGGGTTCAACACATAGATATGAACAACAAGAACCTCAAGACAATGCTTTTCGTGGCAACCATTTTAGCAGAGCAGGACGGTACCCATACAAAAGGGGGAACTTTCAGAGACGTCCAAATAGTTATGCCGGATGTTGGAATTGCGGGAGCTGGAGACACAAGGCAACACAGTGTGATGTACAACCATCCGATGAGCCAACGAGTAACGTAAGGAAGGAGATCATCTGTTTCAAATGTGGGAAAAAGGGGCACGTCAGCCATCAATGTAGGATGGGGGAAACAGAACACTCAAATGCAACCCAAGTGATAGAGACAATTAACAATGAGAACTATAGTGGATGTAAACCTCTTTTTGATAAAGACGGTCAGCCGGTCTTAATATGTGGTCACACAGTTAAAGCAGGATCAGCAGTGCATGAAGGAGGAAGTCTGAAGATGCACCATGGATTTGTTAATGATAGGCCAGCGTTAACAATTATGGATTCCGGATGTACGTCCATCGGAGTTAGAAAGAGTTTAGTGCATCCCTCGGATTATACAGGGAAAAAGATTAGATCCATAACATTTAATGGGACAGTAGAATTCTACCCATTAGCAGTGATAACAGTGAAAACACCATAAATCACAGGAAGAGTGACAGCGTGTGTTCTGGACGCACCAGTGGCGGATTTGATCATAGGAAATGTAGCAGGAGTTAAAGATTGTACAGAAGAAGAAGTAGTTTATTGGGACCAGATATATAGTGTAAGTAGTAACGGGGTAGTTACTAAAAGAAAACCTAAATTAGAGAGTATAGCTGAAGAAAGAGAGGCACTTGAAGTAGACACAGAGGACAACGATAGGACAGCTGAGCAAGGGAGAAGGGATCTCAAATATAGTGCTAGTGACTCCCAGAGACAAGATACTACTCTGGACAAATGTGTCCAAGGGTGTAGTAGAGTAGAAAATAGGCAGTCAAAGAATGGTAGATGGTGCTTCGAAAGGAAGAACAAGGTGCTTACTCACCGGTCTTCAGATAACGGAACTGCACAGAGGCAAGTAATAGTACCCTTAGCACGTAGTGACCAAGATAATAGATCAGCTCAGGATAGGGCATGGAGAGGGCACATAGGCATAAGGCGTATGCAGCAGAGAGCAGGGATATGGGCCAAGATTGAATAAAGAGGTCAGACTAAACAGAGACTCCAGTGTAACGGTACAATATGCAGATAGCAATGTTAACGCAGTTTAAAAGAGTGTTAACGACATAATTGAACCAGGGTTAGGATTAGCAAACAGATGTGTTAAAGATATAGGAAACATGAGGCATGGGTACATGAAGGGTAGACACAGCATCGACAGGAATCAGAGGTGGGTTGATGCAAGAAAAGAACCACCTGATATATGGTCGACACACAAACTCTTCAGATAGTTGAGGGAAGATATAGCAATGCAGCGCCTCAACATATATTCTTGGACCATTATTAGTAAAGGTACATGGGTTGTGTGGCATTGAAGATATTAATAGACCTGCGGGTACCTAAATATAATGCTTTTCTATGTCATGTTCATTATTATGTGATGTTGTTAGCTCATGCATTGGTACACAAGATGGAAAGTTGTGGTATTGATGTGTTGATAATATGGTAGTCGACTATGACTACTTGGTGTATTATTTAGTGTGGTAGCTAAAGGAAGATGGAGTCATACTTAGGGCTACCCAGGCAATATGTCGGGGTCACATATTTAATAAGTTTTAGTCTCCCAACATTTGAAAACGATGTTTTCTTTTAAGAGGGGGGTAATAACATATGCCTGGGTCATTGACATTGAGGTGAGTGACCTTTGTAGCCTAACTAGGAGAAAAACAACCAGCCCTGAGAAATAATGGTGAGGGTAGATGGAGACCCCCAGGGTGGATGGGGCGAGAGACAGTATATTTTGGGTGAAGTGAGGAGACTTGGGAGGTCAGTTGAAGCTGGGACCAACTGAGAGTTGGGTCGCTTTGGACAGTTGATGTTTTGACGCCGAGCAGATCGGTAGTCGAAGAAGTGGGAGCTTAGACTGACTGCGGTCAGATCTGTTGTTGTGTTGTTCTCCCAGTTGTGAATGCAGGCCTAAAACCCAGTGGGGGTTGGATAGTTAATGGAGGCCTGAACCCATAGTGGGTTGGATAGTTAATAGAGGCCTGAACCCAGAGTGGGTTGGATAGTTAGTGGAGGCTAGACCCAGTGTGTGGGTCGTATTGTGTGAAATCCAGCCATGGATAGTAGCTGGATTACCTGTCTTGTGAATTTGAGATTCAGCAGGCCTTGAGAAGACAGTGATGTGTGCTGGTTAAGTTGTGAGGAGGATATTTATATTCTATGGATTATATTGTTTCTGGATATATAAGGATGTTCCGTTTGTCCGTGTTCTTTCTGTATTAAAGGATTATGTGCGCCAACTCAATCTTGTTTAATGACTGATGGGTGTGTATTACTGGGGTGAGTTGCATTGTGAGACAGTTAGATAGCTCAATTGACACACCAGGAGCATCGTTACCTAGACAACGACCATATCACGCACTTATCATCAAGAACTTCGTGATAAAATGCCTTAGTATAATCTATGAAGCACAAATATATGTCTTTCTTTGTCTCTACTGATCTTTCTAATAGTGTTCGTAATGTGTATATTACATTGGTTGTACCTTTTTCTTCCACAAATCCATACTGTTCTAACAATATATAATAAAATAATAATATATTACTAGAACTTTAGGACACACAATCAAAACAAACATATATACATATCAGATATCTAAGCACATGGATAACATCAGATGGTAGATGCATCACTGAGACAAAGAGCAAAATAGGACAAGCAAAAACTGCATTCTATCACATGAAGAACGTTTTGTGCAACAAGTCACTGTCTTTGAAAGTCAAGAAAAGAGTTCTTGCATGTTACATAGAGCCAGTTGTAACATACGACTGCGAGTCCTGGACAATTAGTAGGCCTACTTCTTCTTCTTCAGCGTTCCGAGCCATTGAGGTTCTTTGCTGCAGATACAATCCGTCTCCATTCGTCTCTCTGGTTGACTTTCTCTTGCCAGTCGTTGATTCCAAGCGCTTGTAGGTCTGTATATATATTATCTCTCCACCGTCTTGTTGGTCTACCTCGGGGTCTACGGTCATATATTTCCTGAGTGTAAAGGCGAAAAAATCAATGGAAGCCTTGGAGATGTGATTTTATAGAAGAATGCTGAAAATTAGTTGGACAGCCAAGAAGGGCAATCAGGATGTTTTAAGGGAAGCTGAGTCGCAAAGACAACTTATCACAAACATCAGAAAGAGGCAGTCCTCGTTTTTTTTTTTTTTTTTGGCCACGTTATGAGAAGACAAAAACTGGAACATGTTATGACAACGGGAAAGTTTTGCGGAAAGAGAGATAGAGGAAGACAGCGTGAAAAGATTATAGACAATCTTGTGTCATGGCACGGAAGGGAGTCAACACACGAAGTGATCCATGACGTCGGAGATAGTAATTTGTGGAGAGGTATGATCGTCCACGTCGGCCGGCAAGGCACTGGATGATGATGATACATACCCTACTAGGACCTCAGTCCACGTAAACAAGATAATTAACGCTGAGGGCGTAGATAAGAATACTGTAATAATATCATTAAAACTCAGACAAATGTCAATGAAATAAGTTTTAATAAAACACAGCACAACTGTCCGACGTTTCGTTAATGACTACCTTTGTCTTGAACTTAACAAACATAGATCAGTCTTATTTAGCTAGCTAACTAACTAATTAAACAAAGTAACTAACTACCGTCATCATTTGTCGTCTTTTATCCTACTGCTTTTGCCGTGAGGAGTCGCACAGAGGAGGCAGATGCCATTTTCTGTGTTTCGCTTGTCTTTTTGTTTGTGCCAAAGTCATATTTGGTTTCTTCAATGCCTCTACTTTTACCCCATCTAGTTACCCCATTCTGGGTTGTTCCCTATCCTTGTATCCCCATATTAACAAGTAGAACGCTCTAGCCACTGGTTGATCTTGTACCATTCTAACCAACTTAATCTACACGGATGGCTCTGTGCTCAGAGGTAAAATAAGTGCTTGGGGGTTTGTGATGAAGATTGGTGGGCGATGTTTGGTGCAGGAGAGCCTGGCATATGATACAACAACATCTAGTCTGAGAATAGAGGTAGGGGAAGTCACGGGATCGCTTCGCTAACTGGAGGATAAACAGCACACGCATGTCGTGATTGTAACGGTCTCACAAAGTGTGATGAGAAAAGTGCAGAAATTCATGCTTCGGCAGAGTGGCAGGCTTCCATTCAAGAATTTAAAAAAAAGGACATAATCTGGAGTTTTGCCCCAGGACATGCTGGTGTGGTGGGAAACGGGCAAGTGGGCAGATTGGCTGGGTCTGCACTACTGGGTGGGTGATTGGTGCATGATAAGGCAGATGTGGTCGGGGCTTTTTGGCATCGTGTGTATAATGAAGAAGAACAGACAGATCACGGGAGAATGGTGCTGCAGGGAGTGACCAGGGGATCTGGCCGACACTCAGGACTCCGAGAAAAGGCAGATGGGCACATAATGAGACTGCTACTAGTACCATTAGTATTGGGACTCTTCGCTGACTGTTAAGATGAGGACGGCGCACTAGTGGCAATGTCTCGGGTGCTGTAATGTCTGCTCTTGACTCCATATCATTATAACATTACCCCTACCCCGTTCGACCTTAGAAGATAAGTTATATTAGGGTCCATCGCCTGGCTCCGATTAATCATCCTGTGACAAGAGTCAGCCACAAATAGGATATTAATTTGACGGTGATTGTTGTCCAAAGAGGATAATGGCTGACTAACTCTTGACTCAACTCAACTCAACTAACTAACTAACTAACTAGTGTAATGTGATACTTTCTGTACGAGAAACGCGGTATAGAAAACACGCATATGTGTACGAGTGCACAAAGCCACAGTACTGATAACAGACAACTTCATGAGTTACAGGTGCCCGCCCGCCCTGGTTTCAATACCATAACCAGGTAACTGGGTTCCAGGTCCCGACCAATTTCTCGGTTATCCCCCTTGTCACGCTCCCTCAAAGGTCATCGTGACGTCACGAAGGAGACAAAGATGGCGTGCCATACAAACGGCATGTGAAAGTCACAGCGCCAACATCCCAACGGCCGTGGATCTTTTCTTCGTTTCGACGCGGCTAAAACGCCCCGATAGATTCGTAAACTTGACATGCAGTCAGTGGCCCAGTATGGGAGAATCGTCGCCCGAGCCATTGCTGCCGGAATCCACAACGAATTTCAACTGAAAAGTCCGTTTGACAAGCCGAAAGAGCCTCTTCATTTGGTGACGGGGGCTTCGGGGTTCTCCAAGTCTCTAACGAAGTCTAGCAATTTTACTAAGTGGACTTTTGGTGACGATGCGTATTTTATATCCAGGAACAGATATGCTGATGTTATAGGTAGGTTGTCCATTCATGTGACGGTGTGTTTTAAGTGTGAAGTGGTTGTTAAGTCATGCGAGGTTCCTGTCACCTTGAAATCTACACTTGTGATCTGGGGTCGGAAGCGATCATCTGGGGTCAGGTCAGGACAGAAACATCCTTGTTGTTTAAACGGCAGAAAGTATAAGACATAATAATAATAATTAATATATCCACTGTTTAAATGTTGAGCATTTTCTTTTTGAGCGTTCAGGGAAACTTAATGGTTTTGTCTTTCTTTCAATTTCACATGTAAACAACTAAACTATGTTGCCTTTCTTTGTTTTAGCGATCTAGGGACATGAAAATCATATATGTTCTCAGTCTGTTCTGTCTCACACTTAGTCCCGAGAACTTTCTTTTTCTGTCAAGATTTTCCTTTATTCAGATCTGTATGTGTCTTTTTAAAATGGCCCTCACTCTTCATTCAAAGAGATAGGTCTTGTTTATATTGGGTCTCAGTCTGAAATGAGATCTTTGTTTGTCTTGTCTTTGATTCATTCACCAACACCCAAGTAAAGTAGTTCTCCATATGATTTACAGTTTACAGGCACCAAAGTTGTGTTGTCTTTCACTTATAATTCACAAACACCCAAGTAGTTAGTTCTCCATATGATTTACAGTTACAGGCATCAAAGTTGATGTGTTGTCTTTCACTTATAATTCACATACACACAAGTTAATGCTCTTTCACTTATTCACATACACCCAAATTAATGTTGTTTCACTTATCTTTCACATACACCCAAGCTAATGTTCTTTTATTTATCTTTCACATACACCCAAACCAATGTTCTTTCATTTATCTTTCACATACACCCAAGCTAATGTTCTTTCACTTAAATCTTATCATTCACATACACCAAAGCCTGTGTTTTTCATTTATCATTCGCATATACCTGAGTAAGTCATTCACTTATTCACATACACTCAGGCAAGTCTTTCACTCATTTGCAGATACAAGCAGTATTTTTGTTTTTCACTCATTATCCCAGCCATATGTTTTGTCTTTCATCATTCACAGACACCCAAGTCAGTGTTTTGTCTTTCACTCATTCACAAACATCCAAGTAGTGTCTTATTCCCTGTACTAATTCAAGAACACAACATTATTATAATCCAGGGCTTATACATAGGCCCAGAATCTTGTTTGTGTTCACATCATCATAATAAAAGGAGCCCACCGTACACATGTGACATTAATAATGTCACATTCTTAAACTAAGATTAAGGAAAATGCATATCTTTATCCTGATAAGCACGACATAGCATGCCAATATTCTCATATCCTCAATCTATCACGCCAATAATCTGATAACCAGATCTATCACTCTCATATTCTCACATCCACCATATATCACTCAGTCATCTGATATCCAAATCTATCACTCTCATATTCTGATATCAACAGTCTATCATGTCCATATTCTGATAATCAACAATCTATCATGTCCATATTCTGATATCAACAATCTATTATGTCCATATTCTGATATCAACAATCTGTCATATCCATATTCTGATATCAACAATCTATTATGTCCATATTCTGATATCAACAATCTGTCAAGTCCATATTCTGATATCAACAATCTGTCAAGTCCATATTCTGATATCAACAATCTATTATGTCCATATTCTGATATCAACAATCTATCATGTCCATATTCTGATATCAACAATCTATCATGTCCATATTCTGATATCTGCAATCTATCACACAGACGACCAGATTGTGGATGCAGAATATTGGCATGATAGATTGTCCCTCACTCTCTGCTTGACCCTCCCCTATGATTGTCCCTACTCTATAATTGTCTCTCTTTTTATGCTATATGCTACCCACCTCCTTCACTTATCACCGTCCCTTCCTAGAGCTTCCTCTCTACCGTCCACCTCTCCTTGCTCATCTCTTCTCACTATTTATATTCTCAGTGTCGACACGTGTTTTAAAAGCTGTACTGTAGACCCTTGAACGTATTGTTGCTTTTAAACAAAATCAGGTCAGTCTTAAAGATCACTAACTGAACACTGCCAGGTGTTAGCTTCACTGGGTGGGTTTTCTTTATGCTGATGTGAGCTGGATCCTGGTTATTCTTGGAAGATCCTGTTTACTCTTGGAAGATCCTGTTTATACTGAATATTAAAATGTGCTGTTAATGTGTGAAACACAATATCTGTTCCTCCTCTCTTTCACTATATATTGTATGGTTAATGTATGAAATACAATCTCTCTCTCTCTCTCTCTCTCTCTCTCTCTCTCTCTCTCTCTCTCTCTCTCTCTCTCTCTCTCTCTCTCTCTCTCTCTCTCTCTCTCTCTCTCTCTCTCTCTTGTATTTCTCCATCATCTTTCATGTTGCATCTCTCTTGCTTCTCCTCTCCCACTCTCTCTCTCTCTCTCTCTCTCTCTCTCTCTCTCTCTCTCTCTCTCTCTCTCTCTCTCTCTCTCTCTCCCTCTCATACCAGCATAGGACTGTGAAGTGTGGACAACTCAGAAGCATTGTTTGGCCAAGAGTAGACAACTCAGGAGTGTGGAATATCAATGAGTAGACAACTCAGGAACTTGAAGTGTCAAGAGTAGACAACTCAGGAGTGTGAAGTGTCAAGAGTAGACAACTCAGGAGTGTGAAGTGTCAAGAGTAGACAACTCAGGAGTGTAGACTGTCAAGAGTAGACAACTCAGGAGTGTGGACTGTCAAGAGTAGACAACTCACGAGTGTGAAGTGTCAAGAGTAGGCAATTCAAGAACATTGAGCTGTCAAGAGTAGACAATTCTGCAGCATTGGACTGTCAAAAATAGACAGCTCAGCAACTTTAGGATCAACAATCCTTCCTTATGTCGCTATAAGGGCAGTCAGCAGGAGAGAAACTAGGCCCTGGTAGTTGTGTGTTTAACTGTTGATCACACATGGAGGTCACTATTATTAGAACCAGGTATGAAAACCTGTTTGTGTGTGAACCGGTTCCTGCATATGTGAAATGTGCATTCCATGTGTTCCTAATTGTATCTGTGTGTGACTAAAAAAACTTGAGTTTTTCTAACATGACTACATTTGAGTAGGTCAAGCAAAGCTGCATTTCAGAAAATGAAATATATCTTATGCACATATCGCTATCATTGAACCTAAGAAAGAGTACTGAAATATAATATAAACTTGTTTTGCTGTGTGGCTGTTGTAGATGAGGACAGAGCATGTTTTGGAATGTCTTGAGTGCTGTGATGTTGGTTCTTGGCTAAACTCAACTCTACGGAACTCTGCTGTATGGCAGTGAGTCATGGAATGTGAATGAACAAATTAGGAAGAGATTGGAAGCAACAGAGATGTGGTTCCTCATTTGAAAATTGTGAATACCTTGGACTGCCAGAGTAACTAACAATGATTGCCTAGAAGAGGCTCATGAAACTAGAACATTATATATAACTATACGAAGGAAATAAACAGCAATCTTTGGTCATGAGGAGAAATGGGAAAAAACAATGGAAAACATGATGACTGGAAAGATCATTGGGAAGAGATACAGAGCAGAGGCAGACCAAGAGAAATTATGCTGGATGGACGAGACAATGGTCTGGAGGAATATCATCAGCAGAGTTGGTCAAGAACACGAGAGATTGAGATTCATAGAGTGACATGAACACCTACGCCAGTTGGTGAGGCATATAATGATGACTGTCTTTCCACCCAGTTTCTTCTTCATCCTCCTCCTCCTGTTTCTCTTCTTCTTCCATCTGTTTGTCACGAGTAGGCAACTCAGAAGATGTGGACTGTCAAGAGTAGTCAACTCATGAGATGTTTACTGTCAAGAGTAGACAACTCAGGGGATTGGACTGTCAAGAGTAGACAACTCAGTGGATTGGACTGTCAAGAGTAGACAACTCAGGAGATTGGGCTGTCAAGAGTAGACAACTCAGGAGATGTGGACTGTCAAGTGTAGACAACTCAGGAGATTGGACTGTCAAGAGTAGACAACTCAAGAGATTGGACTGTCAAGAGTAGACAACTCAGGAGGTGTGGACTGTCAAGAGTAGACAATTCTTTAGCAGAGTTTTTTCAGTGTTTAATGCAGGATTGCTGTCTCCTTATCCCCTTCTCACTCATTCTCTTATGCTCTCACTCCCTATCTCTTGCTCTCCTTCTCTATTTCTCTCTCTCTCTCTTTGTCTCTGTCTCGTGCTCTCTCACATGCACTTGCCCTCTCTCTCTCTCATGCCCTCTATATCTGTCTCAAACACTCTCTCTCTCTCCCTTATGCTCTCTACCTGTCTGTCTCACTGTCTCTATCTCACACTCTCTCATGTTCTCTGTACTTGCTCTCTATCCTTCCCTTTCTCTCCCTATCTCTCTCTCTCTCTCTCTCTCTCTCTCTCTCTCTCTCTCTCTCTCTCTCTTTCTCATGCTGTCACTCTCTCTCTCTCCCATCCTAGTATTGAAAAGGAAAATGGTTAAATAAGATTGTAAGATAACTTTACACTTAAGCCAGAAGACAAACAAAACTTTTTCCATCTACAGCATTGTATTTTATTTCTATTTGAACCAGGAGTGGCAGATGGGGTCGGTGGGTGGAGGAACTATGGGATTGATCCGTCCACATTTCCTCGAACACTGATGCTGGTGTGTGAGAGGATGGTCAGGGAGGGCCACTGTACACCTCAGTCCCCTGCTAAAATCATCGCTGCCGGCTACAGCGAGATGATGGAGCAGAAAGTGCCAACATTAGGTCAGTTTGTGGACAGTTGACCATTAGGTCAGCTTGTTGTTTCTCACAGGTTTAAATACGAGAGGAGTGGCATATGGAGTTCTAGAGACTTTTCTAGTGATACTATTCTCGGGTTTTCTCAATGTGTGTCCAATCCAGAGCCAGCATCTTTTCTTCATCTCTTGGTTCACTGGTATTTAGTTATCTCCATGAGATCCACATTGAGGATTCTGTCATACCATTATATTCCTTCTATTTTGAGCAGAATTCTTTGGACTGCCCGGATTACTAACAACGATTGCCTGGAAGAGGCTAATGAAACTATAACATTATATACAACATTAAGAAAGAAACAAACAGCTTTCTTTGGTCCATGTGATGAGAAGAAAGGCATTGGAGAACATCGATAAGACAACTGGAAAATCAAGAGGAAGAAAACAAATGAACTAACTTTATTTTGAAAGGGTCACAAATTGAGCACGCTGGCCCGTTTTACATTCGGCCCTTCCAATCACTAATCTTTTGTTCATCATTGTGCATGTTACATTCACATAGAAAAACAAACATTGTCAAATGAATGTTGTAAACATAAGCAATGCATACTACCATGTTATAAGACAGGCAGGCAGGCAGACACTCGTACACACGCGCATTCATAAACACATACATACAATCCTGAATACATACTTACATCATTTACGCAAACTCTCACAGTTATGCACCCACTCGATAACACACAAATAACACACTCTATCGCATACACATATCCAGCCATCCATCATGTGCCATGCCGATAAGCGTAGGCGGTCATGTTCTGCCATCTCACTCGATCACCAGAGTCATGGATCAGCTCTGTGTTCCTGTCTCGACCATGCCACGTGGCCAAGCCATCCAGATATTTACTTCTCGGTCTTCCCCTTGGTTGGTCTCTTCCCTTCGATCTTGCCAGTCGTCACTAAATTCTCCAATTTATTTCTTCTCATAACATGCAAAAAAAATTTTGACTGTCTACGTCTAATGTCTCTAATCAGTTTACGATCTTCATAAACATATACTTTCTCACAATCACAAGTTTACTAACAAAAAGTTTACACATGTGTACTCTCTCTCTTTCGCCCTCTCTTTTTTTTTTTTTCTCACTCACATCCATATATTCCTATTCATGCATACAACAAGGCACACACGTACACTCCTTCCCTTACACAGGCAATTAACGCATACACACTTTCACACACGCAAATACACAAATACTCACAGTCGCATATCCACACAGTTGCACACTTCCTTACATACTCGCACATAAACCCACTCACAATCGCAAACACTAAATCATTCACGCAATCATGCTTGCTCTCTCTTATGCCCATATATATTTAATCCTACATATCATCACGCTCGCATACTCACTCTGCTTCACACAGTCACTCAAATCAATATAGACTCCCACACTTTCACACACGAGAGAGGCAGAGGCAGACCCAGAGAAATGATGCTGGATGGATTGAGCGGGTGGCATGGAGGAATATCAGCACAGTTGATCCAGAACATCAACGACCAAGATCTGTAGAGACATGAACGCCTATGCCAGCTGGCAGGGCACTTGATGATGATGATTTTGTGCAGGCACCAATTTGTGAACATTTGTAGTTTATGTGTGGTTGTTTTTGTTGTTCTCCATATTTCTCATCCACGCAGTAGTACTGATTTAACTTTAGATGTGAAGATTCTAAGTTTGGTGCTAAATTTAATTTCTTTTGACTCCACAAATTCCCTAGTTCTATAAAGGCTAGACTAACGCTGAAACACACTTACATACTGACACCTTAATATACACTCACTCACATGCGCACAAATATACTCACACACATACACCCAACCACTCATTTTCTCACACACACTCGCACTGACTCACTCACGTGATAATAAACCCATTCACTCACATAATTCACATATATTTACACAGATTAAAAGCCTTCTGTATTCTTATTCTGATATCTGTATCTGTTCCACCCTCTTTGCCCATCACATACCAGTTGTATTTATTTATCTGTGTTTCAATTTCTGTCCACCCGCCACTAGGCAGCAGTACAGCTTGCATTGTATCCCTCCACCGAGAGGAACGCACAATTTACTCGGCAAATTTAGGGGACAGTGGCTTCTTAGTCATCCGAGACGGAGAGGTGGTCCACCGCTCCACTGAACAACAACACTACTTCAACACTCCATACCAGCTGGCGGTGGCGCCCCCGTCACAAGACGGCCAGTGGCTCAGTGACAGGTGGGTGTTTTGTCTTGGCGTTCGTTATTTCTGATTTGTTTGTAGGAGGGAGAGGATTCTGGTCTGTTGTAAGTAAAGGTCATGTTTATGTGCCTAAAGGCACACTGAATATATGGTGCTAGACACACATTTCTACTGAGCAATCGCTGGATGATGTGATCAGTTTCATGTCGGCCACTTGTACTGCCTATAGCATTTGCTGGTACCCATGTTTGGCGGGGAGGCCAGGTTTGTATGTAAAATTTGAATCCACCAAAATGTGGATCACGCCCTTCACTATTGGTACGGCAGGTGAGTGTCTGGTCACTACATATACTACTGTCACCCAGCCATCTTGACAGACGATAGTTTGTTACACTGTGCTTCAAAAAAGGAATAACTACAACCCATGGGAACCAGGGATGTAGATATACCTCTCCATGGTACAATGCCTAGGCTGAACTATAGAGACCATGTGTTGCCCATGCAGCATGATCCCTCTCTCGGCCTGTCTAGTTTAGTCCAGAGGAAAGGTAATACCAATACATCTGCAACAAGACAAGCTGCGGGATTGACAAAGCAATGCTCTAACTAACTGTCCACCTGTCGGAGCTTTGATCCTAGACCAGTTGCCATCCAAGGCTTTGGGCTTGGTCTGCCTTGCCATGACATTTTGTCTTTAGGTTGCATTTACTCACACTAGGATAAGGCTTGTACTCTCTTGGTTGCGCTCCTCCGCCTGAAGCCGTTAGCACAATGTGGGGTGTTGGGTTTGGTAAGCGCCACCAAACAAAAAGCAGGTTGTACCAACTACTGTCATACAGCCACTACATATAGTGAACATCTTGTGAGAAATTTAGAGGATATGAGAGGAATTGCTGGGGGGGGGGGGGGGGGGGGGGGGGGGGACATAATCTTTAATAATTCAAAACAACGTTTCCCCTTAGTTAATTTAAACAGACTCTAAAAACATTTATGATTTATTGCCTGGCATATTTCACCATTTAAAATCTTTAGTAACATAACATATGCAGCTGACACAGTATTGATTGGAAACAATGAATAGGGTTGAGTGAATCCTGTTATTGTACACCACGAGCAACTAGCGTTAGAATTCAATTGTGAGAAGACTTCAGAACTGTGTGCTCTGTTTTCTAAACCACGTTCTCACTTCACATTCAACTTTGGCATCATTCGCGGAATGTCTCCCGCCAAGGTGGGTTTTCAATGGACTTAGCCCTAGCGATTTCCCGTAAAGCAGTGCATAGTTGGGTAGAAAAGTTACGAAGTCGAGTCAATAAGTCAGTCACACAGTTCTGTTGGATGGCAGGTAAATGAAAACAGGGCGCGCAAATTTATGCAGCCTGTTTGGGAGGACTGATAAAATGATGGGATAAGTGCATCAATGTTGGTCGAAATTATGTTGAGAAATAAAGGGACAATGTATGTATAAAAATAAACTGGTTTCAAGTTGTTATCATTGTTAGTTATTTTTCTACAGCCATTTGGGATTTACTTATTAACTTACCCTCGCATATTAGGGGCGTTCATTTGAAACCCATTCCAATGGCTTTATTACAAAAGCATGAAAGAAACATTAACAGATGTAAAATTAAACAAAGCATTCATTTTGAATGAATTATGCAACATGGGTTGGTCAGAAAAAGTCGCTGTAGGCATTCAGGCAAGCATCCCATTGCTTAGGTAGGCGGCGAATGCCGTCCGCAAAAAAAAAAGGATTGTAGTTGCTCACTGAACAAAGTGTTTACCATGTTCATTACTTCTGCATCTGTGTGAAATCGTTGCCAATTAAGAGCTTTTTTTTAGAGGTCCGACCAAATGAAAATCACATGGTGACAAATCAGGACTATAGGATGGATGTTGCAGAATTTCCCACTTTTTCCTTGCTAATGCTTCACATCACGAGAAAGCATGCCGGGTCGTTTATTCTTGATGGCTTTTTGCAGCTTGTCTAGTGTTTGCAAGTAGTGGGTAGAGTTGATGTTGACACCAGGTTCTTTCAAGTCGGCCAACAATAACTCTTCATGGTCATAAAATATGCTCAGCATAACCTTACTAGCGGAAACCTGTAACTTGATTTTTTTGGCTTTTGGTGATCCAGCATGCTTCCATTGCATGCTCTCTCTTTTGCTGCTCGGCTCAAAGTGGTGACACCATGATTCATCGCCTACCACTATGCAGAAGAGAAATGCATCACCCTCCACTCTGTAATGCAGCAAGTGGTTCAAACACCATCCCATGCGTTCCTCTTTTTAGTGGTCGGTCAACATCTGTGGTACCCACTGTGAACACACCTTCTGATATTGCAGTTTCTTACGAACGACCTTTTGAATTGTCCCAATTGACACATCAAATTCTTTTGCTAGAGAACGTATGCTTCGACAACGGTTCATCTGTACTGCTGCATCAATTTTGGCGATGTTTTTTTTTGTTGTTGTTGCAACAATATGCGCTTGAGCCGACCGTCAAAGATCTGTCGTGAACTGACGTGCTTTCCGAAACATTCGTGCCTAGCCTGTCACTGTTGTATTCGACACATATTTGATACCGTACGCTGCCTGCATTCTTCGATGAATGTCCACTGGTCGACATCCTTCATATGAAAGAAACTGAAACACCACTCTTTGAGCTTCTTTGGGCAGATTTTGGATCAATCCAGCTATTTTCTCAATGGTCAGAAACAGAACCTATGCATCATGGGATGATAAACACTTGCTCTTTTATTCATTGGTCAGTACTTATCACATGACTATGACATGATCATGTTCAACGTACGCAATTACATGCAGTGCGGCACGAATGGATTTCAATTGGATGCCCCTTATATAAGCGCATTTGCGGTTGGACATCTGATTTTGATTTCTCTGTAATACACAGAAATATCAGTTGAGGAAAACTCCTGAGGCCATTTATACCGCATATAAGCATGTTCATGGGTATTGGTTGCATTCATAGGAGCAGAGGGACAAATTAGTCATCAGAAGATATTCTAAACCAGTGGTTCTCAACCTTTTTTGGCCCATGCACCCCTTCACCATATGTTCAGAATGTCATTCCCCCCTTTGATATTTCCTCCCTATAAATTCTTCCCCCTCGTCCCTACACAGTATACGTAAAAATGGAAGCTAAATTTAATAACACATGCAAGATCAAGTCTAGACTTCTACATAAAACGTGATTTACGGGTCTACTTACGTTATAAAACGAATTTCAGAAGGGCAAGAAGTACAAAACTGTAAAGTATTTGTTGAAAAACAATATCAAGTAATCAGTTCTTGTATTAACGCGATGTTGAAATAATTTTAATTCCCCCACCCCCTAGAAACCCTAGAATTCCCCACCAGTTGAGAACCACTGCTCTAGACAATATAACACTTGAAAGCTTTAGAAACCATACCTTGTTTTGAACTTTTTTTTTTTTTTTGGATTTTGTTTGCGCTCGCTCGCTTTGAACTCAAGCATAGTCAATACACACTATTTATAGTAGTGAAGGACTGAATTTTGCGCGTGGATTAGCTTTCCTTATTAACATTGTCCCTCGCCATCAGGCGAACCAACTCCTGACTCCAGAGGTACTTGTAATTTACGTCCCCAAGTCAAGGGTAAGAAGTCAACATTTTAATCCAGCTGTCCTGTGTAGGTGTTGAGCCGCTTACCTCTGCATCAGCACATCAGATATTTAAGAACGTGTGTTCTTATCCATTCAGCAATGCTGACCTCCATCGAGTTTTGTTTAGTTTTGTTTTGTTTCCTATCATCACTAATCACTAACAGTTATTTTTATGTTGAATTGTTTACATAGCCCCGAAATGGCCGAGAGCTCGTCTTTCAAGGTTGAAGATGGAGACATCTTGATGCTGGCAACAGATGGACTCTTTGACAACCTCAGTGAAGATATGATCCTCCGAACCCTTGCCTCACTTCATGTAAGTATGCAGTCTAACATCATCATCTGTTCCCTTCAAACATCAAGATATTGTCCTCCGAACCCTTGCCTCACTTCATGTAAGTGTGCAGTCTTATCATCATCATCTGTTCCCTTCAAACATCAAGATATGATCCTCCAAACCCTAGCCTCACTTCATGTAAGTGTGCAGTCTTATCATCATCACCTGTTCCCTTCTAACATCAAGAAATGGTCCTCCGAACCCTAGCCTCACTTCATGTTAGTGAGGTTTATCATCATCATCTGTTCCCTTCAAACAAGAAATGGTCCTCCGAACCCTAGCCTCACTTCATGTTAGTGAGGTTTATCATCATCATCTGTTCCCTTCAAACAAGAAATGGTCCTCCGAACCCTAGCCTCACTTCATGTTAGTGTGAGGTTTATCATCATCATCTGTTCCCTTCAAACAATAAATGGTCCTCCGAACCCTAGCCTCACTTCATGTTAGTGTGAGGTTTATCATCATCATCTGTTCCCTTCAAATAAGAAATGGTCCTCCGAACCCTAGCCTCACTTCATGTTAGTGTGAGGTTTATCATCATCATCTGTTCCCTTCAAACATCAAGAAATGGTCCTCCGAACCCTAGCCTCACTTCATGTTAGTGTGAGGTTTATCATCATCTGTTCCCTTCAAACATCAAGATATGATCCTCCGAACCCTAGCCTCACTTCATGTTATTGTGGGGTTTATCATCATCATCTGTTCCCTTCAAACATCAAGATATGATCCTCCAAACCCTAGCCTCACTTCATGCAAGTATGCAGTCTTATCATCATCATGTGTTCCCTTCAAACATCAAGATACGATCCTTCAAACATCAAGATACGATCCTCCAAACCCTGGCCTCACTTCATGTAAGTGTGGTTTATCATCAACTGTTCCCTTGAAACATTAGGCATTTACTTTTTCTCTCTATTTTACTCCCTCTCTCTCTCTTCAGTCTCATTCTCTCACTCTGTTTTTGTCTGTTTCCTTCCTCTTCATTCATCTTCCGACTAAAATGAATAAATGCTACAAAAAAAAAAAAAATAAAAGCCGTGGTCAACTGAAGCAGCAGTCAACTGAGTTTGTCCTCAAATGGAGGTGTTGTTGGCTTCTTTGTTTCTTCTTTGTTCCTTCTGTGTTCCTTCTAGGTTCCTCCTTGTTCCTTCTTTGTTCTATGTTCCATGTTCTGCTCATGCTGGCACTCCTACAACAAATGTTTAGCTGCCATTTTATCAGTTCCAGTTATATTTGTCTATCTTATTCTCTCTTTCTGTCTCTGTCAATCTGCCTCTCTCTCTCTCTCTCTCTCTCTCTCTCTCTCTCTCTCTCTCTCTCTCTCTCTTCTCTCTCTCTCTCACTCACTATGTCTCTCTCTCTCTCTTTCTCTCTCTCTCTCTCACTCACTATGTCTCTCTCTCTCTGTCTGTCTCTCCCTCTCTCTCTCACTCACTATGTCTCTCTCTCTCTGTCTGTCTCTCTCTCTCTCTCTCTCTTTCTCTCTCTCTCTCTCTCACTCACTATGTCTCTCTCTCTCTGTCTGTCTCTCTCTCTCTGTCTGTCTCTCTCTCTCTGTCTGTCTCTCTCTCTCTCACTCACTATGTCTCTCTCTCTCTGTCTGTCTCTCTCTCTCTCTCTCACTCTGTCTGTCTCTCTCTCTGTCTATCTGACTTATTTTCTCTCACTCTGCACAATATATAATTGTACAAAAGATGAGTGGTTGGAAGGGCCGAATGTAAGATGGGCCTGCATGCCCAGTTTGTGACCCTTTGATAATAAAGTATGTTCTCGCTCTCTTCTTTATTTTTCTTGCTCTCTCTCTCATGCACGTGCGCGCACACACACACTCACTCACTCACACAATCTCACTCCACACTCACACTCACTCACATGCGCGCGAACGCATGTGCACACGCACACACACACACTCACCTATCTACTTGTAATTTTAATGGCTTTGCTTGTACACACATTTTATCAACTGTGAAGCAGGCAGATTCTCAAACGACTTGGCTTGTAAGATCCATACATGAATTTTATGTTCAGCTCAGTATTAAATTATTTTCACCAGCCGGCCAGTCTCTTGGGCAACCAGCTAATTAGACAATCGTTACCACATGAACACAAAAACATTGGGTTGATATTCACTGCATTAGCACAAATCTGTTTGCTACATTGAGTGCATGTCTGTATTCTGTTGTTCCACTACAGTCGCAGAAAGAAGAAGAGAGGATACAGCACGCGGCCACTAGTATCGCGGAACATGCCTACAATCTTTCACTAGACCCTGATTATATGTCTCCGTTCGCAATGTCTGCGAGCAGCATCGGCATTGACTTGAGAGGTGGGTTTCTGTTGCTGGCTTGTGATTAGTTTCTGATGGTTTGATGTGAGTGGTTTGACATGAAATTAAATGATTGGTTTTACTGTGGTTTAACACTAGTTTTTGCATGCAGTTTGATATTGGCGCTTTCAATCGCGAGTAACTCATCATGTGTGACTGGGATTGTGACATATAATGTGTGACATGGCATGTGATGTGCGGGGTGTGACGTGATGTGAGGCATCTGGTATGTGATGTGTCATGTTTAGTTTAGTCGATGGAACACCATCACGGCACATGGGTGTAACTCATAAGTGCTCCGTTCTACTCCTAACTCTAGCCTGAGTCTGGAGAATCTCAGCTCAGTGCATAAACTCCGTAGCACTAGCGAGGATCCCGAAATACTTTGGGTAGATTTTTAAAATTTTGCCTGGGCAGCGCTGTTAGGCTACTCTTTTTCCATTTCCAACTGCCAAGGGATTTTTTACTTGCACAACAATACACACGGGCATCCGATCTCACTACCCAGAGACCAGGGGACATTTTGTTACTAGAGGTCCACGTGAAAAAATCAGCACTCAAGGCGGACACCATACCTCAAGACCAATCAGCCCCCTAACATGTGAATATTGTTAAGATTGTCATGAGTGTTCAGCATGTGACATCACAGTGTAGATGAACATGGTGATGTCATAACAGTTTAAAGATGGCCAGGGTGGTTCAAACTGGAGCGACATTTCACAACTCCGTGTCTATGACCTGGTCGTAAACATGTGATGGAAAATGAACCTGAGCACTTAGCAGCAAACCGTGACAGCTGGCAAACCTGATGGAGAAAGAATAAGGGAAAAACAGAGAGATCAGTTCTTAGTGCATTGGTCAGATGTCATAATCAGGACAAGGACAGAGACCTTATTTGAGACTGGTGATTGTCTTTTTAATGGCGGATCATGATCACCCAGACTGAACAGCATGCAACATGATGATGATGGTGGGCTGGCACCTGGCTGTCTTGACAGGTGATTGTTACATCGTGCTTCAGTAAAGGCATAGTAACTACAACCCATGGCGGGGACCAGCAATGGAGATATACCTCCCCATAGCACACATACACAACAGTTGGTTGCATAGCCTTTAAATGACTTAGCAGTCAACAACAGCAATTTTTGGCTGTTTGTGATTCCTAGGCAAGTTTACATTCAATAGTTTGCCATTGCTTTCTGAATGGCTGGCGCTCATACATGCCATTGTATGGAAACCACGCGCAAGGCAGTCTGCTTCTAAATCGCCTACAGCTGTGTTTCAAATGTAGGATTCAGAATTGTGTTTGTAACCCCTTCGCCACAGATCCAGTCTACATACACATAGCACAAAGCCAGGGCTGAATTGTAGAGACCATGTGTTGTCTTCCCCCCCCCCCTCTCTCTCTCTCTCCTCTCTCTCTCTCTCTCTCTCTCTCTCTCCTCTCTCTCTCTCTCTCCTTCTCTAGCTTACTTCAGAGGGAAGGTAACACCAATACATCTGGAACAAGACAAGCTTCAGAAGCTACTGGATCAGCAAAGCAATGCTCCAACTGTCCGCCTATCTTAGCTTTGATTCTGGACCAGTTGCCAGATTGGTGATAATATTGTGATAATAAATGGTGAAAAATGAGTCGATATCTTACTGTCACTGTCTTGTTTATTTCAGGGGGCAAACCAGATGACATCACATGTATAGTGGCCCGCGTGACATCCCAGTCAGACATCTTCATGTGATGCTGATTGGAAAAGGTTGAGTTGCGAGGCTGATTGAAGAGGCTGAGTTGTTAGGCTTGCTTCCAGGATCCAACTGCGTGTGTGAGAGCCATTCTGAATGGACACGTGTGTGATAATGTTTGTACTAGTGATGTGTGAATTGTTATAGGTGTGGTAGTAGCGATGGACAGGTTGGTTTATGTGCGGTAATGTTTTGATATAGTGATAGGATGGATAATGTGATACTAAAGATAGGTAAATTGATGTGCTTGTGTAAACATGTGGTGTGTACTATTGATGGATGAATTACTGTGTGGGTGATTGTTGCTGCAGTTAAAGGATGGGTTGTGCTGGGTGGCAAGGTGAATAAACTTGTAAAGATTTGAGAGGGGTCACTGTATGAACTTTGTGTATAATTCTGCTAGATGTTAGCAGTGGTGAGATTTTGACCAGATCGTTTGGTGGGATCTGGTTAAGTGCATTTGATGGAATTCTGGTTAAGAGAAAAGAGGGTTTGATGGAATTCTAGTTAAGATAGAGAGTTTGGTGAGATTCTGGTTAAGATAAGAGTGGTTGATGGAATTCTGGTTAAGATAAGTGCATTTGATGAAATTCTGGTTAAGATAAGAGGGTTTGGTGGGATTCTAGTTAAGATAAAAGTGGTTGATGGAATTCTTGTTAAGATAAGTGCATTTGATGGAATTCTGGTTAAGATAAGAGGGTTTGATGGAATTCTGGTTAAGATATGTGCATTTGATGGAATTCTGGTTAAGATAAGAGGATTTGATGGAATTCTGGTTAAGATCAGTGCATTTGATGGAATTATGGTTAAGATAAGAGGATTTGATGAAATTATGGTTAAGATAAAAAGGTTGGTGGAATTCTGGTTAAGATAAGAGCTGTTGGTGAGGTTCTGGTTCAGACGAGCAGTGTTTAGAATTCTTGTAAGGTTAGGTTGGGTAGGTTTCTGGCAAAGACAAAAGTGGCTAATGGAATTCTGGACAAATAAGTAGTGCATCTTCCACCCATTATCTGGCACTTGAGTGCAAAACCTTGTCCTTCATCTAAGGCTATTCTGACACCTGGCCGTCTTGACAGGCGATTGTTTGTTACATTGAGCCTAAAAAAGACAACTACAACCCATGATGGGGACCAGGAATGGAGTTTTAACTCTCCATATTACAAAACCTGGGCTGGATTGTAGAGATCTTGGGTTGCTCATGCAGCATGATCCCTCTCTCGGCCTGCCTAGTTTATTCCAAAGGAAAGATAACAATTACACCTGGAACAAGACAAGCTGCAGAAGCTGTTGGATCAGCAAAGAAATGCTCTAACTGTCCGCCTGTTGGAGCTTTGATCCTACACCAGTTGCCAACCAAGGCTTAGGGCCTGCCCTGCCATGACATATAGTCTTTAGGTTGCATTTCCTCGCACCAGAGTAAGGCTTGAACCCTCCCACTTGTGCTCCTCTGCCCGACTTTGTTGGCACTGTTAGCTGTCAGGTTTGGTGAGTGCCGCTTCATCTGAGATCAGAATGAATACATGTGAATGTATTGCTTTTGTTTAGCAATCATACAAATGTTGTTTGTATATATTGTACTGATTTATGCCAGATCAGAAATAATTCTTATTATATTATGTGTGTGGTTATGATTGCAAACAAAAATGTTGACTGAATTGGTGATGATTTTGTTTTTGCATCCCCTCCCATTCCATTTTTTCTCCACTAGGTGTGTCACTGCTTGCCTGATTATTTTTCTCAGAACTCCTCTTTTTTCTTCCCTTGTATCCATTTATTCCCACATTCCTACTATTTTTCTGTTATCTTTTTCTCTTCCCCACATTCTTACTCTTTCTCTATTATCTTTATCTCTTCGAAATGTTTCCTTCTCTATATCTTTTTCTCTGAGAACTTCTTCCTTCCTGCAGGTAAAGAGATCAGGAACATCATTGTCACTGTATCTGTGCTCATAGAAGAAGGTCTACTTGGCCAAAAGGTTTAACCACTTAAACGTTCTCTTCTGTGGGTTTATTACACATGAAAGTCATTTGGAAAAGTCATTTTCAGAATGCAATGGCAAACTACTGAAAGTAAAATTGCCTAGTAAATCACAAATGGCTAATACGGGCTGTGTGTGCCTGCAGCATCCTGTAAAGTATGTGCAACTTGTAAAGTGCTCATGGACAGATGTGCTGACATGAGACTTGTAAAGTGCTCATGGACAGATTGGCTCGCATGCAAAAGGACCTGTATCTATATTTTGTGGGCTGATTAAAAGCTATTGAAGAAGTGAACTTTCCAGAACGTTTTGAATTCAGCATGGCCTGAATATAGTAGATAGAGGTGACTTGGTGATGTAGTGGCTAGACGCTGACCTGCTGGTCGTGGATTCTAGTTCACGTCGAGGTAGATTTTTAAATAACTGTGTACTGGAGATAGGAAAAGTCTCAGGATAATGACTGTACTGGGTTACTGTGTCTGATGTCAACTGCAATGAATTTGCGAACTGATCAGTTGTGAAAAAGCTTTAGATACTGGTGATTAAAAAAAACAAGAGGCAGGTTAAATATTTTGGCAACGTTATAAGACATAACACTCATATCAAAATCATAATGGAGGGTATGGTTGAAGGCAAGTTAGCAAGAGGTAGACAATGATACAACCGGGAAGATAACATCAAGAGATGGACAAACAGCAGTCTGACAGAATGTACAGTCAAGGCAAGAGACAGACAGGCTGTTGGAGATCCATTACAGCCAACCTTCATTGTGGAGATGGCACCTGATTTATTGATTGATTGGAAACATGGAACATCTTGAGGGGTTTAACGCCAGAGGCCAATATATAAATGTTGTGGGAGACACCAGTGACAGTTTTAATAGCAGAATCTGAAAGTTGTCTCAAACCATTCTGTCCGAGGTGATAGGGGAGACAGGAGAACGGGTTATCATGAAACAGTAGCAGAACTGATGTGTGGTAGTTTCCAGTTGGAGAGAGTAGGAGGAGGAATTATCATGAAATGGTGACAGAACTGATGCATGCTAGTTTCCAATGAGAGGAAGTAGGAGAAGGATTGATTGATTGATTTAGGAATCGACATCACAGCATTCGGGGCATTCCCATAAGTGCTCCGTCCCCATCCTCAGCAGCCAACGAAAAGTTCCAACACTAATAGTACCAGTAGCAATCTGATTATAAGTCCGACTCGCCTTTCCTCTGAGCGTTGGCCAGATCCCTTCGTCACTCCTCCTCGTCTCATTCTTGCCAGACCATGGTAATCCATTTGCTCCTCCGAGGTGTGCACGTGCTCCCACAAGGCCGCAACCACGTCTGCCTTGTCATGTATCAATACTCCACCAAGTTCTGCAGAGCCAGCCAATCTGTCCGCCTGTTCATTTCCCAGCACACCGGCATGCCCCGGAGAAAAGATCCAGGCGATGCTTGTCACCCATGACCTCCGAAGCGAAGCAAGCCACTCCGCACGAAGTCTGCCCATCCTCACCCTCGTCAGCATGCTTTCTGAGTCAGTTACAATCATGATGTGTGTGTGTGTCGTATTCTCCATCCAGCGGAGAGCCGCAGTGACTGCCTCCACTTCCATTCTTAAGCTGGATGTTGTGGTATCATATGCCAGGCTCTCCTGCCCCAAACATCGACCATTAGCTTTGGCTATGAACCCCCCGCCACTTCTCTCACCTCTTGACACCGAACCATCTGTGTAGATAATCACATCACTCGAGTGAGCATTGTCCTGAATTAGTTGCTGGATTTCCACTTCCGTGGCCCCTGCTGGCCACTCCCTGCACTCCCGGCTTAATATGATTATAACTCTGCACAGGTCTGACTGCTCCGCTGGCACTCTGACCCACTCCTCTCCACGCCTAATGTTCTCCAAGGGGCACACCTGTCTGATCGTATCCTCCGCCTGAGCCATCCATGATTTCCCTCTTATCAGTCGCTGACCCTTAACTGCGTCCAGCGCCTCATGCAGTGGGTGGTCTGTGTCTGCAGTTACTCTGAGGTATGCCTTCGCCTGCATAACCTTGAGCCTACCAGCAATAGTCGGCAGACCAAGGATGTAACGCATTCACACTACTGGGGTGTCTCTAGTGCATCCCAGAATGACCCACATAGCTTCGTTCTGTATGCGCTCTAACTTCACCAGCTGACTCTCTGAGACAGTGAGCAGACCTAATCCATAATCAATTACTGAGAGGATCAAGTGCTGGGATAGTGTGAAAAGCATTCTCTGCTCTATGTACATTGCAGTCATAGTTTTAAGTGCATTGAGTCCCTTTTGAGATCTTGTCACGACCGTCTCCACATGGTCCTTGAAGGATAGGCTCCTGTCAAATGTGATCCCCAGATACTTCAGTTTGTTCTCTCTGCTGACATTTCTACCATCTTTCGCGAGGCTTGGGACATCAGCTCTTGCAATCCTGTTGTCCAGAGAGCATCACAAAACAGCCGCCTTTTCCGGGTGGATGACAGCACTCATTTCTGTGCACCAGTTAATCACTTTATCTACTATCGCCTGTAACTCCTGGGCTGTTTGCTCCCTATCTCTCCCCTGCCTATATGCAAGAATATCATCTGCAAATGTTAGTATTCTTCCAACCCCTAGTGCTTCTAGGTTTGCAATCTTGCTCGTATACACATTAAAGAGCACCGGTGAGACTGCTGATCCCTGTGGCAGTCCCGGGGTTAAAATATGGCGGAATTATCATGAAACAGTGGCAGAACTGATGTGTGCTGGCTTTTAGAAAGTCCCATCTTCTGATATGCTCTGTATATAGAAAATGCAATGAGTAAATCACCAAAGAACGAGAAATAGAATCCGCAAATTCTACTAGAACACGATCACGAGTAACATAACGGACATTGTGACCAAAACCTTTGTAAGCACACCCATCCAATCACATAAAAACCTCTACATGTATATATATATATATATATATATATATATATATATATATATATATATATATATATATATATATATATGTATATATATATATAGAGAGAGAGAGAGTGTGTGTATTTTTAATGACTGCAGTGTTTGAGAATATTGCCGGTCCAAGTTTTGTATTCACCCTCTGTAAATTTCATGCAACATAATAGGTCAGTACAAAACTTGGACCGGCAATATTTTCCAACACTGCATAGTCATTAAAAATACACCCTGTATTATGTTTATGGAAGTTACTCATGTGTTTCCTTGCTGTGGGATGGAATCGGCGTGTATATACACCAGGTATATGTATCAGGCAGCTCAAACATTTTCAGAATCTAGGATACAGAATCTAGAAGAATGGTGGCAATGTCTTGTGTTTCAGAATCTAGAATACATCTAGAATAGCAGCTCAAACATTTTCAGAATCTAGGATACACTGTGATATCTAATGTATGATGTGACACAGGGATAAAGAACAGAATATCCATATCCAAACATTCTTTTACTAAAAAAGATAACATCGTCATATCCCACTTTTGTCATCGAGCGTCGTGGGGAGGAATAATTGATATGTCAGCGCCTGATGGATGGCACTGCATAGTGTCATTCTGTGTAATTGTGCATTGTCTGATGATGTCACTCCATTTTCTTCTTGGACGTCCTCTTGCTCTCGTAGCAGATCTTCTTGCTCTCATAGCAGATCTTCTTGCTCTTGTAGCAGATCTTCTTGCTCTTGTAGCAGATCTTCTTGCTCTTGTAGCAGATCCTCTTGCTCTTGTAGCAGATCTTCTTGCTCTCATAGCAGATCTTCTTGATCTCGTAGCAGATCTTCTTGGATGTAGGGCCACTGTTGTAGTTGATGGTGTTGCATTCTAACGAGATGGCCGAACCATTTGATCTTTTGCCTTTCAGTTTATGTGGCACATGAAAAAAAAAAGTGCCATGACAAGTACAAAACCGTGCTAGCTGAACGGTTGGTTGGACTGCTCTTTTGTGTGGATGTGAACCCTGAACAATAGTAACAACAGCCTGAGACGGTGGAGATGTGGCTTTTGAGAAGAATGGTGGCAGTGTCTTGTGAAGAGAAGAATGGTGGCAATGTCTTGTGAAGAGAAGAATGGTGGCAATGTCTTGTGAAGAGAAGAATGGCGGAAATGTCTTGTGAAGAGAAGAAAGCATATGCTGAGGTAAGGGCCTGCCCGATTGGATAAGAGCACTCGTTCCTAAACTTCTTGTATGCTGATGGTAGTGGGTTCAACCTCTGCACCAGTCAGATGGACTAAAATGTTAACTTCCCATCGTTGACTTGGGGACGTAAGTTACAAGAACCTCAGAAGTCAGAGTGGGTTCCCCTGAAGGCAGACATCAGTTGATTGCCTGCCCCAGTAGTCACAACTGAGCAATAGTAGCCTGTATATGGACAAAGCTTGAGTTCAAAGCCAGCGAACACAAAAAACACGTGGAGGTAATGAGAGCTGGGGGTTTGTCTAGATTGTACATCACAACCATAAGGGGAGGACACATGAAAGTATGGGGTATGCCATGGTAGAGATGAGAGAGAGATTAGCCTCATGAGATCAAATACTGGGTAAGAGAGACAGCAGTGGACAGGGAAAGTTTAAACAGCCGGTCAGCTTGAACTAATGTCAGCAACATCCACCTCCACGAAGATGTGACAGGATAGGGAGGCTTGGAGAGTCATGACTGATCATGTCTGCTCCACCCAGAGGATTTTTCTCTCTGTTTAGTGCATTCATTCCTCTTCAGTTGTGCCTTTCTCTCTCTCTCTCTCTCTCTCTCTCTCTCTCTCTCTCTCTCTCTCTCTCTCTCTCTCTCTCTCAGGCAATCTTGCTTTTCTCCACCACTGTTATTTAAGAGGCATTCTTCCTTTTTCTCTGTGGCATTCTTCCATCATCCCTCTTTCCCCATCATCTCTTTTCTCTAAGGCACACTTCCTTAATTCCCACCATTCTCTTTTCTCTGAGACACTTCTTTCTCTCCCACCATTTTCTTTTCTCTGAAACACTCTTGTTTCTTTCCCACCATGCTCTTTTCACTGAGACACTCTTCCCTCTTTCCTATCACTTGTTTGTCTGAAGCACTCTTTCATCTCCCTGCCATATTCTTCCTTCTTACACGTTCAGCCTTGTCTGGTGCATTATTGTCCTGTGGGTTAGTGTGATCCGAAAGTGGCTGTAGACAAAGTTAGTCCAGAGCTGAAGATTTGTGAGTTATGTTTTGACAGGTACCAGTGGCTGTAGATTAAGTCAGTCCAGAGCTGAAGATTTGTGAGTTATGTTGTTTGACTGGGGAGCGGCTGGCCGAGTGGTTAAAAACTCCAGGTTCTCAAGAAGACCCGGGTTCGAATCCTCGGTAAGGTGTGGAGTTTTTTTTTCTGTAGGAGGCAACAAGAAAATCCTAACCTGCACCGTTCACAGCGACTGCACTAGCCAGGCGGCCTGAATTCCTCAGGCTCAAGACCCCAAAGTACTAGAGGCGGTAGATGACAGTTTTTTTGACTGGACGGACTGAAGCAGATGATGTACATTATTTGATAGTTCATGTGATTTGTTACAGACAGGGAAATAAAATCAGTAATCAAAGTCGAGATTTGTGGATGCTGGGTTTGTGTGGATGGCTGAGTTTGTGTGAGTGAGTGTGGTGGTGTGGGTCGGTGCGAAGTGAGCGTGGGTGAGTGAGTGCACAGGTTAATGGACTCATGACTCGTCGACACATTGGGTTGGCTAACATTAATTTTGTGTGACATGTGAAGAAGATCTAAAAGAACTGTCAATAAACAATATACATTCTGCAGCATTTAGAAGATGCAGTTGTCGCACACAGTGAACAACTAGGGTTAGAATTAAATTGTGAGAAGACAGATTATGGTCGTCACTAGGAAGAAGAAAACACCGCAATGTAATATACAAGTAAATGGGAATATTCTTAAACAAATGAATGGTACAGTTATCTTGGAACAGTCATAATATCTGACGGGAGATGCCTTGAAGAGATTAGAACAAAAGTCACAGTGGCGAAGGTAGCCTTTTGCAAGATGGAAACATACTGACCAATAAAAAGATATCAATTGAAACGAGAAAAAAAGTTGAAGTGCTACATAGAACCTGTACTTTTGTATGGATGTGAAGCATGGACAATGAGCAGACAAGCTGACAAACATCTGATGGCTGTGGAAATGTGGTTTCTAAGGACAATGCAAAGAACGCCATGATCAGATAGAAAAACCTATGAGCAAGTCCTGCAAGGAACAAGTGAAACTTGTAAACTTATTAGAGAAATTAGACGTAGACAGGCTACATTTTTTGGACATGTTATGAGAATAAATAAATTGGAGAACTTGGTGACATCTGACAAGATTGAGGGGAAGAGAACAAGGGGAAGGCAGAGAAGTAAATACCTGGAAGGCTTAGCCATGTGGCATGGTCGAGACAAGAATACTGAACTGATCCACAACTCTGGTGATCGTGTGATGTGGCAAAACATAACCGCTCCTGCTTATCAGCATGACACATGATGATGATGTTCACAAGTAGTACCTGTGCAGAATAGAATGTAGAGATCATGGAGAGAACTAAACCAATCCCAGTGGACCAAGAGATGAAGACAAGATGGTGGCGCTGGGTAGGATACACACTGGGACATCCATCCATCATGTGCCATGCCGGTAAGCGTGGGCGGTCATGTTCTGCCATCTCACTCCATCACCAGAGTCGTAGATCAGCTCCGTGTTCCTGTCTCGACCATCGATAAGACTGCATACAGTACATGATATTCTTGGCATCTGTAAAGAAGGTAGTTTGCCATTGATTTCCTTCCTAGCAGTAACCATTCTGGTCGATGACCGTAGCCATTGTCTCCCCTCCCAAAAAAAGAACCTCTGCCTACCGTGAAGCTGGAGACCATTACCTACATCTGTTGCTCGCTCTTCAACTTCATCCATCATCTGCATCCATGGCTTCACGTAACCCTCATCGGGGAGGAAAGGGGGGGGGGGGCTAAACGGGTACTCCACCTTGCCCAAGGGTGTCCCGTAGGCTAAAGGAGTGAAGAAGGCGCCTTCCTTCTCCTTTGATAAGGAATACCCCTACCCGGACACTGGGGCAACCTGAGGACAATAAAACTAGATGCTCTCTTGTCTGGAACCCACAAGGCAGATGAAATAGCAGGAGTCGTACAACACACAGAGGAGAGAATTACAGAGATGAACTGTATGAGGGGAGGGGGACATATAGGGAGCTGTTGTAGGCAGCAGGAGACAGGACAGCTTGGTGTGGGTTGGTTGGGGAATATGTGTCAATGGGGGATAACGGGGCAACAGTGAAGAAGATAATATGTCTTACTCTTAGGTCGTAGTAAGAGATCGGTGCTGATATAAGGGACATAACTGTAATACAGAGACATCCATGGATAAGTCAGGAAGGTTGGGTCTCAGGGACATAACGGTAATACAGAGAAAATCTTGGGCGGACATAACGGTAACACAGAGAAACTCTTGGATGAGTCAGCAAGGTTGAGTCACTGTTCCCAGGAAATACTTGGGTGAGTCACCAAGGTAGGGTCTCTGGGACATAACAGTAGTACGCAAAAACTCTTTGATGTGTCAACATGGTTTAGTCTTTACACGAAAACTCTTGGGTACGTCAGCAAGGTTGAGTCTCTGTACATGGAATGTTCCCCGAAAACTCTTGGATGAGTCACCAAGGTTGAGTCTCTGGGACATACCGGTAATAAAGAAAAACTCTTGGATGAGTCAGCATGGTTGAGACTGCTTCCCGGGAACTCTTGGATGAGTCACCAAGGTTGAGTCTCTGAGACATAACGGTAATACACAGAAACTCTTGAATGAGTCGGGTACTAGGATAAAGTGGTCACAAGTCCAGTTCGCTGTGACAAAACTGCAAGGCGGATGTGGCACGACACTGTAACTCCAGCTTTTGGTGTCGAGCTTCTTCAGTACAGACCAAGTGGCTGATTCGCTTCTTGGACCGTCTTTGACATCTTTAACCAGACAGTGATTAAACAAGTTCAAGAAAACAGAAAGAAAGAGAAAACGTAAGAGACCTCCCCCCCCCCCCCCCTCCCCGCCAAAATAAAGAAAAAGAATGTAAGTAATTTACTCTTCTTCTTTCGATCACTTGAAATGTGTCTATAAGTGCAATGTCTCTTGTATGAACTTCACTATCTTTTTATTTAGTCCACTCAGTGATCCATAGAGTATATCTCCCACTGTTGCCTTTCTAGGCCAGAAGGTTTGCCTAGACATTGTGTATTTTGGGCAATCTTGGAGTATGTGACCTGCAGTCTGCTGCACCAATCCACATGGTCACATGGCTGATTCGCCAATCTTGAATTTGGTATACACGTGGTTGCGTAATCTATTGTATCCTGTTCTGAGACGTAGAAAACTTAATTGTTCTGGTCTGACCTTAAGGTGGTAATCGTCCTGAGCTAGTGTTGATGATTTTCTGACTGATTTGATCATTCTTTTCTTTTGGTCGTATGTGACAGGAAGATCATATTCTCCTTCTGTTGCTGCTTCCTTAGCCAATCAACCAGCTTTCTCGTTTCCGGGGACTCCACAGTGAGATGGTATCCACTATATAGTGACCTTGCGCTGGCTGTCTAGTTCAGATAGTAGTGTCCGTAGTACTGGCAATTTCCCAAACAAGATCGCTTCAAGTACTGATTTTGCATCTGTCAATAGCACCACAGATTGTGTACCATGGCTGGTATTTAGTCATTTCCCTGTTGCTATCTTAACTGCCTGAATTTCTGCATCATAGTTATGGCAGTACTTTCCTATTGGTCTCTGGCCGTATACATAGTATTATTTGGGTATTCTATGTACACTCCCGCTCCTCCATTTCGAACGACATTTTGTGCTCTTCCATCTGTGAAGACTCGGATCCAGAGGTCCTGTGGGATTCTTCATTAAGGAAACTGAGAGTGGCTGTTCTTCCTTGTTGAATACTTCTTTCACTTTTGTCTGAATTTGTAATGATGATCTATATGTTCCTTTTTCCATGGAGTTCGTTCTGGAATAGTTTTCAGGGGGATAGCAACCGTGGGCAAATCAGTGGTTTCTCTGAGGGGTCTTTTGGCCTGGTGAATAAAACTGCTTCTTTTCAACCGCCCCATAATTAGGTTTTCAAATATCTTCTTCATAGCGTCACCTGGCATGCTGAGGAAATATTCTCCTTGTTTGAGCTGTTCGTATATCTGCGCTCTCTCGGTGATTTTGTCCTCCCCTTCTATCTTTAGGGGAGTCTCCGTGGCGAAGTGGTTAAGCCGTCTGACTCGGGCTCCGAAGGTTGTGGGTTCGATTCCGGGCCGCATCCTTCGGTTCACGAGTGCATTTTTTCCGGAGACTCCTGAGGGTCGTCGCTGGAACTACGGAGTTCGTGCTTTGTGTCCCGCTTTCCGCGCTGCGGAAAGAGATTGAGGCATATGGGATAAAAGCTCGGTGAAACGAAGTCGACCCTGTCGATTTTTAAGCGACTTTTTTAATCTTCTCCATCTCCACTATAGAGGCTGATCTAATCCCTCTCGTGGTGACTCTAAGTGCTTGATGTGCACCTTGTCTAGCTCTTGTAGTGTGGTTTTTGATGCTGAACTTCACACAGTTGACCTGTATTCCAAGTGTGGTCATATGCTTTGTTCCGGGAAGGTAACCCGGCCAACAAATGTCTGAAGAAGTCGGATGTGTCGGCCGAAAGGTTCAAATATCGCAGCTCTGCTGTAAACATGCACAACGCAATTCATTGGCACCTTTCCGTCTTGACAGACGATAGTTTGGTACATTGTGCTTCAAAAACGCTTAATAACTACGATCCATGGCGGTGGAGAGTGTGGCTGGTAAGGCCAATTCTTGCTGCAAATGTTTGCCCACAGTAGGTGCATGTGAAAACATGGTCATTTCCACCATTTTGCACCATCTTACGTCTCTCACGCTCTGTGTGTGCTTTATCTGCAATCATTTTCTCCTTTGTCTTTATTCCATTTCTGATAGTTGCCCTCCATGCAACACGTTCAGCGGCGACGTGTTCCCATTGTGCATTATCAATGCCTATATCAATCATGTCCCGCTTACACACATCTTTGTATCGTAGTAGAGGCCGACCCTGAGATCTCCTACCCATCTGTAATTCACCAAAAAAGATGTCCTTTGGTATTCTACCATCATCCATCCTCCTAACGTGTCCTATCCATCTAAGTCTACGAAGACTGAGCATGGAATACACCGTCATACAACCTGATCTTTCCAATACTTCAGTATTTGTGATTTTGTCTTGCCACTTAATACCAAGTATTCTTCGCAGACACCGCATATGAAAGCTGTTTAAACGTTTCTCTTGGCGTGAGTAAGTTGTCCAGGTTTCACTGCCATAAAGAAGAGTACTAAGGACACAGGCTTGGTAGACGAGGACTTTTGTTTTGACAGTAAGCTTCCTGTTCTCCCAGACTCTTTTTGCTAACATGTTCATTGTTGTTGCTGCCTTGCCAATCCTGATGTTGATTTCCTGATCGAGGGATAATTTGCTATTTACCTCTGATCCTAGATATGTAAAATGGTCTACTATCTCCAGTTCGGCGTCGTCAATAAAGATTGATGGTACATCATGTGTACCTTGTGACATAATCTGTGTCTTCTTTTTGTTAATTGTTAAACCAAATTCAGAACAAGCATTGCAGAATGATGATAGTAGATGTTGTAATTCTTCCTCAGAGTGGGTCGTAATCGCAGCATCATCTGCAAAAAGCAACTCTCTGATAAGTACCCTCCTAATTTTGGTCTTGGCCTTCAATCTCTGAGCATTATAGAGGCCACCATCTGAGCGTGAGTGAATGTATATACCGTCATCCTGATCACGAAAGGCATATTTCAGCAGAAGTGAAAAGTATATTCCAAAGAGGGTGGGGGATAGTACACAACCTTGCTTAACTCCACTATTGATTTTAAACTCTTCTGAAGTTGAGCCATCAAACTTGATTATACCCTTCATGCCTGTGTGGAACGATTCCACAATGGACAGAAGAGTTGGTGGGCAGCCAATCTTCTTTAGTGCTTTGAACAGACCCTCACGACTGACCAAATCGAATGCCTTTGTGAGGTCGATGAAGGCAATAAACAGTGGCTGATTTTGTTCCCGGCATTTTTCTTGCATCTGTCGCAATGAGAATATCACATCAATTGTAGACCGGTTCTGACGGAAGCCGCACTGTGATTCGGGTTAGACTTGATCTCCCAGGACTTGAAGTCTGTGCAGGACAATTCTGGCAAATACTTTCCCAACAATACACAGAAGTGAGATACCCCTATAGTTGTTACAGTCGCTCCGATCTCCCTTGTTCTTGTACAGCGTTATGATGTTTGAATCTTTGAAATCCTGTGGGACTTGTCCTTCTCGCCAGCATAGCTCTATTAGCTGGTGGATCTGTAGCGCGAGTGTGTCTTGCCCACTCCTGATTACCTCTATTGGAATCCCATCCTTACCTGCAGCCTTGCCAGATGCAAGCTCATTTATAGCACACTTAACTTCTGTTATAGTGGGAAGTGTGTCCAGGTGGTCAAGAGTTGGCAGGGCCTCTATGGCGTTGAGGGCATCATCCGCTAGCTTGGTCTCACTTGAGTAAAGCTCTAAATAGTGCTCGACCCATCTATCCATCTGCTGTTTCTTATCAGTGATGATTTCTTCAGTCAAGGTTTTCAGCGGTGCACTTCTTTTGATCATTGGACCACAGGCTTTCTTTATCCCTTCATACATGCTTCTGATGTTTCCCTTATCACTTGCGATTTGAATGGACTCACAATACTTTATCCAATAGTCAATAGACACTGCCTGGCAGCCTTTTGTACATCCTTCCTCGCTTGCTTCAGCTCACTCAGAGTGTTACGCGTTGGTCTTTCCTTGTTTCTTAAGAGAGCTATCTTCTTTTTATCAATCAAGGGCTGCAGTGTCTTGCTGTTTGCCGCAAACCAGTCCTGCCTCTTATGATCCACAGTGCCGTAAACCCCTACCGCTGTTTTATAAATAGTTTCCTTAAGTTTAATCCATTTATCATTTACTATACAATTTTCTGATGTATCATTGAAAGCGTCTTCAAGTTGCTGTTGAAATTCAAAGCACTTTCCAGGATCGTGAGTGTTAGTAATATTAATCCTGGGGCTAGACTTGTGTTTAGCTGTGTAGATTCTCTTTGGTCTCAGTCTAACCCTTGCAACAACCAAAGAATGATCTGTATCACAGTCAGCATTGTGGTAACTTCGAGTTAATGATATATGGTTCAGATGTTGTCTCCGTGTGATAATGAAGTCCAGCTGATGTCAATGGCTGGATCTTGGATGTTTCCATGTGACCTTATGCATCTCTTTTGTTTTAAAAAAGGAGTCTGTAATACATAGGTCATTTCTAGTGCAATGCTCCAGCAGCCTTTGCACAACGCAATTACACCTAAAATAACATTCCGGACGAAAGCAGAAGAAGAAAGAAGACGTATGCTCTGTTGATAAACCTTGCTAAGTATTTTCCCCCTGGCTCCCCGTGTGGTCCCACTTAGTTTTCTCAAGACGGCTATTTTCCTTCTGGATTTTGTTGCGGTGCTTTCTCCATGTCAGCCTGTCATCAAATGTTATTCCAAGGTATGTTGGTTCTTTATCATCTCTTAGGGGTGTTCCATTTATCTAGATGATCCCTGCCTTTTGTTTCGGAGAGAGGGTAAATAGGGTGGTGCTGCACTTGTCAGTGTTTATGCTGACACACCTAACGCTACATATGGTGGTGATAACGACGATGAAGATGATGGTGGTGGTAGTGACGATTATTATGATGACGATGGTGGTGGTGGTGATGGTGAGGACGATGATGGTGGTGGTGGTGGTGGTGGTGACGATAATGATGATGATGATCACAATAGCGATCTCAGTCAAGGCAAATGAGGGAACATTTACGAAGAAGATGATGATGGTTGTGGTGGTGGTAGTTGTGATGATGACGATGGTGATGACGACGATGATGATAATAAATTAAAACTCTCTTTGAACTTACAAATAGTCTATGTGATTAAACACACAAATTAATTGCTGTTCAACTCGGTGGCCGACTAAACTAATTCGAACATGTTTAGCTCTTTATATTGCCAAGTTGCAACAACAATTAGACGCCACAGATGTATGTAGGTTACGTTAATAATAGTAATCAGTGCCTGCTCACAGTCATTATGTTTCTGCGACATAAACGTTCTGAGTGCACTGTTTGCGATAGAAATCTCTCGGCACTTAGAAACAGCCAAGTTAACGGTGGCTGGTTGGAAAATATGTATCAGTTAGAAAATAGTCTGTGGCAGAATATATGCAGTGCTTGTAGATGTTGTACTGTTGTTGTTGTTGTTGTTGTTGTTGTTGTTGTTGTCGTCGTCGTCGTCGTAGTCGTTGTTGTTGTTACTGCTGCTGTTGCTGCTGTTGTTGCTGTTATCGGGACAAAGGCGCATGGCTTGGAGAGATTATGTTGCTGTTGTTGTCGGGACAACGGCGTGTTGGATTCCATAAAATGGTATGAATGCCGGTCGTTCAGAAAGCAATGTCAAACTACTGAACGTAAACATGTCCAGAAATCACAAACAGCTAAAAATGATGGGGTTATCTGCTACGTCCAGTAAAGGATATGCAACTAACTGCTCCCTACCGCCTCTTGACAGATACGAACTCTTGCCACCAATGGTCACTACCCAAGACGTAAGAGAAGATCACGATGTGGAAGATGAGGTGACTGAGAAGAGCTGCCAGTGTAACCAGGACTAGTTAAAAAGTGCGTAGCATATCCTTTACAGGACGTCGAAGTCAACCCCGACATTTTTTAGCAGTTTGTGATTTCTTGGCAAGGTTACGTTCAGTAGTTTGCCATTGCTTTCTGAACCAGAAGGAGTAGACTAAGAAATTATGAGATAAGAACAATTGTAGGAGAAAAACAATCCACTGATTGTATAGAGCAGTGGTTCTCGACCAGTGGGGACTACCCCCTCCCCAGGGTAGAATTTTAGAGTTTCCAGGGGGGGGGGGGGGAGAATTAAGATTATTTCAAGATCGCGTTAATACAAGAACCGATTACTTGATATTGTTTTTCCCTCCATACTTTACGGTTCTGTATTTCTCGCCCTTCTGAAATCCGTTTTATAACGTAAGTAGACCCGCAAATCACATTTTATGTAGACGTCTAGACTTGTTCTAGTATGTGTTATTAAATTTAGCTTCCATTTTACGTATACTGTGTAGGGTCGGGGGGGGGGGGGGAATTTATATGGAGGAAATATTAAAATTGAGGGGGGGGGGTGATATTCTGAACATATGGTGAATGGGTGCATGGGCCAAAAAAAGTTTATGCGCCACTGATACAGAGAGCCAGAGATTAAGCTGGTTCGGTCAGGTAATGAGAATGGAGCCAGTCAGTTTACCCTACAAATGTAGAACAATATAAAATATCAATGCTTTCATTTTTTTTTCATCTTTTTATTCTTCTCATCCCGTCGTCACGCCATAATGCAGTCACCGGAGGGTCTTCTCCGTGACTATACGTTGTGTTTTGTGTATGTATTTGTTTGTTGATGAAGGCTAGTCGCCGCAACGTCCTGTATGTGTCGTAATTCTGTTATATAAAGCTGCATTACTTTGTGTTATTTTATATTGTTTACATTTTCACAGCTTTACCGCAGTTCCACCAAATTTTATTCGCATGTTTACTACAACAGTAGAAGAATGCGCTACAGAGAACAAGCAAGGTCAGTAAGCCAATGGATTGACAACATCAACAGCGCCTTACAACAGTGGCAGGGAACGTCCAGCCCGCGGGACTTATAAGGCCCGCGAAATCATTTATCTGACCCTACCAAGGCAACGGCAGGCGGTAGAATGAAAAAAAAAATAATTAAAAATTCACATACTGGGATTGTGAGATAAGTACCAAATTTTGTTCGTGTGTTGGTTCATTTTCTTTTCAATGTTCTCATGTTTGTGTTTCAGCTTTCCATTCTTATCATCCGATTATTATGCTTTAATGTAGTCACCGTAATGTCTTCCCCGTGTTTATATGTTGTGTTTTGTGTATTTGTTTGCTGACGAAGGCTAGTTGCCGCAACATCCTTTGTTTTCCGCAATTGCTCTGTAAATCTGCATCACTTCGTGTTATTTTATATTGTTTACGTTTCCACAGCTTTACTGCAGTTCCATTAATGTTATTCATACCCAGCAATATCTAATTTAACACGCAAGGGACACTCCAGAAATATCTAATTTAACACGCGAGGGACACTGGTAATGAGGAAAGCTAATCCACACTCAAAAATAAGTCCAGTGCACGAGAAGTAGGAGCACATGTTTAGACTACGATTGAGTTCAAAGCGAGCGAACGCCAAAATAGTAAGTGAGGTCCACTGAAACCACGCTGAGAATCCCTGGTCTATCGTGACCACTCTATGTGCCTATTAAATCCTGTACTCTTGCCTGGCGCAAAAGTGTTGTCGTTAATTTAACCTGTAATATAACACATACACTCCCCAGTTGTGTTTACATTTGGATAATTTCAGCACTGAACACTGAATAGCTTTACATTGTGAAGAATGTTAATACTTCTATCTTTATAACATCTAAACTGTATAGTTTTTTTTTTTTTTTTTGGTTTTTATTTTAAACGTTCGCTGGCTTTGAACTCAAGCGTTGTCCATACATTGGATACTACTTCTAGTGCACTGGACTGATGTTTTTCGTGTGGATTAGCTGTCCTTATTACCAGTGTCCACCGCATACTTGTATAGTTAAATCTGAAATATGCTGAGTAGGGTGAGGACTGGCAAGATTCGTGCCGAGTGGCTTGCTTCGCTTCGGAAGTCACGGTGGCAAGCATCGTCTGGATATTTTCTCCGGGGCATGCCGGTGTGTTGGGGAATGAACAGGCGGACAGATTGGCTGGCTCGGTAAAACTTGATGGAGTATTGATGCATGATAAGGCAGACGTGGTTGCGGCCTTGTGGGAGCACGTGTACACCTCGGAGGAGCAAATGGATCACCATGGTCTGGTAAGAATGCGACAGCGTGGAGTGACGAGGGGATCTGGCCGATGCTCGACGCTTAGAGGAAAGGCCAGACGCACATATAATCAGATTACTACTGGTACTACTGGGTTTGGAACTCTTCGCTGGCTTCTGAGGATGGGGACGGAGCACTTATGGGAATGCCCCGAATGCTGTGATGTCGGTTCCTAAATTAATCAATCAATCAATCAATCAATCAATCAATCAATCAATCTGAAATCGTTGTTGCGCAGTATTTATAATGCGATAACAAATGTTTGCCCTCTTTCAAGTTAACTTTTTTTTTTTTTAATATATGTTGTGACGTTATGACATTTTCCCCTGCCTTCTTATATTTACTCCCACCCAAGAAATATATATGGCTTTGATAGGACCAAAGGCAATTGAGATCATGGAAAGCGGTAAAATTCTTTGGATGTTTTGGCCAAAATGTATTGAATTCACTTGTAGTATATTAAAACGTCCTTACCCTTTCCTAGCATTGACGCCCTTAAAAATATCACATTCCTTAGGGATTACTGTTCAAATATCTTATTTTGGTGGAAAGAAAACAGCGATAGACTGACCGTGGCATAGCCAAATTTATTTGGCATTAGTTTAAATCTTGGCCTGGTAATTAAGCAAATACCTGGCCAAGACGGGTACTAATTTTAAAACAAAAGATTTTTAAAAGCCATTTTGGTTCAAGCGAACAAAGAAGAGAGACGAGTTCAGCCTCCCATGTGGGGAGGGCAGTTTAGCCCTAAAATATGTCATTCTCTGCAGCAATTTGTATGTTAAATTTACATTATTAATGCGTATTTATGTATTTTGATAAGGTACATATACCATTGTGCTAATTAAGAATTGGTTAAAATGATAAATCAACAATTCTTGTAAACTAGAGTCTGATTGATTGTTACTACTAAGGGCCATGCTGTACCACGCTGTCAAAAATTTCCATAGTTACAATTTCTAATTCCTATGTTAAAACCTCTTCTAGGCATTGTGAAGCTATATCTCACTATCATTGCTTAGAATCTGCAAATAATCTATGTACTATCGAGTATTCAACTCTAAAGCACATTTTCAAAAAACTTTCTCTCCATGTGGAAGCAGACTACTGATCACACATCTCATAACGTACGTTTATGTTGGGGAAATTGTTTTGCTAATTGCTAATCTGTAACTTGCACTATCGTGCCAAATTTTGGTACAATCATCTTGTTAACATATTAGTAATCACTCAATATGGGTGATGGACATGTAATCATTTAATAAAATATTGCTAGGGAAATACCATGTTTGAGAATATAAATTCAAGAACAAAGAAAGAAAACGCATGATATAATTGAATGTTTGGATAGGATGTGCCTTCAATCCGCATCACCTCACTGTGGTAGGGACAGAAGCGAAGATTGATGTTCATAAATTGCTTGCAATATTCAGAAGACTGGACCATGTGGCATAAGTTATTTCTGATAAATAACACTCTGAATACTAGCAGCAATTGGCAAATTATATCACAGCGTTCACTAACCTCATGCTGCTGTAAGCAGTGGGGAAAAATAATATATATTCTAGTTTTTTGGATTGACGAATGAGGGAATCCAAAAACATTGGCTCCTGCATTATTCTTATGATTATTATGATTATTGTTATTATTATGTTAATTCATATATGAGAAATGTACATGTTTGTTTTTCTCCGTATGAGATTTCATATATTCTGTCATGATTGTTATTCATACATGAGGAATGTACATGTTTGGGTTTCTCGGTATTATATATATATATATATATATATATATATATATATATATATATATATATATATATATATATATATATATATATATATATATTCTGTTCATGTTTGTTACTACTACTGTGGGGAATATACATTTTAATGTGACTCCTGTGGAGACATGATGCGATTCTGTAAGAAACCTTGCGTATGGCAGTACACAAGAAGATAATGTGAACCATATGGTTATTGGCCTTGGCTAATGCTGATTATAGTGAAGGAATGGAGACGAGGAATAGGAAACAAAAGAGCCTATGTCTGGACTATTCTCTTCAAAGTATGACAGATGCACTAGCAAAGTGTTGGATAGAAAGGATGGCTTCACACATCAGAAAGTCTCAGTAACAACATGGGAAAGAATACAGAGTGAGAAAATACCTTACTTACATTTAGAGTCAGAATGGCTCTACAACAAGCAAGGAGGGACATGGAACTTGGAAACCCACTCCTATCTCCTTCCCCTTTTTTGTTTGTAATTGTGTAGTGAAAATGTTATCACACCACAAAGTATTAATGCCTGTGTTGTATTTTTTTTTGTTGTCATCCCTATCTCTAGACAGGACAAATGGTGGTTTGGATTTTGGTTGGACTGCATCACCCAACCAGGAAACTGGGTTATCAGCCGGAAGAGGTGATAAATGGCAACCTGTCCTAAACATAGTCTGGATCGAGAAAAACCTCAATGTTGACTGATGCACTCATTAGCTGCCATAGCCAGCGAAAGACACATTCGAAGATGATCCACACTCAGCGTTTGATATTCCGACTCCTGTTAGAATACCCAGGATGGACTTCCTTATCAGAAGGTCAACATGATACACCTAGTACACAGATACAAAAGGATAACCGGTTTTACTTCTGGGAGATACCACCTGAAGCATCATCAATCAATGAGGTCAAAGAAACTATGGGACAATCCTACCACTTTAATAAAACTAACAAACGTGAGAACCCTTCAACTGTCGGTTGGATTCTCAAGTTGATATCCAATAATGGATAAATCTTCGAAAGAGAGCCTCACAGCAGCAAAAATCAAACATAAGGTTCAAGACACTAAAACACCAAGTTCTAGATACGAATACCAACGCAAAGAAATTGGGAAGACACTGAAACAACATAAGCCAGTACAACCAAGGTACCAACTGAATATCAACTTAATATCAACTGAAAAACAACTGAGAAACCAGATTATCTCAAGGTTCAAATCTGCAACACTCTGAAAGAAGCCAGATCCACTCGAGATCTCAGACCGGAACACCATCAAGAAGACCATATGAATGAAGCTAGCGGAGTAAATGCCTCTACGCATGCAACAACACAAATCATCTGATTGTTTTGCGACTCCCAGTTGGTGTGTTGGAATTAATATTCTTCAGTTCCATGCCTGTAGCAGACCAATCCTGGACATAATTCCAGATGAATCAAATGAATGACTCAGCAAAGTTATATTCTACACTGAAATGGAATGAATCAGAACTCTACGCTGGTTCCATGTCGGCCTAATTGCCCCATCATCAAGTGTGGGATGGCCTATCAACATGAACCGGGTGTGTGACAAAGCCTCTTGAACAAAATTGGGAAACAATTAACATAAACCGAGCTGTTGGACAGTCGTCATCTTTTCACCGATAAGATGATATAGGGAAGAACCTGGTCAGAAGACTCAAGATGCTTCCTCCTGAAAGCTTGACAGACTTAGGCACCAATTTCAATTGGAACACTGAGCCCACTTGCAACATAGTATTCTTGAATTCAGCCCCATGGGGGAGGGGGGGGATATGTGCTTGTGTATAATTCTATTCTTGGATTATGGATTATAAATGTTCACCAGCCAACTTCAGTGGACATAATGTAAGGAGAACATGACTGTGAGT
>OY992876.1:424820569-424883069 GCA_963921405.1 Cepaea hortensis
TTTTTGTCTAAAAAAAGAAGAAGCCTATCCTTTGATGTACTGTTGCCTCGCATCCCAATGATTCCAACAGACATGCCATTCGAATTCAAACGCCTGCAGTTTCCGGTGCGACTTGCATTTGCCATGACGATCAACAAAGCACAGGGACAATCGCTACAAGTGTGTGGACTAAATTTGGAAAATCCGTGCTTCACACATGGACAGCTATATGGACACGCGTTGGAAAACCTTCGGATTTATTTTTGTACGCACCAGACAGAAAAACAAAAAATATTGTTTATCAAAAAGCACTACATTAGACATCAAATTTGGTGTTCGACCATAACTTAAAAATTATACGTCAACATTTAAAAAACTAAATAATCCTAACATTAAATGAAATTTTCTAGCTGCAACCAATAAATTAGCTGCGAGGGCCCAGGGGCCGAACGCATACTCTGTACGCTTAGAGAATGTATTTGAATGTATAATGACTACTTATATGAATTTAATGAGACGCTCCCCGCCAGGGGCTGGGCGAAACCGGGCCGGGTCAGACAGACAGACAGACAGACAAGCAGACAGACAGACAAGCAGACAGACAGACAAGCAGACAGACAGATACATAGATAGATAGATAGATCCCCGCCAGAGCCTGGGCGAAGCCGGGCCGGGCAGCTAGTATATATATATATATATATATATATATATATATATATATATATATATATATATATATATATATATATATATATATATATATATATAGGGTGTTTGTAAAGTCTCACTACACTTTATGTAGAACAAATTTGCAAAATGAAGCACAATACGTCATCAAAAAGTGTGCTCCACAGTCTATCGTGAAGCAATATGCAGCGAATGGTTGTCGTCTGCTGGAGTAATTCTTTGCACTCCAGACAGAATGGTGTTATCAACGGAAGAACGATTTTTTTGTTTGTTTTTTGTTGAACAAGTGTGTCGAAATAGCCGTCTATACACACAGATGGTTCTTCTTCTTCTTCTTCTTCTTCTTCTTCTTCTTCTTCTTCTTCTTCTTCTTCTTCTTCTTCTTCTTCTTCTTCTTCTTCTTCTTCTTCTTCTTCTTCTTCTCCTCCTTCAGCATTCCGAGCCATTGAGGTTCTTTGCTGCAGATACAAGCCGTCTCCATTCATCTCTCTGGTGGACCTTCTCTTGCCAGTCGCTGATTCCAAGTGCTTGTAGGTCTGTATATGTATTATCTCTCCACCGTCTTCTTGGTTTACCTCGGGGTCCTCGGTCATTTATTTCCTGAGTGTAAGCGAGTTTTGTTTCCCAATTACCTTCCATTCTTTCTATATGCCCCAGCCATTGCAGTCTATTAGCCTTCATGATACCAATGATTAGCGGGGACTTGAACAGATCATAAATGTCTTTGTTGCTTCTTCTTTTCCACTCTCCACTTTGTGCATCCCTAAAGGGCCCAAAGATGCGTCTTAAGACTTTGTTCTCAAAGGTTTGTAACAAGACTTCGTCTCCTTTAGTTGTACTCCAGGTTTCAAAGCCATACAGCACAACTGGTCTGATCAGTGTTTTGTATATTGTGATCTTGGTGTTACGAAATAGCGCATTTGATTTTAGTAGATGTTGTAGCGCATAGTATATCTTATTTCCAGAGTTGATTCTAGTTTGTATTTCTTCCCTTATTATGTTGGAGCAGTTGAAGATTGTACTCAGGTATTTGTATGTTTCCGTTCTTTTAATGGTCATTTATCTATTTGTATGTGGCCAGACATGGATGGTTGTTCAAAGAATTATAGCAAGATTTCCTGATAAAAAATCTCCTTATCGCATTACGGTTAGAAATTTGCTGATTAAGTTTCTTACTTCGGGAATTTCCAACACCTGTTACAATGAATACTTCATTGGTACTTTCCAGCTCCTCAAAAACAGCATTAGACCATACCAGTGACTATTGTAACTAATGTGATGACTTGTTTAGCACATTTTTTAAATGACATTATGTACTTCATTTTTCAAAGTTGTTCTACATACAAAGTGTAGTGAGACTTTACAAACACCCGGTTTATATCCACGTTCATTTGTTTAACAACCGCAGGCAGTTGTAATTATAAAACAAACTTTTAGTGGTTATTGGCTGTAAACAAACTGACAGCTTGTCAATGTGTCTTGTTTAGTCTGATCAAACTCGCAGACGGAAAACACATAAACATAATGGACTGTATCAACCACACGAAGAACGAAGAAGCGGCGCTTGGGTCAAACACTGAGAAAGTTCAGTCACAGAACATGCTCTTCAGAAAACAAGGTCAAAGTTAAGTCGTTACTCTCACTCTGTATGTTTATTTTTTATTTTTATTTTTGCATATCATCTTTACAGGACATCGCTGTCAACACCAACATTTTACTGCTGTTGTTGATGTCTTGGCAAGTTTACGTTCAGTAGTTTGCCACTGCCTTCTGAATGACAGGCTCCCATACCAACATGTTAAAACATAGCGCAACGCGGTCTGCTGCCAAATAGGTCGTAGCTGTGTTTCGAACGTGGGTAAGCGGGCTTACGAATCGCGTCCGTAAGCACTTAGCCACGGAGCCGGCCACTCTTTATTACAAATTTGAAATAAACTCTGCTATCCCATTCGATTTATACATTAATCCATTGTAACACTTGATACTTTAACCCAGTGTCCCATTTGTTATGTTACTTTAACCCAGTGTCCCACTTGTTATGTTACTTTAACCCAGTGTCCCATTTGTCATGTTACTTTAACCCAGTGTCCCATTTGTCATGTTACTTTAACCCAGTGTCCCACTTGTCATGTTACTTTAACCCAGTGTCCCACTTGTTATGTTTCTTTAACCCAGTGTCCCACTTGTTATGTTACTTTAACACAGTGTCCCATTTGTTATGTTAATTTGACCCAGTGTCCCATTGTTATGTTACTTTAACCCAGTGTCCCACTTGTTATGTTACTTTAACCCAGTGTCGTATTTTGTTTATGTTACTTTACCCAAGCTTCGCATTTGTTACGCCACTCCATTATTCAAGTTAATAAACATATGTGTCCCAGTTGACAGAACAACCCATTACTCAAATTGTTAATGTAACCGAGTGTCTTTGTTACATTAACCAAATGTCCCAGTTGTTACATTAATCAACAGTCTTAGTTGTACATTAACCATGTTTCACAGTTGCTACATTAATCATGTTTCACAGTTGCTACATTAACCTTGTTTCTCAATGGCTACATTAATTACGTTTCACAGTTGCTACATTAATCCAGTGTCCTAAATGCTACATTAACCCAGTGCCACAGTAGCTACATTAATCCATAATCCACAGTCTTAATTGCTACATTAACAATGTTTCACTGTTGCTACATTAATCCAGTGTTCTAAATAGTACATTAACCCAGTGTCGGAGTTGCTACATTAACACAGTGTCAGAGTTGCTACATTAACACAGTGTCAGAGTTGCTACATTAACCCAGTGTCAGAGTCGCTACATTAACCCAGTGTCAGAGTTGCTACATTAACCCAGTGTCAGAGTTGCTACATTAACCCAGTGTCAGAGTTGCTACATTAACCCAGTGTCAGAGTTGCTACATTAGCCCAGTGACAGAGTTGCTACATTAACCCAGTGTCAGAGTTGCTACATTAACAATGTTTCGCTGCTGCTACATTAATCCAGTTTTCTAAATGCTACATTAACCCAGTGTCAGAGTTGCTACATTAACCCAGTGTCAGAGTTGCTACATTAGCCCAGTGTCAGAGTTGCTACATTAGCCCAGTGTCAGAGTTGCTACATGAACCCAGTGTCAGAGTTGCTACATTAACCCAGTGTCAGAGTTGCTACATTAACCCAGTGTCAGAGTTGCTACATTAACCCAGTGTCAGAGTTGCTACATTAGCCCAGTGACAGAGTTGCTACATTAACCCAGTGTCAGAGTTGCTACATTAACCCATTGTCAGAGTTGCTACAATAACCCAGTGTCAGAGTTGCTACATTAACAAAGTGTCAGAGTTGCTACATTAACTTAGTATCAGAGTTGCTACAATAACAATGTTTCACTGCTGCTACATTAACCCAGTGTCAGAGTTGCTACATTAACCCAGTGTCAGAGTTGCTACATTAGCCCAGTGTCAGAGTTGCTACATTAACCCAGTGTCAGAGTTGCTACATTAACCCAGAGTCAGAGTTGCTACATTAACCCAGTGTCAGAGTTGCTACATTAGCCCAGTGACAGAATTGCTACATTAACCCAGTGTCAGAGTTGCTACATTAACAATGTTTCACTGCTGCTACATTAATCCAGTTTTCTAAATGCTACATTAACCCAGTGTCAGAGTTGCTACATTAACCCAGTGTCAGAGTTGCTACATTAACCCAATGTCAGAGTTGCTACATTAACCCATTGTCAGAGTTGCTACATTAGTCCAGTGACAGAGTTGCTACATTAACCCAGTATCAGAGTTGCTACATTAACAAAGTGTCAGAGTTGCTACATTAACAAAGTGTCAGAGTTGCTACAATAACAATGTTTCACTGCTGCTACATTAACCCAGTGTCAGAGTTGCTACATTAACCCAGTGTCAGAGTTGCTACATTAACCCAGTGTCAGAGTTGCTACATTAACCCAGTGTCAGAGTTGCTACATTAACAAAGTGTCAGAGTTGCTACATTAACCCAGTGTCAGAGTTGCTACATTAACAAAGTGTCAGAGTTGCTACATTAACCAAGTGTCAGAGTTACTACATTAACCCAGTGTCAGAGTTGCTACATTAACAAAGTGTCAGAGTTGCTACATTAACGAAGTTTCAGAGTTGCTACATTAACAAAGTGTTAGAGTTGCTACATTAACAAAGTGTCAGAGTTGCTACATTAACCCAGTGTCAGAGTTGCTACATTAACCCAGTGTCAGAGTTGCTACATTAACAAAGTGTCAGAGTTGCTGCATTAACCCAGTGTCAGAGTTGCTACATTAACAAAGTGTCAGAGTTGCTACATTAACTCATTGTCAGAGTTGCTACATTAACCCAGTGTCAGAGTTGCTACATTAAAAAAAGTGTCAGAGTTGCTACATTAACAAAGTGTCAGAGTTGCTACATTAACAAAGTGTCAGAGTTGCTACATTAACAAAGTGTCAGAGTTGCTACATTAACACAGTGTCAGAGTTGCTACATTAACCCCGTGTCAGAGTTGCTACATTAACAAAGTGTCAGAGTTGCTACATTAACAAAGTGTCAGAGTTGCTACATTAACACAGTGTCAGAGTTGCTACATTAACACAGTGTCAGAGTTACTACATTAACACAGTGTCAGAGTTGCTACATTAACCCAGTTTCAGAGTTGCTACATTAACACAGTGTCAGAGTTGCTACATTAACCCAGTGTCAGAGTTGCTACATTAATCCAGTGTCATAGTTGCTACATTAACTTAGTGTCAGAGTTGCTACAATAACAATGTTTCACTGCTGCTACATTAACCCAGTGTCAGAGTTGCTACATTAACCCAGTGTCAGAGTTGCTACATTAGCCCAGTGTCAGAGTTGCTACATTAACCCAGTGTCAGAGTTGCTACATTAACCCAGTGTCAGAGTTGCTACATTAACCCAGTGTCAGAGTTGCTACATTAGCCCAGTGACAGAGTTGCTACATTAACCCAGTGTCAGAGTTGCTACATTAACAATGTTTCACTGCTGCTACATTAATCCAGTTTTCTAAATGCTACATTAACCCAGTGTCAGAGTTGCTACATTAACCCAGTGTCAGAGTTGCTACATTAACAAAGTGTCAGAGTTGCTACATTAACCCAGTGTCAGAGTTGCTACATTAACAAAGTGAAAGAGTTGCTACATTAACCCAGTGTCAGAGTTGCTACATTAACCCAGTGTCAGAGTTGCTACATTAACGAAGTGTCAGAGTTAGTACATTAACGAAGTGTCAGAGTTGCTATATTAACAAAGTGTCAGAGTTGCTACATTAACAAAGTGTCAGAGTTGCTACATTAACCCAGTGTCAGAGTTGCTACATTAACCCAGTGTCAGAGTTGCTACATTAACAAAGTGTCAGAGTTGCTACATTAACCCAGTGTCAGAGTTGCTACATTAACAAAGTGTCAGAGTTGCTACATTAACTCATTGTCAGAGTTGCTACATTAACCCAGTGTCAGAGTTGCTACATTAACAAAGTGTCAGAGTTGCTACATTAACAAAGTGTCAGAGTTGCTACATTAACAAATTGTCAGAGTTGCTACATTAACAAAGTGTCAGAGTTGCTACATTAACACAGTGTCAGTGTTGCTGCATTAACCCAGTGTCAGAGTTGCTACATTAACAAAGTGTCAGAGTTGTTACATTAACACAGTGTCAGAGTTGCTACATTAACACAGTGTCAGAGCTGCTACATTAACACAGTTTCAGAGTTGCTACATTAACACAGTGTCAGAGTTGCTTCATTAACCCAGTGTCAGAGTTGCTACATTAACCCAGTGTCAGAGTTGCTACATTAACAAAGTGTCAGATTTGCTACATTAACAAAATGTCAGAGTTGCTACATTAACCCAGTGTCAGAGTTGCTACATTAACACAGTGTCAGAGTTGCTACATTAACCCAGTGTCAGAGTTGCTACATTAACAAAGTTTCAGAGTTGCTACATTAACACAGTGTCAGAGTTGCTACATTAACCCAGTGTCAGAGTTGCTACATTAACAAAGTGTCAGAGTTGCTACATTAACCCAGTGTCAGGGTTGCTACATTAACACAGTGTCAGAGCTGCTACATTAACCCAGTGTCAGAGTTGCTACATTAACAAAGTGTCAGAGTTGCTACATTAACACAGTGTCAGAGTTGCTACATTAACCCAGTGTCAGAGTTGCTACATTAACACAGTGTCAGAGTTGCTACATTAACTTAGTGTCAGAGTTGCTACATTAACAAAGTGTCAGAGTTGCTACATTAACCCAGTGTCAGAGTTTCTACATTAACATAGTGTCAGAGTTGCTACATTAACTTAGTGTCAGAGTTGCTACATTAACTTAGTGTCAGAGTTGCTACATTAACAAAGTGTCAGAGTTGCTACATTAACACAGTGTCAGAGTTGCTACATTAACAAAGTGTCAGAGTTGCTACATTAACCCAGTGTCAGAGTTGCTACATTAACACAGTGTCAGAGTTGCTACATTAACTTAGTGTCAGAGTTTCTACATTAACTTAGTGTCAGAGTTGCTACATTAACCCAGTGTCAGAGTTGCTACATTAACCCAGTGTCAGAGTTGCTACATTAACCCAGTGTCAGAGTTGCTACATTAACCCAGTGTCAGAGTTGCTACATTAACAAAGTGTCAGAGTTGCTACATTAACCCAGTGTCAGAGTTGCTACATTAACAAAGTGTCAGAGTTGCTACATTAACAAAATGTCAGAGTTGCTACATTAACACAGTGTCAGAGTTGCTACATTAACCCAGTGTCAGAGTTGCTACATTAACAAAGTGTCAGAGTTGCTACATTAACCCAGTGTCAGAGTTGCTACATTAACAAAGTGTCAGAGTTGCTACATTAACAAAATGTCAGAGTTGCTACATTAACACAGTGTCAGAGTTGCTACATTAACAAAGTGTCAGAGTTGCTACATTAACACAGTGTCAGAGTTGCTACATTAACACAGTGTCAGAGTTGCTACATTAACCCAGTGTCAGAATTGCTACATTAACACAGTGTCAGAGTTGCTACATTAACCCAGTGTCAGAGTTGCCACATGAGCAATGTTTCATGTACCATGCCGGTAAGCGTGGGCGGTCATGTTTCGCCATCTCACTCGATCACCAGAGTCGTGGATCAGCTCTGTGTTCTTGTCTCGACCGTACCACGTGGCCACGCCATCCAGGTATTTACTTCTCTGTCCTCCCCTTGTTCTCTTGCCAGTTGTCACTAGGTTCTCCAATTTATTTCTTCACATAACGTGACCAAAAAACGGTGACTTTCTACGTCTAATTTCTCTAATCAGTTTACGGTTTTCATTTGTTTCTTGTAGGACTTGTTGGTTTTTCAGTCTTTCAATGGTATTCTTTGCATTCTCCTCAGAAACCACATTTCCACAGCCATCAGGTGTTTTTCAGCTTGTCTGCTCATTGTCCACGCTTCACGTGTATACAAAAGCAAAGGTTCTATGAAACACCTCAAAACTCTTTTATCTCGTTGCAATTGAGATCTTTTTGTTGGTCAGTATGTTTTTCATCTTGCAAAAGGCTGCCTTTGCCATGGCGATTCTTGTTGTAATCTCTTTAAGGCATCTCCCATCATATGTTGTGACTTTTTTTCGCATATCCTTTACAGGACATCGCTGTCACCACCCGCATTTTACCGCTGTCCTTGATTTCTTGGCAAGATTCCGTTCAGTAGTTTGCCGTTGCTTTCTGGGCGGCCGGCTCACTTATCCCGTAAGTTACTAACGCGGCGAGAACCGCTTCCAATTCTCGCGCGCTGCGTTACCCTACGTGGATAAACGAGATTACGGAGAAAGTTGTATAACTTCTAGGCCAGGGAGACGGCATGTTATGACTGTTCGACTGTTCCGAGATAATTGTACCGGTTCACTGTTTACGAATACTCTCATTTACTTGTATATTTCCCTCTTCTTAGTGACGTCCATAATCTATGTCTTCTTACAATGTAATACAAACCCAAGTTGTTTATGTGTGCAACAATCGCATCTACTAAATGTTGCAGGTCCTCCTCATTGTCTGCAATCAATACTGCATCATCCGCATATCTAATGTTATTGATGTTACGTCCCCCAATGATGCTATACCAATCCAATTCCACAATTGCTACATACAGATATTGTTTATAGCAACGGCAGGCACCCAATCGACCTTTGCGGCGATCGAACATTTCTAAGCATATTTTAGTAGTAGTAGTAGTAGTAGTAGTAGTAGTAGTAGTAGTAGTAGTAGTAGTAGTAGTAGTAGTAGTAGTAGTAGTAGTAGTAGTAGTAGTAGCAGCAGCAGCAGCAGCAGGAGCAGCAGAAGTAGTAGTAGTAGTAGTAGTAGTAGTAGTAGTAGTAGTAGTAGTAGTAGTAGTAGTAGTAGTAGTAGTATTAGTAGTAGTAGTAGTAGTTGTTGTTGTTGCAGCAGCAGCAGGAGCAGCAGTAGTAGTAGTAGTAGTAGTAGTAGTAGTAGTAGTAGTAGTAGTAGTAGTAGTAGTAGTAGTAGTAGTAGTTGTAGTAGTAGTAGTAGTAGCAGCAGGAGCAGCAGCAGCAGTAGTAGTAGTAGTAGTAGTAGTAGTAGTAGTAGTAGTAGTAGTAGTAGTAGTAGTAGTAGTAGTAGTAGTAGTAGTAGTAGTAGTAGTAGTAGTAAATTTTACGTTCATTGCTTGCCACTGCATTCAGAACGAGAAATAAACATTGAATTCCAACTGACCAGTGTAGGGACTGAACAACCTACTCCACAGTCAACGCACCGGAAGATTAAGCACAAGCACGTTAAACTATGCTACCACGCAGACCTCTCTACAGCCCGCATACCTGTTTAATTTTATTTACTAATATTTTGTCTATTCATACAACTGCCGTATTAAACATCAACTTTTTTGTCTCAGGACACGGCGATTTTCATGCCACCCACAAAGATCCAGACTTTTTGCCGTGTATTGTGGGAGTCAGTAGCTATTGGGACACGCTTCTCTTCTCTATGGAAACCCAGTCAACCATTGGATACGGCGCCTTGTTTCCCCACGCCGAGTGCGCTCCCACTATTCCAATTGTTTTTCTGCAAATAAGATCTAGTTCTTGTTCTTCATCTTCTTCTTTTTCATCTTCTGTGCAATTGTTTTTGACCTACTGCTTTTGCCGTCAAGCATCGCATGGAAGAGATGTAATTTTCTATGTCCGGCTTGCCTTCTTGCATGTATTAGCGTCTTATTTGATTTCTGCCATGTCTCTTTTACTCCATCTAGCCAACTCTTCCCGTGTCATCCTCTCGCCTTGTACCCCGGTGTTCTCATGTGAACACTCTAGCCGCAGGCTAATCTTGTTCCATTCTAGCCAAAAGTCCAAATCATTTAATTCTTTGCTGTTCTATAAAGTCAGTAATCGGTGTTCTTTTGTTCTTAGTTTCTCATTGCCTATCTAAGTATTTATCATTTGTCTATCTATCTTCTGAACATTTGTCTCTATGTCTTCTTATAATTTGTCTCTCTATCTTCATATCATTTGTCTCTCTGCCTTCTTATCATTTGTCTCTCCGTGTCTTCTTCTCGTTTGTCTCGCTATCTCTTCTTTCCATTTGTTTCTCTATCCCTTCTAGTTTTTCCAGCCGCATTTACAGGTAAGATCGTAGATATCAGTAGTTTTCAAAGGTACGTATAAAATAAGTTATACAACCTGGAATTCTGAGATAAGTGTCACATTTATTTTTTTCTTTTGTTAACTTTCTTTCTATTCTTCTCAGTTGGTTGTTATGCCTTAATATAGTCAACGTAGTGTCTTCACAGAGTTTATATATTGTGTTGTGTGTATTTGTTTGCTGATGAAGGCTAGTTGCCACAACATCTTTTGTCTTCAGTAATTGTGTTCTGTACAGCTGCAATACTTCGTGTTATTTTATATTGTTTAATAGTTTACAAAGAACTTCCGGTGAACTAGACAGCCTCTCAAACTTTGACTGTAATCATCTACACAGATGGATCTGTGCTTGGAGGTAAAAGATGTGCCTGTTGGTTCACAGCGAAGGTTACCTGTAGCAATTCTAATGGGGTTGGATTTAGGACTGCCACAATGTAGAATTGTATCTGTCTTAACCTAGCTCAACTGGTTTTTCTGCAGACCTCTTGGACCCAAGAATTACCACACTTGCACACGGAAGTCACTCTATGTTGTTTCCCAAAACACGACTCATATCTCTCGTTTCGTCAATTTAATTAACTCAACATAACACACACCACACAACATAGTTCTTTGTACAGTAATGATAGAGCTTCCAGAAATGACAAGTAGAAATTGAAAGGAGCGCAGAATTTTCTCGGCAGTTTCGCAATAGTCAGGCACTTCAGTGTATCTGTCTGTCTGGTCAGTGACATACACTTCACCTGGTTGGATGATATTCTTTCCAGGAATCCTCCAGACGAATGACAAGTTCTGCACTAGACTGTTGATTCAGCTCAATTCTGAACCTCTCCAGTTGCTAAGCTGGACACTGATTAGACCGTGGATCCTGTACTTTCAGTAGTTCACGACCGGTTGTAACATAACAGTTCCTCACTATCACGTTTTGATATTCATTAACTAGTCAAAGTCTTTATTTCGACGAAACTTGAATCATTAATTAGTCCACGTTCGAAGTCGACGAAATTTGATAATAACTGACATTTGAAGTCTATGCACGTTGGCATGAGAGTTTTGCAGTATGTCTTTTATAATTCCCTTGCCTCTCGGTCACTTCTTGACTTATATTGAATATATTTTTACTGAATGTTCATTGAACATCATTCGTTAGTCGTTCATTATTATCAGGAGTCAAAGACATTGGACGTAATGCCTGGTTAGCTTCCCACAGGTTTCGTTGAATATTTATATTTTTCATAAACGTAGCTTTCATGTTGGCTGTAAACACCTAACCTTCACTTAGGAGACCAGTGAACATATACAGAACCTCAGGGTAGTATATGTGTCAATTCAACCTTAACATGACAGTATCACTTTCTCCTCTGTTATCTCACATTTTAAATGATAGGTGGTATGATTATCATTAGACCCAAAGATTAAGACTTCCTGGACAAGGCACTTAGCTTGGACCAAAGAAAAGTCCCTTTAGAGTCCTTAATCTGGATAGGAGCTTTAGTTCCGTCTGTCATCAGAAGTTATAGGCTGTACCCTGGTCTGGAGTCAAGTTCTAGCACCCTTTCAACGCTCAGTACTCGTAGGCCGTACCACCCGAGTTTACCTTCGTTTTCTTCATTAGTTTAGGTAGTTAACGCTGGGTTTTATTAATCATCCCTTGTTTTGGGTTGGTAAAGAACTACCACGAGCATACGTTTTACAGATATTTATCCTGGATCCTTCCCTTATTTATTAGGAAGTCATTGGATTGCCCTGGTGTACGGATGTCTATTATAGATGTAGAGTTCCCTACCTGTCTATGTAAAAGGATATCTCGCATCATTCATTGGCACCTTGCCGTCTTGACAGACGATAGTTTGTGCTTTAAAAAGGCATAATAACTTTTAACTATGGCGGTAGCGAGTGTGACTGATAAGGCCAATTTGCGCTGTAAATGTCCGTTCACAGTGGGTGCATGTGAACACGTGGTCATTTCCACCATCATGCACCATCTTACGTCTCAAACGCTTGGTGTGTGACTTTTCTGCAATAATTTTCTCCTTTGACTTTATTCCATTTCTGATATTTGCCCTCCATGCAACACGTTCAGCGGCGACTTGCTCCCAATGTGCATTATCAATGCCTGTATCAATCATGTCCCGCTTACACACATCTTTGTATCGTAGTAGAGGCCGACCCTGAGATCTCTTACCCATCTGTAATTCACCAAAAAAGATATCCTTTGGTATTCTACCATCATCCATCCTCCTAAGATGTCCTATCCATCTAAGTCTACGAAGACTGAGCATGGAATAAACTGTCACACAACCTGATCTTTCCAATACTTCAGTATTTGTGATTTTGTCTTGCCACTTAATACCAAGAATTCTTCGCAGACACCGCATATGAAAGCTGTTTAAATTGTTCTCTTGGTGTGAGTAAGTTGTCCAGGTTTCACTGCCATAGAGAAGAGTACTAAGGACACAGGCTTGATAGACAAGGACTTTTGTTTTGGCAGTAAGCTTCCTGTTCTCCCAGACTCTTTTTCTTAACCTGTTCATTGTTGTTGCTGCCTTACCAATCCGGATGTTGATTTCCTGATCTAGGGATAATTTGCTATTTACCACTGATCCTAGATATGTAAAATGGTCTACTATCTCTAGTTTGGCGTCGTCAATAAAGATTGATGGTACCCCATGTGCACCTTGTGACATAATCTGTGTCTTCTTTTTGCTAATTGTTAAACCAAATTCAGAACAAGCATTGGAGAATGCAGATAGTAGACATTGCAAATATATATTTAATAAACATTGCAAAACTCTCGCATCATAGAGCTATCTATACGCAACGTTGTCCCGTGTTTTAGACGAAGAACTAAAACACATATCCCTTGAAGAGAAGCTAGTAAAGTTCGGAGAGATAATCTACCTCCACTCGCTGAGTCATTTTGGTAGCAGCGAGAGGAGGGAAGCAGCTCTGCCACAGAAGACCAGGCGGCAGAGACTGCTTGAGGTGGTGAGGAAAGAGAAGAATTCCGCTCGGAGACGATGGAAATCAGCGCCCGAGCATGAGAAGGAGGGCTTGCGCCAGGCGTGGCAACATCTGAAAGCCAGGCACAACGCCCTCTCCCGAGCGGAAAGGTTTTGCAGAAACAGGCGGAAAACCCGGAAGGAACATGAGAGGTTCTTCCGAGAACCATACGAGTTTGCACGAGGCTTGTTCGACCAGCCGCGATCCGGCGTCCTCGACGTCAGCAAAGAGGAATTGGAGAACCACCTCGTGACGACGTACTCCGATGCCCAACGGAACGTCCCACTCGGAGAAATCGAGGGACTCACAAGCCCGGTGGAATCAACGGTGGAATTCAATGCCTGGCCTCCGATATGGAGCCAGGTGGTTGCGGTAGTGAAGAAAGCAAAAAGCAAGTCAGCACCGGGGCCCAAAGGTGTGCCTTATACAGTCTACACAAGATGCCCGAACGTCCTTATGAAGCTACACCGGATACTGAAATCCTCGTGGAAGCAAAAGCATGTCAGCACGGAGTGGAAGGCTGCCAACTGAATCTACATTCCCAAAGAGCAAAACTCTGCCGGCATTGCCCAATTCAGGCCGATCTCTCTTCTGAACGTTGATGGGAAGATATTCTTCTCGATCATGGCCAGTCGGATCACGAAGTACCTGACGGGGAACAAGTACATCGAGACAGCTGTTCAAAAAGGGGGGCTACCCGAAGTCCTCGGTTCTCTCGAGAACAGTACCATGATCTGGGATGCTATCCATAGAACGAAGATGAAGAAGGAGGAACTCCACGTGATATGGCTGGACCTGGCGAACGCCTATGGGTCAGTGCCACACCAGTTGTTGTGGCATGCACTCAAGGCTTATCACGTGCCCGAGAACATAACAGAAATGCTAGTGCAGTACTTCTCGGGCTTCTCTGTTTGGTTCTCGACCAAAACGTTCACTACCAGATGGATCGACCTGGAAGTGAGTATTGCCATGGGATGTACGATTTCGCCGATATTATTTGTCATGGCCATGCAGTTCATACTGGATGCGGCATCCGGCTATGCACACGGTCCGAAGCTCAGAGAAGGGGTGAACACGCCACCGCTGAAGGCCTTTATGGACGATACAACAATACTGATACCGAAGGAGAGCGATGCTCGCAGCTCTCTCCTCAAACTGTAGGATCTGATTCGCTGGTGCAGGATGAGCTTCAAGCCTAAGAAATCGAGAAGCCTGTCGATCATGAATGGTATGGCGGTGGAAAAGAGGTTCACGGTATCCGGGCAAGCGACTCCCACGGTGATGGGGGAACCTGTGACGAGTCTCGGTCGTGTGTGCGACTCAACCCTGACTGACAGGAACGTGGTGGCGGAGATACAAACAATGCTGACGAACGGCCTGAATACCATCGATAAGACCAGGCTGATAGGCAAGTTCAAAATCTGGGTGCTCTAGTTTATGCTTATTCCGAACCTCCTGTGGCCGTTGCTGATATATGATATCGGCGTGACCACAGTGAGCGCCATGGAGGGCAAGACAAGCAGATACATGAGAAAGTGGCTTGGAGTACCCACATGCCTCACGACTGTCGCATTGTATTGCAAGCAGAGTAAACTCGCCCTCCCGTTCCTGTCCCTCATGGAAGAGTTTAAGGCCAGAAAAGCCAACCTCGTGATGATGCTGCGCGAGTCTCCAGACATAACGGTTAGCGCGTCGGTTCCCGCCTTGAAAACGGGAAGGAAGTGGAAAGTTGTCAGCACAGTCGAAGAAGCCCAGGCTACACTCCAGCTGAAGGAGGTAATGGGCCACACCCAGCTTGGCAAGCAAGGGTTCGGATTCCAAGTGAATGATCCGATGTGGTCGAAGGCGAATGCCAAGGAACGAAGGGACCTGGTGGTTAAGGAGATCCGCAAGGGGCAAGATTACGGAAGAGTCCGCAAGGCTGCCCAACAGGCGCAGCAAGCGTAGTGGATGTCATGGGAAGCGGTTGTACAGAGATCCATTACGTGGAACGAAATCTGGCGCATGGCACCACTGCGTCTAAGTTTCGTCATCCGATCCCTCTACGGTGTCCTGCCATCAGGTGCCAACTTGGCAACGTGGGGATTAACCACCGACCCGTTCTGTCCCCTCTGCACGAAAGTCCACCTAGTCCAGACAGCGGAGCACGTGGTGTCTGGTTGCAAGGTTGCCCTAACCCAGGGGCGTTTCACATGGCGACATAACAAAGTCCTGGCCGAGTTGGTCGTCATAGTGGACGTGGCAAGGATAAAAGCTAATGAAGAGGGGAACTGACCGAGGCCGATGGAAATTTCCTTCATCCGAGCAGGGCGCAAAAATGGTAAAGCTGACGACTTGCCGCTTGCTACCGTCTTCGACGGTGCGAGGGACTGGCAACTGACCGTAGACCTAAAGGACCATGGCAATTACCCTGAGGTGATCCGAACGTTTGGCTTGCGGCCTGACATTGTGCTTAGCTAACGCTGATTGACCTAACCGTCCCGTACGAATCGAATGTGGAGGAGCAACACCTGTACAAGACAGAGAAGTACAATAACATGGTCGCGAGTCTTAGGCGGGAGGGTTACACCGTCAGGCTGTTCGCCGTCGAGGTAGGCGCGCGAGGTCTTGTCTCCTACTCCGTGTTCGGTGTGCTGAAGCAAATTGGCATTAAAGGACGAGCAAGGGCCCGGGCCCAGAAACAACTGTCTGAGGCAGCCGAAAAGGCCTCGTGCTCCTAGATTGGAATAAGTCTCGAAACTAGTATGGTCAGAAGTGGTAACTGCAGTACCAACAATTTCTCAACTGAGACCTTGAACTTTACATCGTCTCGTGTGAGGTGTTTAGCCCTTCCTCCGGGCGTGAGTGGTGAGCCTGAGTGCAGTCAATAGCACAAATGTCGGCCGAAGTCCAACCTCCATAATAATGCAGCGATAATCGACAGTAGGTCGCACCCAGTCCGAGCGCATTTAACAAAGTCTGCTAGTATAACCCACACCTCACATTTTCACAAGATACGCTTACTACGTGGTCTAGTCAGTTGCAGACAGACCAAGAGATGGGCCCGAATGGAAAGGAAGAATCTAGCTTCCTAAGAGGGTGCGGCGCCGTGAACGGGGTACGGGGAAGGAACACGGCAACGGGAACGTATGGAGACGACGGAGGCCGTGGCGGGGATGAAGCTGGCATCCCACGACCACACGTGCCAAGGGGCAGGCACAAGCTGTACGAGTTCTCCCCACCGAGGGAGGGAGGGCTTGAGAGTGGACAATGTAACAGCGAAGGGACAAGCTTAACATCAGGAATAACGAATATGACCGAACGAAGGTCTCCACGACAGGGGACAGACGTACTGAGTCATGAACCGGACGGGACCACCCCCAGAAAGTATTAAGAAATTAATGGTCCAAAATGCTTGGGGAAGGGTCTTCTGAAGATTGGAAGCTCTCTGCCGTGTTTGCTCCTCGTCGGAGTTCCTACGACTATGGAGCGCTCTCCAGTGAATAATTGCGTCACCCTTTCTGGCACATGATGTTGAATATGGCAATTCAGCGAACTATGCCGAGTTTGGTTTTATTTTGAAGCTTATATATTCATGAAGCTAGTTTGCTATCTTCCCCTTCGATTAATTCCATTATTAAATCATTCTTTAGTGGTTATTTACTAGGATTATCTCTGATTTTTGCTACCGAGTATATCTATATATATAAAACACAATGTATGTCTGTGGGTGGGGATGTATTTGATGCGTTTGATAACGGTCCAATCGATTGAGATGACATTTTCTACATGTTTTCTTTTCATTCCCATGCAAGCAACTGTAATAGTTTCTTAGTGTACAATCATCTATTTACTTACTAAAATTTAATTTTGTAATTACGACTCAACATAGGAAAAAATAAAACAAGGGACATAACTTTTAGTAGCATTGCTATATCTTAAGTTAAGTCCACTGGCTATAGATAGATAGATAGATAAATAGATAGATAGACAGACAGACAGACAGACAGACAGACAGATCCTCGCCAGGGTCTGGGCGAAGCCGGGCCGGGTCAGACAGACAGACAGACAGACAGACAGACAGACAGACAGACAGTCGGGAACGGGAACTTATATGACTACTTATATGAATTAAATGAGATAGATAGATAGACAGACAGACAGATATACAGATAGACAGACAGACAAACAGACAGACAGACAGACAGACAGACAGACAGACAGGCAGGCAGGCAGGCAGGCAGGCAGGCAGACAGACAGACAGACAGATAGATAGATAGATAGATAGATAGATAGATAGATAGATAGATAGCTAGCTAGATAGATAGATAGATAGATAGATAGATAGATAGATAGATAGATAGATAGATAGATAGATAGATAGACAGATAGATCCCCGCCAGGGCCTGGGCGAAGCCGGGCCGGGTCAGCTAGTTATTTATAAATTGGTCACTGGCATTCTATGACCAGCTGGGTGTTCCGTTATCTGCGCTTGCTTACTTCGGTTCAGCTCCTAGAAAGTTGTTTGTGTTTATTGTATTAATTCTCTAATTAAACTGATAGGCACAATTACCTTATGAACACAATTCTATTGTTGAAGGGTTGATCGAGCTCTTATAGATAGATAATAACTCTGATCATATAAAACTTCAGAGCAGCTTTCCAAACGGTCCTAATCGAAGCACGCTCTTTCATACACCGAAAACTGACTAGAAGGAGGCGGGGCTTAACTGATCTCGGACTTCTGAGATATCTCTGTAAATTCACTTAATTTTCGTGAGTTTAGTGTATCTAGTTTTTGGGTACCTGTAAAGTTCACCCCGTGTTTAATGAGAATTTATAAAATCCCTTTTTTCTCCACTAATTACGACCTGTCTTAGCCTTCTCGGAAGATCTATGCTAATGAGGTGTAAAACAGTGTATCAAGTTGGGCTTGTCTATGGAAACCCTTTTTGGTCAAATTTACATGATAGTTATGACCAATACTGTTTACTTTAATGAAAGTGGAGAGAGACTACCAGGCAATCGTGTTACATTACTGAACGGTGTTTAGTGCAGGAGAGCTTGGCATATGATACCACAACAGCTAGTCTGATAATGGAGGTGGGGACAGTCAGTGAGGCGTTACGCTGGCTGAATAAATGAATAAGTGAATAAATGAATAATATTTTAATTGAAACAATTGAAATCCTTGTTCCTCAAAAACTCTCAACACCCCAAAACCCACAGCCATAACGTTAGCAAAGAAAAACGCGTTTCGTAAAGTTTAATTCTACGAACAATAAACGATTTTTTTTCAAATACAGTAAGGCGTTAGCAATTAGGCGGTTCCAGTCAGTTATATGCAAACGGGATGAATTCGTGTTCTGTTGGAAATTACCATTGGCAATACAAATGCTCCACATTCGAACAACACCCGTGTCTATGTGTTTTAAATGCTTCAGCTAAAGTATAATTAATTTATTCACAGCAAATGATTAAAACTCTGCAGTATGCACCTGATGAGGTGCAGGGAAATATGCCAGGCAGTAGATCATGTAACATAATGTTTGTAGCTTCTATGCTTAAACAACGATTGTTTTCGTCAGTTAGAAATCGGGACGGACAATCATGTTTTAGATCTGCCGCTGTGCAGAGCTGTTCTCGCTTATATCCCGGATGATAGGTATTACTGCGGGGGAAGCCGTAGATGATAGGTTGCGGCGTTCGCCTCAGATTCATAAGGTAACAGGTTTGATATCAGCAAAGAGCTTGGAATTTGTTCAAGAAGAGGCAAACCCAAATCACTTCAAATTCTGCTGACCACAATGGTGTCGATGATATACGCATCATTGCCATAAAGTCATGTAATTCGAGCTGTTCGGCCAGACTCCGATTGGAGAGTCCCCTAATCAAGATTTGGTATGTGTCCATCCAGTTGAAGTGAACTGAATTGTAGATGCCACTGATTATCTCGCTTTATTCCTTCCTTATCATGCTCACCATACACCCCGATCAAGCATAGGTCAAATACAAGTTAAACATCGGATACTGCAAAGAGTAGGCAGTGAGACCACTGAACCCACAATACTAAGGATAAAAAAATCAACCCACGGATAGATAAAACCCGTTACTTTGGAAAAAACGTATGTCAACAAGAAGTAAACCTTACAACAATGAAGGCTAATAATCAAGTGTGATTTGTTGTCTTCGAAAGAAGAACGAAGAAGAAGTGCAAGTTTAGCATACACAAGATCCTTCAGGCTTGAGATCTCAATAGTTATTTGCTGATGGGTAAATGGAACATTTATATTTGGGTAGATCACGTTAGGATTTCTGTTGGAGACCACATTGCTGGGTTTTATCTTCATGAAGCTGGCTCGGCCCAAACAGAGGAGACACACCCTCATCTTCAGGTAATCATTACTGCTACACGCGGGAGTCCTTGTGGTGAGTGTTGCTCTCAGAACGTGACAGACAGACAGAGATAGACACGCATACTTAAAGATATACAGACAGGCAGACAGACAGACGGACGGACGGACGGGCAGGCGGACGGACGGGCAGGCGGACGGACGGACGGACGGACAGACAGACAGACAGACAGACAGACAGACCAACCGACCGACCGACCGACCGACCGACAGACAGACAGACAGACAGACATGCGGCAAATATAGATATACATTAATACATTGATAGAAACATACACACACACACTCACACACGCACACACATATGCATACACACACGCGCGCGCACACACACACACACACACACACAGACAAAGAAAGAAATATATGTCGACAGAATTACAGACAGAAAGCTAGCTAGCTAACAAGTAATCGACTAACTATCTATGTAAATAGATGAATATGTTGACGATCGGGCGGGCGGAAGGACGAACAGACAGATAGACAGACAGACGGACGGACGACGGACGGACGGGCAGGCAAGCTGGCGGATGGATGGATGGATGAATGAATGGATGGATGGATGGATTTGGGTGGGTGGGAGTGTAGTATATTGTGGCGTCCAGACACATATTATGCGTCCAGAATCTGGCAGGTAATGGCGGCTGATAGGGTTTATGAAGGAAAATATGGGGGAAAATGCCGACTCGGTAAAATTTTTGGCGGGGTGTGGGAACGGTTTTTTGACGGGTGATGGCGGGTGTGAAAGTAATTAAGGTAATTTTAGTTGGTTCTAGAAACCGAGGGTGTGAGTACGGATGAGGGAGGGCTGTAAGTTATATATATATTGGTTACGTATATGAATGTGTTAGTATGCGTGGTGTAGTGATGTATAAACAAGGGTGTGATGGGTCGTGGTTTCTACTCATGGGTTGTATATATGGTGGTTACGTATATGAATGTGTTAGTATGCGTGGTGTAGTGATGTATAAACTGCCAAGGGTGTGATGGGTCGTGGTTTCTACTCATGGGTTGTATATATGGTGGTTACGTATATGAATGTGTTAGTATGCGTGGTGTAGTGATGTATAAACTGCCAAGGGTGTGATGGGTCGTGGTTTCTACTCATGGGTTGTATATATGGTGGTTACGTATATGAATGTGTTAGTATGCGAGGTGTAGTGATGTATAAACAAGGGTGTGATGGGTCGTGGTTATACTCGACGAAGTAAGAGGTGTAGATGGTTACTATCATCTGAACAGTGTGATAGTAGTGTCTAAGTGAAAGTAAAGGGTGGTATGTAGCTTATTCACTACCATCATTACAAAGGAAAGCTTATAAAGTTATAATGGGTGTCATTTGATGGTAAGGGGTGGGTATTAGTGATCAAGTAGGAGTGATATAGGGGTGGTCATAAATATAAAAAGAGGTGTTCGCAATTACACACTGGTCAACCAGTGGTCAAGCAATGGTCAAGTAAGGGTCAAGTAGTCAAGTAAGGAAATTTTAGGGAAAAGTGATTGTAATGATATGGTGGTGATTAAAGAGTGGTAAATTAGTGGTCAAGTAGTGGTCAAGCAGTGGTCAAGCGGTCAAGTAAGGAAAATTTTAGGGAAATTTTAGGGAAAAGTGATTGTAATGATATGGTGGTGATTAAAGAGTGGTAAATTAATGGTCAAGCAGTGGTCAAGCAATGGTCAAGTGAGGAAATTTTAGGGAAAAGTGATTGTAATGATATGGTGATGCTTAAAGGGTGATAAATTAGTGGTCAAGTAGTGGTCAAGTGGTGGTCAATTAGTGGTCAAGTGGTCGAGTGACCAATTAAATTGTAGAGGACGATGTGCCTAAGATTATGGTAGGGGTTAAAGTGATCGATGACGTGGTCAAGCAGTGGTCAAGTAGTCAAGTAAGGAAATTGTCGGGGAAAGTACGTATAGTGCAATGGTGGTGGGTAAAGTGAGGAGGAATCACTAGTAGTGATAATAGTACTACCAATATTAGCGACAAGAATATTAGCTGGTGCGTTATTAGAGATACAAGTCTCTTTTTTTGTGGGGTGTGTAAATATCATACAAAGAGGGTCATACAACCATAAAGACACCCAAGTACACACACACACAAATACAAAGTCAACCAAACACACACACATACACACATACAGATACAGAAGTACAGACAAACCATACCATTACTACTGTCACAACAACAGCTATACACAAATACTCACCCATAATCAATTACACAAATACACACCTACTACAAACTCAAAGACACACCCAAACCATTACTACTGTCATCACAAGTACACACAAGTACTCACCCATAATCAAATACACAAACACACATACAAACACAAGTACACACAAGTACTCACCCATAATCAAATACACAAACACACATACAAGCACAAAGTCAACCACACACAGCCATAAAACAACCACTCAAGTACAGACCCATAATCAATTACACAAATACACACCTACTACAAACTCATAGACACACACCCAAACCATTACTACTGTCATCACAAGTACACACAAGTACACACCCATAAGCAATTACACAAATACACATACAAACTCAAAGACACACACCCAAACCATTACTACTGTCATCACAAGTACACACAAGTACACACCCATAAGCAATTACACAAATACACACCTACTACAAAATCACACCCATACCATTACTACTGGCAGCACAAGTACACACAGACACACTTGATACACTTGATACACTTGTACATACAGACCTACACGCACACAAAAACACACCCATACCATTACTACTGGTACCACAACCAGTACAGATACACTCACCCATAAACAAATCGTGTCCCTACAAGAATATCACAAACCACAAATTTTTGGTAAAGAACGCGGATGTCCGAGAAGCCCCTACGTCATCAACGCCATATGCAAAAGTCATTAAGTATGAGTCATCGGTGTGTAGGGAAGCAGGCGTGAGAATAACTTGTCTAACTGACACGTCAGCTACGTCGTGTGCAGAACCAGTGTATAAAATAGACGGCGTCTCTTGTGAGCTCCGTCCCAGTTCACGTAGTGACTTGGGTAGCTACAGAGGTGCTTCAGGCTGGTGTGAGCAGTGTTCGTGTAGTAACCAGATATTGTTCACGTAGTGACTTGGCTACACCAGTGAAATAGGTTGGTGTGAGCATTGTTCGTGTAGTAACCAGATATTGTTCACGTAGTGACTTGGCTAGCTACATCGGTGAAACAGGTTGGTGTGAGCATTGTTCGTGTAGTAACCAGATATTGTTCACGTAGTGACTTGGCTACATCGGTGAAACTTGGTTTGAGCCTTATTCGTGTAGTAAGTATGACTGCTTGACCACTACTTGACCACTACTTGACCACTAATTTACCACTAATTTAAACATTACCATGTCATTACAATCACTTTTCCCCTAAAATTTATTCACTTGACCACTGCTTGACCACTGCTTGACCTCTAATTTACCACTCTTTAATCATCACCATCTCATTACAATCACTTTTCCCTAAAATTTCCTTACTTGACTACTTGACCCTTACTTGACCATTGCTTGACCACTGGTTGACCAGTGTGTAATTGCGAACACCTCTTATTATATTTATGACCACCCCTATATCACTCCTACTTGATCACTAATACCCACCCCTTACCATCAAATGACACCCATTATAACTTTATAAGCTTTCCTTTGTAATGATGGTAGTGAATAAGCTACATACCACCCTTTACTTTCACTTAGACACTACTATCACACTGTTCAGATGATAGTAACCATCTACACCTCTTACTTCGTCGAGTATAACCACGACCCATCACACCCTTGTTTATACATCACTACACCACGCATACTAACACATTCATATACGTAACCACCATATATACAACCCATGAGTAGAAACCACGACCCATCACACCCTTGGCAGTTTATACATCACTACACCACGCATACTAACACATTCATATACGTAACCAAAATATATATAACTTACAGCCCTCCCTCATCCGTACTCACACCCTCGGTTTCTAGAACCAACTAAAAATTACCTTAATTACTTTCACAGAAACCCGCCATCACCCGTCAAAAAACCGTTCCCACACGCCGCCAAAAATTTTACCGAGTCGACAATTTTCCCCAAAAATACCCCCATATTTCCTTCGAAAACCCTATCAGCCGCCATCAGCCGCCAGATTCTGGACGCATAATATGTGTCTGGGTCCCCTAATACACTACTTGGGAGACACACACATAGAAAAATAAAGAAGGATAAATCGACAGAATTACAAACAGAAAGCTAGCTTCCTGACTAGTAATCGACTTAGCTATCTAGGTAAATAGAACGAAGGAACGAACGAACAAACTTTATTTTCAATGGGTTAAGAACTGGGCACGCAGGCCTGTCTGACATTCTGCCCTTTTTCTCTCGTTCTTCTCATATGTTATTTCATTCAATAGATGAATGTGTAGACTGACGGACGGACGGACGGGCGGGCGGGCGGACGGACGGACGGACGGACGGACGGACGGACGGACGGACGGACGGACGGACGGACGGACGGACGGACGGACGGACGGACGGACGGACAGACAGACAGACAGACAGACAGACAGACAGACAGACGGGCAGGCAGACAAAATATTAGGATTGACTGCGACGTTCTGTAAACAGTGTACATACCTTACAACGAACGCAAATTCGGCAAACGGAAATTACAGTGTAATAGTAGCAATTATAATGATAACGTAAAATCAAGTTACACTACAACACAAGAAATCCACGTTTCGATCTTAGTGATCATCATTAGGGACAACATAAATAGATCTAAAGAAAAGCAAGAAATCAGAAAATGTAATTACAAATTAAAACGTAAGCATAGCAAATATTGGTATGAAATATCAAACGTTTTTAGGTCATTGCGCAACTAAGAAGGCTGCACAAAAGTTCAGTTGTGAAAGGGGCCAAATATTATCATCTATGTTTTGTGTTTGTCACCCGCAGCAAGAACGCTTCCATCTGTATGGAAGACAATCATCTGACTCTGCAGATCCGTGTCGGGGACATTCGAAATACACATCTCATAGACGCGCACGTTCACGGCATTCTCATCAAGCAATATACAATAGCTGAGCAATTCGTCTACCCGTTGTTTCAGGTAAATTGTTTCAATCATCACCAACGATGAATAGTTTGGTGTTTATAATCGTTATCTATGTGTATGTCTACCTACATACCTGTCCATTCACGATGTTAACTAATCTTTCTGTCTGCATATTTGTATGTCCCATGACATTTTTCTGTCTGTCTTTATCGAATTTCTTTCTTACTTTGTTTATCGATTTTTTTTTCTTTCTTTATTTATCGAATTTCAGTCTTTCTTTCTTTATTTTTTTTTTTCTATATCAGTTGTATTAGTCTACAGCTGGATCATCATCATGTGCCACTTCATAATCGTGGACGGTCATGGTTGGCCAACACACACGACTATCAGGTCTGTGTTCTTGTCTAGATTATGTCATGTCACCAAGCTGTCTGTGTTTTTATCTCTTTGCATACAACTTGCCAACATCAGTTTTGTCAGTAAGTTTTCAAGCTGATTTCTTATCATAACATGCCCATCATATCAGGCTTTTTCCTTTCCAGGTAGGAAATGGATACCTTATATTTATATTTTTCCTGACAAGCTAAGCTCCGAGTTCTCTTTTCTTTATCATTAAAAAAGAAATGTTGCGTATCCCTTACGGGACGTTGCAGTCACCACCATCATTTTCCAGCTGCTGTTGATGTACTAGGCAAGTGTTACGTTCAGTAGTTTGCCATTGCTTTCTGAACGACCGGCTCCCATACCAGCACGTTATAACACAACGCGGCACGGTCTGCTGCACAAATCGGTTGCAGCTGAGCTTCGAACGCCTGGTACCCGGCTCAGGAACCGTGTTCGCAAGCCTTTAGCCATGGAGACCGGCGAAAATTAAGTTGCATGTCCTTCACAGGACGTAGCAGTCAACCCCAGCATTTTCGCTGTTCGTGATTCCGGAGCAAATTTTACGTTCAGTAGTTTGCCATTGCTTTCTGAACGACCAGCTCCTATACCTTTTTCGAAAAAAACCAGCACCGCTGTGTTTCGAACCCAGGTATGTGGGCTCACAAACCGCGTTCGCAAGCCCTTAGCCACAGAGACCGGTCTTTATCATTATACTAGCACTAAATGAATGCCAATATTTTCCCTCATGGAGCAGTATGTGCTTCAGGTCCGGCGTAAATTTAAGTTCAGATTTCGTTACACAGAGGAAAATCAAGAGAGCCACGGATAAACAACCAGAAGTTTACACTACACAAAACACTGATAGAACACAACCACGACAACCGTCTGGCCTTGGAACACACACTTAGTCTCCCTTACGGCTGAACAACAGGCAATTAACTTAAAGGGCCTTTTATATACCTTAAGGGACATTAGGAACTAAAGAAACCAATAATGTTACTTATAAACTTACACCCATCCAAAAACACTCAGCTATCCCTATGGAGATAAAGACGAACATTATGAATGTATATTTTACACCAACGTTCTGCTATCAGTGCCAAACATAGGCACTAACTAAAGAACAAGAAAGAAAACTCACTACCTGTAAACTGAGATACCTGAGTACAGTAGCAAACAAATCAAAAAGGACCACATAGAAACAAGGAGATCTATAAAACAGTTGGAGCAACACCAGTTGTTAAATTCATTGAAAAACAAAGACTTAACTGGTTCGGTCATCTAGTGAGAATGAAGCCATTGTCACCAGCAGCAAGAGCATACACCATGAAAATATAAACATAAAGAGGCAGAGGAAGACCACGAAAAAGATGGATCGACGGAGTTGTCAACATCTTACAAACCCACAACAGCTCAGCATAACAAGCGACGAGCGAACCACAGGGCAGGAAACCAATCATCAAACTAGTCTGCGATGTCTAACGGCATAGAGCAGTGAAGGACACAAGAGGAAAGAAATATGGCGCAGAGTATATCACTTGACAGACCAACCCGCACCGGGTGGCTGATGTGATCACTATAACAGTGATGGCTGTTACTTCCCACAATAGTTCCTGGTGCCCAGCTCAGGCGGGGTTAAACCTGAAGCCCAGGTCAGGCGGGGGTTAAACCTGAAGCCCAGGTCAGGCGGGGTTAAACCTGAAGCCCAGGTCAGGCGGGGTTAAACCTGAAGCCCAGGTCAGGCGGGGTTAAACCTGAAGCCCAGGTCAGGCGGGGGTTAAACCTGAAGCCCAGGTCAGGCGGGGGTTAAACCTGAAGCACAGGTCAGGTGGGGTTAAACTTGAAGTCTAGTTCAATGTGAATCTGTTAAATGCCCAGATTTTAACCCATGATTACCGCGCCAGAAGGCGACCGTCTAGCCACTTCACCACCTCGGCTCCCACACTTAATTTAAAAGTTAGTTGTATATCCTTTACAGGACGTTTGCAGTCAACACCATCATTTGTTGCTGTTGTTGATGTCTTGGCAAGTTTACGTTCAGTAGTTTGCCATTGCTTTCTAAACGACGATTCCCATATCATTTACGTAAACAACCAGCGAAACGCGGTCTGCTGCTAAATCGCGCGCAGCTGTATTTCGAACGCGGGTATACGGGATCACGAACCGTGTTCATAACACCTTCGCCACGGAGGCGGCATACTTAACTTAATCGTGGTAAATATCTGGCAGAGCAGATACCACTTGCTTGCCTGGGCTCGCTTTGAACTCAAGCCTATTCCACACACGTGCTAGTGTTTCTAGTGCACTGGAATTATTTTTGCGTGTGGATTAGCTTTTCCTATTACTAGTGTCCCTCGCAATTAGGCGAACCCACTCCGACTTCAGAGGTACTTGTAATTTACATCCCCAGGTCTAGGATGAGAAGTCAACATTTCTGTCCAACTGACCGGTGTAGGGGTTGAACCAGCTACCTCAGCATCAGCGCACTGGAAGTTTAAGAGTGAGCTCTCTTATCCTTGCTGTAATGCTCACCTATTCTCTGTCCACGATGTTCTCAGTATGCTATTCAAACATCACATCTCCACTGACTCTAGTTTCTTCAACATATCAATAGTGATTGTCCATCATTAGCGCCCACACAAAAGAACAGGCCAGACAAGTTTTAAAAAAATCTTTTCTTCCATTCTACCATTACTCCCACCCCGTTCAACTTCAAGGAGAAGTTATAGTTATAGAGTCCATCACCGGCTCAGATTGATAGTCCTGTGATTGTTGATTGAGTCAGCTTCAAAAGCAGCTGCCCGTGGTTTTACCCTCTCAGACTTATTAATCCGAGGGTGATTGTTGTCCATATGGGATAATGGCCCAACACAATTTTTAAATAAGAAGATATGTGTATTTGTGATGTGTTCGTTTGTTCCGATCTCGCTCATTCTTGTAAAAAGGTGATTCGTTTATTTACCTCTGTCATATTTTCTGTCATATGTCGCCGTGTTGCCTAGTGAACTGTAAACAAATGTATACAACAAAACCACTGATTAGCTTGTGTTGTATCTGATAGTGTCCTCACGCTATTTTTGATTCTGATAATCCGCCCACAGTTCGAGATTGAGTTCAAGGCGCACAGAATGAAAGATCATCTCTTCTTGTTCTATCCCATGGTGTTACGTCATACAATCACACAGGGGAGCCCACTCTACGACATGGCTGCGGCAGGTGATCTACACTTTCTTCTAATTACAACGTATCTAATTTAAAAAAAAATTATAACTCATCTAATTATAACTCATCTAATTATTACTAATCTAATTATAACTCACCTAATTATAACTCACCTAATTATAACCCATCGAATTTTAACTCATCTAATTATAAATATCTAATTATAGATCATCTATTTATAAATATATAATTATAACTCACCCAAGCCGGTCTCTCTCTAAGAGTTTACGACATTGTTCGTAACCCCGTATATCCACGTGGGTAAAACAGTAGCTGTGAGAATCGGCAGCGGTTCGCGCCGTGCTGGTAACTTACGGGGATATGTGAGACGGTCGCTCAGAGAGCAATGGCAAACTGCTGAACGTAAAATCTGTAAAGGATATGCAGCATATTTTAAAAAAAAAACTCATCTAATTATATGTAATCTAATTATAACATCTAATTATAATTATCTAATTATAACTCATCTAATTATAACTCAATTACGAAAAACATAGGACATTGCGGCGACTTGCCTTCATCAGGAATTCTTGTATTAGGCGTATTTACTTTCTGTAATTCTTGTTCTCGATTTATTCACCTTTCCTTCTTATCATCGGGTTATTATGCCTTAATGTGGTCGTGACAGTGTCTTCTCCGTGTTTATATGATGTGTTCTGTGTATTTGTTTGCTGATGAAGGCTAGTCACTGCAACGCCCCATGTTTTCTGTAACTACGTTCTGTAAAGCTGCATTACTTTGTGTTATTTTATATTGTTTACATTTCCACAACTTTACCACAGTTCCACTAATTTTATTCATACTTTAATTATAACTCACACAAGCTAAACCTGCATTCTATCAAATGAAAAGAACATGATGTGCAATAAGTCTTTATTGTTGGAACTTAGAAAAAAGAATTCTTTCATGTTACAAAGATCCAGTTTTCACACACGGCTGCGATTCCTGAGTTAGTAAACAAGCCACATAAAACATCCCTAGACGTCTTGGAGATGTGGTTTTATAGAAACAATATACAAACAACACGAAGTAATGCAGCTTTACACAACACAGTTACGGAGAACACAGGGCGTTGCGGCCATTAGTCTTCATCAGTAAACAAATACACAAACTATAATATATAAATACGGGGAAGACATTAAAATGACTACATTAAGGCACGCACGCACGCGCGCACGCACGCACGCGCGCACGCAGGCATGTACGTACGCACGCACGCGCGCGCGCACACACACACACACACACACACACACACGAGAACAATGAAAAGGAAATGAACAAACAAATGAACACAATGTGCTACTTATCTTAGAATCCCAGACGGTGAAACTCATAATAAAACTGTAGTTTTATAGACAAATGCTGAAAATTCCCTGGACAGCCAAAATGGGTAATCTAGACATTCTGAAGAAGGTGAAGTCGCAAAGACAACTTATTACAAACATCAGAAACAGGCTTGAGTATTATCCATTTATTTATTTCATATGACATATAAAACTGCAGTATGCTCACGACGATGTGCAGCGAAATATGCCAGGAAATAAATCGTGCATCGTATTGTTTGTGACTTTTGTGTTTAAGTTAGAAGATGTTTATTATACTAGTTGTCCTTTGATATTATTATTAGTAGTAGTATAGTTTTTAAGGGGACATAAGGTCGTAAACTGATTAGAGACATTAGACGTAGAGAGTCAACATTTTTTGGGCATGTTATGAGAAGAAATTACTTGGAGAACTTGGAGACAACTGGCAAGATCGAAGGGAACAGACCAAGGGGAAGACCGAGAAATAAATACCTGGATGGCTTGACCACGTGGCATGGTCGAGACAGAAACACGGAGCTGATCCATGACTCTGATGGTGGAATGAGATAGCCAAACATGACCACCCAAGCTTATCGGCATGGCACATGATAGATGGACGGAAGGGGGCACATAGTCTGTACTGAGATACTGTTCAAATAGGTTGCAACTGTATATGTATAGGGATTGGTGGTGTCTTTGATTGTTTGTGGAATATTGTTTCACAGCAGAGTGCCCTAACCTCGTTTTGTATAAATATATCCTAATCGTAGAAGAAGAGATAGAAGAAGAGATGATACAGGCATTGATAATGCACATTGGGAGCAAGTCGCAGCTGAACGTGTTGCATGGAGGGCAAATATCAGAAATGGAATAAAGTCAAAGGAGAAAATTATTGCAGAAAAGTCACACACCAAGCGTTTGAGACGTAAGATGGTGCATGATGGTGGAAATGACCACGTGTTCACATGCACCCACTGTGAACGGACATTTACAGCACAAATTGGCCTTATCAGTCACACTCGCTACCGCCATAGTTAAAAGTTATGCCTTTTTAAAGCACAAACTATCGTCTGTCAAGACGGCAAGGTGCCAATGATGATGATGATGATGATGAGAAGAAGAGATGGATGGAGCACTTGTAGGAACGTCCAGAGTGTACCAGCATGCGGAAAAGGGGGGGGGGGCGGTTCCAACAGATACACATCATGTGCTCTGACTCAAAGAGCATGCTGAGAATGAAGAAGACAGGCATTCTTCGAGCAGAGCGGCATGCTTCAATTCAAAAATAGGATGCTTCTGTTGGATCGTTTGCCCCTTCCGGGTTTACGTGACCCAGGTCGGGGAGTGAGGGGATAGAGGGATCCTCTACCGTGTCCAAGGGTGTCTCGTGGGCTATCGGTGGGAAGGAGGCACCTTAACCTTTCCTCTTCTTGGATAGGGGGTTGCGCTACCTCGACATCCGGCTCTGAGTAATCCGGGATCATTCTAGAATATTCAATTGCGTTAGTGTTAATTCCATTAATTAACATTCCAAATCTGCTGAACGATCCATTCGAGTTGGTGATAATTATATGAAGTTAACATTCCAGATCTGCTGAACGATCAATTCGAGCTGGTGATAATTCTATGAAGTTAACATTTCAGATCTGCTGAACGATCAGTTCGAGCTGGTGATAATTCTGGAAGGTACGATCGAGTCCACGGGGGAGATGGTCCAGGCGAAAACGTCCATTGGCAGCGCGGAAATACTCTGGGGTTATAGATTTGCTTCCGTGGAGGAATACGATCTTGTAAATGAGAAATGGTAAGTTGACAGAAAGACAGACAGACAGACAGACAGACAGACAGACAGACAGACAGACAGACAGACAGACAGACAGACAGACAGACAGACAGACAGACAGACAGACAGACAGACAGACAGCTGGATGGATGGATGGAAATCAAATCAAATCAAATCAAATCAACTTTATTAGGGTTACAAATTGGGCCCTTCCAATCACTCGTCTTTCATTCATAAAGAGCATTATACATTTACATAGGAAGAAAAATAAACATTGTGAAATGAATGTTGTAAACATAAACAAGGCAAATTACCATGTTATGAGGCCCATCTCCCACCTACCCATACATCACCCCACCCACACACACACACACCAAGGGACACATACATACCCCACCAACCTACCTATCCCCCTTCCGCACATCCCCCACCCACACACTCTCCCCTCACCTGTTCTCCCAACCAAAACACACTCGCCACCCACAAACATTCCCCCACCAACCCACACATCCCACGCCCACCCACATACACATCCTAACCCACACATCTTCTCCCCATCTACACCTCAAACCACCCATCCCCCAGCCACATCTCCATTGACCACATATTCACCACCCACGCACACAATCCCCCACCAACCCACACATCGCACATCCACTCACACATCCCCAAACCATACACACACATCCCCACCAACTGACATCTCCCTACCCCCCCCCCCCCCCACACATCTCCCTAACCACCCATACATCCCCAATCCACTCACACACACACACACACCCCACCACCCACACATACATCCTCCACCCACCCATACATGCCTTAACCCAATCCCCCACTACACAATCCCCCACCCGCACATCACATACATCCCCTACCACGCAATATTCCCAACCCACGCACCACACACACACATATCCCTCACCAACACATCCCACACCCACATACCAGCACACATCCCCACCTACACACCACACACATATCCCCCACCCACATACCGCATGGATAGATAGATAGATAGATAGATAGATAGATAGATAGATAGATAGATAGATAGATAGATAGATAGATAGATAGATAGATAGATAGATAGATAGATAGATAGATAGATAGATAGATAGATAGATAGATAGATAGATAGATAGATAGATAGATAGATAGATAGATAGATAGATAGATAGATAGATAGATAGATAGATAGATAGATAGATAGATAGATAGATAGATAGATAGATAGATAGATAGATAGATAGATAGGCACATATATGCAGACATATATAGACAGACAATAGGCACTGATACACAGCCATATATAGACAGGCAGACATGACACATGTAAAATACCGCTTTAACACCCAACCTGACCTCTCATCTCTCTATCCACATCCCCGACATCCCACCAGGTGCATCAACTTTAACAAATTCGACGAGATGAACTCCACCGAGACTCCAAAACACAGCGCCAGAGCCCAGGCCGAGACCCTTGCACACTCCACACAGCCAGAGCCACCTGCAGAATGAGGCCCGCGCTTGGCTCTGGGAACATTGGCGCCAAGAGCCACCTGGTTTGATTATATATATCTATAAAAGAGACTGTATGTATGTCCGTTCTTTATGCGTTCGCGAACGGTCCATCCGTTTGAGATGAAATTTTCTACACGTTTTCTTTTCATTCCTGTGCAACTTTCTGTCATAGTTTTTTAGTTTTTTTTTTTTCCGGCTACTTACTTACTAAAATTTAATATTTCATTTTTCATTATAATTTCTATATAGCAAGGGGACTTAACTCTAGAAAAGTTATTTCAAGGGGCATTACTTTTAGTAACATTTCTATATACTTTATAGTCATATTGTTGCATTGTTTTCAAAGATGTATAAACTCTTTGTCTATAGTTATTTACAGGCATATGAGTTATAGTAAATAATGATATAATCTTTAAGGCATTTTCAAAGCTTTCATAAAAATAATGCATAATGCATAACATTGTAACTCATCTTTTTATGCTTAAAGAAGTTATCTACAGTCATGTAGGTGATTAAAAACAGTTTTCATTGAAAATAATGGATGGTGTGTGGAAGGACATTCTTTTAAGTCACTGTGTGAATTTAATGAGACGCTCCCCGCCAGGAGCTGGGCGAAGCCACGCCGGGTCAGATAGATAGACAGACAGACAGGCAGATAGTCGGGAACGGGAGCTTATATGACTACTTATATGAATTAAATGAGATGCTCCCCACCAGGGACTGGGTGAAGCCGGGCCGGCTCAGACAGACAGACAGACAGATAGTCGGGAACGGGAGCTTATATGACTACGTATATGAATTAAATGAGATGCTCCCTACCAGGGACTGGGTGAAGCCGGGCCGGGTCAGACAGACAGACAGACAGACAGACAGACAGACAGACAGACAGACAGACAGACAGACAGACAGACAGACAGACAGACAGATAGTCGGGAACGGGAGCTTATATGACTATGTATATGAATTAAATGAGATGCTCCCCACCAGGGACTGGGTGAAGCCGGGCCGGCTCAGACAGACAGACAGACAGATAGTCGGGAACGGGAGCTTATATGACTACGTATATGAATTAAATGAGATGCTCCCCACCAGGGACTGGGTGAAGCCGGGCCGGGTCAGACAGACAGACAGACAGACAGACAGACAGACAGACAGACAGACAGACAGACAGACAGACAGACAGTCGGGAACGGGAGCTTATATAACTATGTATATGAATTAAATGAGATGCTCCCCACCAGGGACTGGGTGAAGCCGGGCCGGGTCAGACAGACAGACAGACAGACAGACATACAGACAGACAGACAGACAGACAGACAGACAGATAGACAGACAGACAGACAGACAGACTGATAGATGGATAGATCCCCTCCAGGGACTGGCGAAGCCGGGCCGAGTCAGCTAGTCTGTTATAAATCAGAATGATTAGTTTGTTTTATAAATAAAATAAAGCTTTACAGAGCTTGATGTACGGAAGTGAAAAATTAACATTTAGCAGACAAGTGAGGAATTATGTGGAAACTGCGAAAATGTGGTTTTATAGAAGAATGATGACATCACAGTGGGTGGATAGAAAGAGCAATAACGATATCTTGAAAGAAGTTAGCTCACAAAGAGAACTGGTTACTCGCTTCAGAAAAAGACAGTCCACATTCTGTAGGCATGTCACGAGACGGGGAAAGCTGCAATTTGGCGACACAGTGGGAAGGTTGGAGGGGAAGAGAGGCCGGGAAGACCAAGAGAGACAAGACAGACGCTCTGACATCATAGCATGGAGGAACTTGGATATCAGAAATGGTTGGAAGCACAAAAGACAAAAGAAACACAATTATCAACTTTACGGAAGAAAAATAACATACTGCATGTTTGTTGTGTGTTTAATATTATTTTCAATTTGAACATATGATGACACAATAAATATCCAGGAATGCACACGATCGTCTGTTGCCTCTCATTGTTTGCATTGAGTTGTTTACGTCAGTTTCCGACCGTCTGTCCGCTTTCGTCTGTCCATCCATTTTTGTCAGCCCGTTTTCGCCCTTCAACCCGTTTGGTCGTCTGTAAATTTTCGTCTGTTAGTTTGTGTCCGTTCGTCTGTCCGTTTTCTTCCATTCGTTCACCCCAAGGTTCTGTAAGTACGTCCATTCACATCCATGTTTCTTTCGTCTGGCCGTCCTTTCGTCAACGGTCACCTCCTGTTCCGTCCATCCATCCACATTCCGCCCGTCCGTCCGTCTGTCCGTGAAGGTCACGCCCGTCTACGTCTCGTCCGCCCACCTACCATCCGTCCTCCATGTCCACCCCTTGTCCGTCCTCCACGCCCACTTCCCGTCCCTCCGTCCATGTCCTGCCATCTCATCTGTCGTCAACATTCAACACGAATAGTCAAACATATGGCCAACTGTGTGCTTGACCCTCACGGCCTTCACACGGACGGGGTCAAGTACGCTAATGCCTTCTCTTTTAGGTCAAGAGAGGAAATATCACAACCAATTCCTCATCGGACAGTGAGCAGATATACATCGGGATGACAGCTACACCGGAGGACTGAGCACCCATGGGAATCCCAGAGTGCAGTGAAGTATGTTCGACATACACATACATCATAACACGCAACATAACGTAACACAAAGCCAAACATATAGGGTGTATTTTTAATGATTGGGGATTTTGAAAATATTGAAGTTCCAAGTTTTGTATTCACCCGATGTGGAGTTCATGCAACATTACAGGTAAATACAAAACTCGGAACGGAAATATTTTCAGCAACCCCATAGTCATGAGAAAATACACCCTATATAACACGCAAAGTAAAATGTCTATTTTACACCGCTAAAGGTGCGTCGTGCTATGTTGCCATATTTGTATAGATGAGTCGGTATTCGTGGTTGATGTAGTCACTTTCACACTAGCCTCATTTGATTGTCTAAGACATTTCTCGGTACCCATTTTAAGCTCAGGACGACGGGATAAGAGTATTCCATATCAAAGAAGAAATAAGGGTCCTCCTTTCTTCTGCGAGCCTGCCTAATACCCTTGACCCGAGCGGGGACACGTGAAGCCGTGCGTGTAAGTGGTGGATGGAGTTGAAGAGCAGCCGACATATAATTGTAGGTTATGGTCTCCAGTTTCAAGACGGTAGGCAGAGGATCTCTTTTTTGGAGACAATGGCTACTGTCATCCACCAGTATGGTCACTGATAAGAAGGAAAGCAATGACAAACTGCATTGCATATAGATGCCTATAAAAATCACGTTTCGTCAATTCATAAAGACTTGGTGACAACTGGCAAGATTAGGGGAGAAGAACAAGGGGAAAGCAGAGAGGTAAATATCTAGATGGCTTGGCCACATGGCATAATTGAGACAAGAACACAGAGCTGATTCATGACTTTGATGAGCGTGGAAATGGCGAAACACAACCGCCAACTCTTATCCACATGGCACATGATTATGATGATTATACTTCCGGTGTAATGGCGACGCGATGACTCGTTGTCTTGGGGGAGAAGCTGTTCAGTATTTTTCTGTGGATTCCTTATGGAAATTCCCGTGAAATTCGTGTGGATAGTGTTTTTCCTTTGGATTATGTGATGTTATTTCGTGTTCGTTAATTGGAAGTGTTCAAAAGAAGCCACGGAAGGCAGGTGGTGGATGAAATTATGAGGGCAGCCGACAGATATTTGTTGGTTATGGTCTCGAGTTTCGCGACGGCAAGCTTTCTCTCTTTCGAGAGACACTGATTGCGGTCATCCGGCCAGTATGGTCACTGCCATAGAGGAAAGCAACGGCAAACTACCTCTTTGAAATTGCCTAGTTTATTATGATTCGCTTAAAGACTGATCATCGCAAGACAAGGACAGAGACATTAAAATTAGGAACATGGAACGTTAGGACGCTAAACAACGACGGAACATTAGAGAACATAACACAAGAAATTCAAAGAGAAAAAATTAATATATTAGGTATGTGCGAAACGAGATGGACAGGAGCAGGCATCAAGATACATAAAGATTTTAAGATTATTTATTCTGGAGGTGAGGATCGACATAGGGGAGTGGCAATAATTTTGGACCGGAAAACATCAACGTCTGTTCAGGGATATTGGGCCGTGTCGGACAGAGTACTACTAGTTAAATTGAGTGGCAGACCTTTTAACATAAATGTTATTCAAGTATATGCCCCAACAGGAGAGTCCAGTGAAGATAGTGTAGAGGAATTTTATAATGACATAGAGTCTGCCTTAAAGAAATGTAAAAATTCAGAAATAAACATTATAATAGGGGACTTCAATGCAAAAGTAGGAAATCAAGGGGATAGATACACAGTAGGAAACTATGGTTTAGGAGAGAGAAATGAAAGAGGATACAGACTAGTAGAGTGGGCAAAAGAACAGGAAATGATTGTAGGAAACACCTGGTTCAAGCAACACCCTAGAAGATTATGGACCTGGAGGAGTCCTGATAGCAGGATTAGAAACCAGATTGATTACATTCTCATTAGCAGAAGATTTAGAAACGCCCTAACAGTAGCAAAAACAGTTCCCAGTGCTGATTGTTATAGTGACCACAGATTACTCACAGGAACATTGAGGATAAAGTTGAAGAAAGTCAAGTATACAACAGGGAACACTAAATATGATTTGTGTACATTGAGTAATGACAAGGAAATACAAAACAAATTCAACATAGAAGTACAGAACAGATTTGAAATATTGTCTGATCTAGAGATCCTATTCCAGGATGTGGATGATCAATGGGAAATGTTAAAGAATTCAATCAATATGGCTGCAGAAACAACTATTCCAAAATTAAAGAAGGTGGGTCGTAAGAAATGGATGACTGAGGAAATTTTACACTTAATGGAAACAAGAAGACTCAACAAAAATAATCCTGCCAAATATGAAGAAATTCACAGACAAGTCAGAATATTATGTAGGAAGGCAAAAGAATCATGGCTTGAGGAAAAGTGCTTAGAAATTGAAAAACAACACAACAGTCAAAATACCAAATTAGTGCACAAAAGGATTCAGGAACTTACTAATAAAAGAACAAGTACATCAACAGGCTGTCTAAGAACTAAAGATGGCAAAATCATAATAGAAAAAGATCAGATTCCACATGTATGGACAGATTATGTGAAAGACCTGTATAATGATAACAGAGAGGAACAGTATGCTATTAGATTTAATAATGAAGGACCAGCAATTTTAAAGATGGAGGTTCAAAATGTTCTTAAGCATATGAAAGCTGGCAAGGCCCCCGGTGCAGATAACATCACAACAGAAATGATTAAAGCTTTAGAAGAATTTGGACTAGAGCAAGTCACTAGACTGCTGAACACATTATATGATACTGGAGATATACCTTCTGAATTATGTAATTCTGTATTTATTGCAATCCCAAAGAAATCAGGAACCTTAGAATGTGATCAACATAGAACAATTAGTATAATGAGTCACATCACAAAGATTTTGTTACGAATTATCATGCAAAGAGTGAGGAAGAAAATACAACCTGAAATAGGGGAAGAACAATGTGGTTTTGTAGAAGGAAAGGGTACAGTAAATGCTGTGTATATGCTGCGAACAGTTATTGAACGTGCTTTAGAAGTAAACAAGGATATACATCTTTGCTTTATTGACTACACAAAGGCTTTTGATAGAGTAAGACATGTCAACATTGTGGATATGCTGGCAGATCTACAAATTGATGGGAAAGACATTAGACTTATAGAAAACATATATTGGAAACAACAAGCTGCCATAAGAATTGATAATGAAGTAGGACAATACCAACCTATTAAGAGAGGTGTTAGGCAGGGATGTGTAATGTCTCCAGATCTTTTTTCCTTATACAGTGAAAATATTTTCAGAAATGTAGAAGACCTAAATGGAATCAGCATTGGAGGACGAAACATAAATAACATTAGATATGCAGATTATACAGTATTGATTGCAGACAATGCACAGGATCTGCAACAATTAGTAGACGCTGTGGTTGTACACAGTGAGCAGCTGGGGTTGGAATTAAATTGTAGGAAGACACAGGTTATGGTCGTCACTAGGAAGAACGAAGTACCACAATGTAATATACAAGTAAATGGGAATATTCTTCAGCAAGTGAATCGGTTCAATTATCTCGGAACAGTCATAACATCTGATGGCAGATGCCTTGAAGAGATTAGAACAAGAATCGCCATTGCGAAGGTAGCCTTTAGCAAGATGAAAAACATTCTGACCAATAAAATGATGTCAATTGAAACGAGAAAAAGAGTGTTGAGGGGATACATAGAGCCTGTTCTTTTGTATGGATGTGAAACTTGGACAATGTGCAGTCAAGCTGAAAAACATCTGATGGCTGCAGAAATGTGGTTTCTGAGGAAAATGCAAAGAATACCATGGACAGATAGAAAAACCAATGACCAAGTACTACAAGAGACAAATGAAAATCGTAGATTGATTAGAGAAATTAGACGTAGACAGTCAAAATTTTTTGGACATGTTATGAGAAGAAATGGACTGGAGAACTTGGTGACAGCTGGCAAGATCGAGGGGAACAGACCAAGAGGAAGACCGAGAGGAAAATACCTGGATGGCTTGGCCACATGGCATGGACGAGACAGGAACACTGAGCTGATCCACGACTCTGGTGATCGAGTGAAATGGCGAATCATGACCGCCCACGCTTTCCGGCATGGCACATGATTGATTGAGTCTGAATCGACCTTGGATACCCCGCCAATTTTTTTTTTCAAACTTCTATTCCACCCCAATGAGGATCGTTCCACTCCAATGAGGATCGTTCCACCCCAATGAGGGTTGTTCCACCCCAATGAGGATCGTTCCACCCCAATGAGGATCGTTCCACCCCAATGAGGGTAGATCCCACCCCAATGAGGGTTGTCCCACTTCAATGAGGGGTCGAACTCATGGCCACACAACACAATAACGTACAACAACAAATATAACATGAGACAACGCAGAGAACGAAACACACAAGACATTCAAAGGCATTGATGTTTATTTATTGTTATCCACCACTTTCAAAATTACGACATGTCTAAGCAAGCCTTCTGGCGTAGAGAAACAACAGTGGAAGATAAACTTTATTGACCACTGAGTGAACTAAAACAAAAAGACAGTGAAGTTCATACAAAAGACAATATTGCAGATATCATCATGCCTATAAACGTAGACCGTCACGTTTCACCATCTCACTCGATCACCAGAGACGTGGATCAGCTCCGTGTTCTTGTCTCGACCATGCCACGTGACCAGGCCATCCAGATATTTACTTCTCTGCCTTCCCCTTGTTCTCTTTCCCTCGATCTTGCCTGTTGTCTCCAATTTATGTCTTCTCATAATGTGACCAAAAAATTGTGACTGTGTCTAATTTATCTAATCCGTTTACGATTTTCATTTGTTTCTTGTAGGACTTGGTCATTGGTTTTTCTATCTGATATAGACAAATTTAATGCAAGAGACAACATTGCAGATATAGACAAATTTAATAAAAGAGACAACATTGAAGATATAGGCACATTTCATAAAAGAGGCAACATTGCAGATATAGACAAATTTCAAACGAACGAAAGAAAAAGAAGATGTATATTTAACTGTTAACCACTAATCTCGTTCAAAAAGTAATGGCAAACTACATCGCTTCAGAGGTCACAGATTGTGAAAATTGTATGGCTTTTTTTCCCCATAACCACGCAGGAGTGTGGAGGAATGAACAGGCTAATAGATTGGCAGGGAATGCACCTCTTGGTGTTAGATTACCAGCGCCATGTCAACAGCACTGTCCTCATCACGTCACTTCAGAGGTCACATATTGTGAGAAGTGTGCGGATTTATAGCCCTGGCCATGCAGGAGTATGAGGAACTGAACAGCCTCATAGGCTGACAGGGAATTCACCACTCGGTGGTAGATTACCTATGGACAAGAAAGAGATGGTCGGGCGCCTGTGGAACCAGGCAGAGAATGTAGGGGTACAGATTGAGAACCTGTATGCGGAAAGAATGAGGTTGCATGGGATTGGCAGGGGTTCTGGAAGAATCTCAAAACTGAGCGCGAAGACCAGGAGAACTTTCAATCAGATAACGGTAGGAACGATTAGTAGTGTGACTCTTCGCTGGTTGTTGAACGATTGGACGGAGCGCGTATGCGAATGTCCTGAGCGCGGTGATGTCGGTTCTTAGCCTAATTCAACTCAACTGGCAATCTACTGAACGTAGCATTGCCTTGAAAATCAGTAAGAGGGTTGAGACTGATAGCAACGTTTTGCGAAAGACAATTTTTCTCTAACAATTTAATTAGCAACTAACATCCTGTATTTTGTATACAAAAATTAGTAACTAACTTGCCGTATTTAAGATACAAAAATAACTAATCATTCTGATTTATAGCAGAGAATTAAACAAGGTGGCTTCTGGCGCCTAAGTTCCCAGGGCCAAACAAAGGCCTTATTCTGCAGGTGGCCCTGATTGTGTCGAGTGTACAAGAGCCTCAGTCTGGGCTCTGGCGCTGTGTTTTGGAGTCTCGATGGAGATCATCTCGTCGAATTTGTTAAAGTTGATGCACCTGGTGGGATGTCGGGGATGTAGATAGAAAGATAAGAGGTCAGGGTGGGGATTATAGCAGTCTTATACATGCGATCTTCCTCTCTCTCTCTCTTTCTCTCTCTCTCTCTCTCTCTCTCTCTCTCTCTCTCACACTCTCTCTCTCTCTCTCTCTCTCTCTCTGGCTCTGTGTGTGTGTGTGTGTGTGTGTGTATGTATACATGTCTGCATATATGTGTTCGTCTATATAGGTATGCATCTCTGTTTACATGCTTGTCTCCCAACCACAATCCATCTATTCATTCATTCGTCCGTGTGTCTGTCTGTCTGTCCACATACCTACCTATCTACGTACATGTCTGTCGGTTTACCTGCATACCTAACTATCTACTTACCTGTCTGTCTGTCTGTCTGTCTGTCTGTCTGTCTGTCTGTCTGTCTGTCTGTCTGTCTGTCTGTCTGTCTGCCTGTCTGTCTGTCTGTCTGTTTTCGTATATTTACGAATATGAAATCATTAATCATCATCATTACACATGGCGCATTCTCAATCAGTCAGTCTGTCTGTCTGTCTGCCTGTCTGTCTGTGTATATTTACGAATATTAACTCAAGAAATATCATCATTACACGTGGAGAGTTCTCTGTCTGTCTGTCTGTCTGTCTGTCTGTCTGTCTGTCGGTCGGTCGGTCTGTCTGTCTGTCTGTCTGTCTGTCTGTCTGTCTGTCTGTCTGTCTGTCTGTCTGTCTGTCTGTCGTTATGCCTGCCTGCCTTGATGTCTGCCTATCTATCTATCTATCTATCAACAACTTACCATTTCTCATTGACAAGATCGTATTCCTCCACGGAAGCAAACCTATACCCCCAGCGTATTTCCGCGCTGCCGATGGACGTTTTCGCCTGGACCATCTCCCCCGTGGACTCGATCGTACCTTCCAGAATTATCACCAGCTCGAAGGGATCCTTCAGCAGATCTGGAATGTGAACTTCATAGAATTAACATTAACGTAATTAAATATTCTAAAATTATCACCCGCTCGAAGTGATCTTTCAGCAGATCTGGAATGTTTACTTCATAATATTAATATAATTGTATATTAAGGAATTACCCCGGGTTACCAAAAATCACACGGGACTTTTCTCTAAATCGGACATTTTCATTGTATAGAATTACCACCCGAACTACAGATATTCTAGAATTACCACCGGAACTATAGATATTCTAGAATTACCACCCGAACTATAGATATTCTAGAATTACCACCCGAACTATAGATATTCTAGAATTACCACCCGAACTATAGATATTCTAGAATTAACACCCGAACTATAGATATTCTAGAATTACCATTAAAACACCGGTTCTGTGGCGAAGGGATTACGGGCACAGTTCGTAATCCCGCATACCGCGTTCGAAACACAGCTGCGGGCGATTTGACAGCAGACCGCCTTGTGTTGATTTTTATAAAATGGTATGAGTGCCGGTCGTTCAGAAAGCAATGGCAAACTACTGAAGGTAAGCTTTCCAAGACATCACAAACAACCCAAAAATGCCTGAGTTGACTGTGACGTCATGTAAAGGATATGCAAGTCAATAACTAACCATTAACACAAAGTTAACTATAAGATGTGAAATGTCATTCTAGAATTCCCAGTAACTTGAAGATTAGAAGTTCTAACATGTTAATATTCTATGATTACTTGTCACTCCAATGGGAATTGTTCTAACAGTGTAATAGATCTATAGTTAATTTATATTAATAGATACTCTGGGAATCAATTAAGGATTGCCCCGCGACCCATGTCTTCACATTATTTCCAGGCTCTTTATGTAAACATAAGCCGGCTTTGTGGCAAATCGAGTTAATGATGCAATGATTTATCTCACATACCGCGTTCGAAACACAGCTACGTGCGATTTGGTAGCAGACCGGTTTGCGTTCATTTTCATGCAATGGTGTGAGTGCCGGCCGTTCTGAAAGCAATGGCAAACTACTGAACGTAAACATGCCAAGAAATCACAAACGGCCAAAAATGTTGGGGTTGACTGAGATGTCCTGAAAAGGATATGCGACTAACTTTAAAAAGAAAAAATAATTAGATGAGTTATAATTAGATGAGTTATTAGTAGATTCGTTATAATTAGAAGAAGGGGGTAGATCACCTGCCGCAGCCATGTCGTAGAGTGGGCTCCCCTCTGTGATTGTATGACGTAACACCATAGGGTAGAACAAGAAGAGATGATCTGTCATTCTGTGTGCCTTGAACTCAATCTCGAACTGTGCGCAGATTAACAGATTCAACAACAGCTTGAGGACACTATCATATACAACACTAGCTAATCAGTCATTTTGTTCTATAAAGTTTTTACATTTCACTAGGCACACGGTGACATCTGGCCAAAGATGTGACGCAGAGATAAATAAGCGAATCACCATATGCAAAGATTCATGTGCAGGGTGGGCAAGATCATGACAAATATCCTTATCATCATCGTGTACCGTGCCGTTAAGCGAGGGCGGTCATATTTCGCTGTCACACACGATTACCAGAGTCGTCGATCAGCTCTGTGTTCTTGTCTCGATTATGCCAAATATCCTTCTCTTTGCTTTCCCTTCAATCTTGACAGTTGTCACGAAGTTCTCCAGTTTATTTCATTTGATACCGTGCCCAAAAATGTTGACTGTCTCCGTCCAATTTCTGAAATACGTTTACGGTTATCATTTGCATCTTGTATCACTAGCTCGTTGGTTTTTCACCCCTTCACTGATTAAATAAAAAAGGATAACAGAACGCAGCTCAAATTTGGTGCATGTCAAAAGTGGGGTTGCCATCTTTAAACTGCCCTTATGACGTCACCAAGTTTGTCTGCACCGTGATGCCACGTGCTTAACATGCAATAATATTAACAGGTTAAAGACAAAGGCATGGTCAATGTAATTTCTATCACACTTTCAAGCGACTTTCATTTGAAGCCCTTCGTAATATGTCATTCCCTATGTACTGAACTGGCACCCTCGTCTTGACAGACAGTTATTGTGATTTTTTTAAAAGGCATAATAACCTTTCCATAACACAAAGCCTGGGATGAATATTAGAGACCATGTGTTGCCCATGCAGAATGATCCCTCTCTTGGCTTGCCTAGTTTACTCCAGAGGAAAGGTCACACCGATAAATATGGAATCAGACAAGCTGCAAAAACTGCCGGATCAGCAAAGCAATGCTCTAAATGTCCGCCTGTCGGAGCTTCCACCCTAGACGAGTTGCCGACAAAGGTTTAGGGCCTGGTCTGCCCTGCCACGACAGTTAGTCTTTAGGTTGCATTTCCTCGCACCAGGATAAGGCTTGTATCCTCCCAATAGCGCTCCAGGCCGAGAGAGGGGTCATGCTGCATGGGAAAAACGTGGTCTCTAAATTCAGCCTAGGCTTTGTGCTATGTAGAGGTATAACTCCATCCCTGGTATCCGCCATGGCTTGTGGTTATTATGCCTTTTTTAAGCATAGTGTAACTAACTATCATCTGTCAAGACGGCAAGGCGACAGCGCAGACAGACGGGTAGGCAGACATGCAGACAGATAGTCGAAGATTATGAACACTAATCCATTCACCGTTGGTGATGACTTATACAATTTACCTGGAACAACGGGTAGACGAATTTCTCAGCTGTTGTGTATCGCTTGATGAGAATGCCGTGGACCTGCGCGTCTATGAGATGTGTATTTCGAATGTCCCCGACGCGGATCTGCAGAGTCAGATGATTGTCTTCCATACAGATGGAAGCGTTCTTGCTGCGGGTGACACACAAAACACAGGAATGGTATTCTTGTTTTTGTTCTTCTTGTTCTTCTTGTTCTTCTTCTTCTTCTTCTTCTTCTTCTTCTTCTTCTTCTTCTTCTTCTTCTTCTTCTTCTTCTTCTTCTTCTTCTTCTTCTTCTTCTTCTTCTTCTTCTTCTTCTTCTTCTCGTCCTCGTCCTCGTCCTCCTCGTCCTCCTCCTCCTCCTTCACCCCATCCCCCTTCTCTAACAATCGCCTATTCAGCAGGCAAGCATGATAGCTTAGTAGTTAATTGTGACGGCGTTCCTAAATATCTTGGCTTAGGCTATCTATCTATCTATCTATCTATCTATCTATCTATCTATCTATCTATCTATCTATCTATCTATCTATCTATCTATCTATCTATCTATCTATCTATCTATCTATCTATCTATCTGCCTGCCTGCCTGCTTGTCTGTCTGTCTGTCTGTCTGTCTGTCTGTCTGTCTGTCTGTCGTCTATATATTCCTTACATGTTTTCTGTCTGTCTACTTGCCCACATGTCTGTCTGTCTACCTGATTATATGTCTGCCTGTATGTATGGCTGTCTGTCTATCTATCTGTCTTCTGTACTCCCGTCTGTCTGTCTGTCTGTCTGTCTGTATAATCCTTACATGTTTTCTGTCTGTCTACCTGATTATATGTCTGCCTGTATGTATGGCTGTCTATCTATCTGTCTTCTGTACTCCCGTCTGTCTGTCTGTCTGTCTGTCTGTCTGTCTGTCTGTCTGTCTGTCTGTCTGTGGGTCAGTATGTCTGTCTGTTTGTCGGTCGGTCAGTATGTCTGTCGTTCTGTCGATTGTATGTCTTTCGGTCGGTCGGTCGGTATGTCTGTCGGTCGGTCGGTCGATCAGTTGGTCGGAATGTCTGTCTGACGGTCGATCGATCGGTCGGTCTGTGAGAATGTCTGTCTGTCTGTCGGTCGGTCGGTGTATCTGTCTGTCTATGCCAGTAGTTCTCAACAGGTGGGGAATTCCACCCCCTCCCCCCAGAGGGGAATTTTAGGGTTGCCGGGGGGGGGGGAAATGAAGACCATTTCAAGATCGCGTTAATACAAGAACCAATTACTTGATATTGTTTTTCCCTTCATACTTTACAGTTATGTACGTCTCATCTTTCTAAAATTCATTTTATAAAGTAAGTAGACCCACAAATCATGTTTTATGTGGATGTCTAGACTTGTTTTAGTATATGCTATTAAATTTACCTTCCATTTGTATGTACACTGTGTAGGGGTGGAGGAGGGGGGAGGGGTTAGATAGGAAATATTAAAGGGGGAAATGACGTTCTGAAACTACGGTGAAGGGGGGCACGGGCCAAATTTTTGATAGGAGGGGGGAGGGGAATGACGTTATGAAAATATGGTGAAGGGGGGCACGGGCCAAAAAAGGTTGAGAACCACTGGTCTATGCCTCTCTACGATGAACATTCACCACGAGAACTCTCACATGTAGCAGTAATGTTTACCTGAAGATGAGCGTGTGTCTCCGGTGTTTGGGCCGAGACAGCTTGGCGTAGACAAACCCCAGCAACGTTGTTTCCAAGAAAAATCCTAGCGTCATCTTCCCAAATATAAATGATCCATTTAGCCATCAACAAATATAAACGTTCCATTTACCCATCAACAAACATAAATATTCCATTTACCCATCAACCAAAAACTATTCTAGAGATTTCACCACTAGATGATCATGTGAATATGAAACTAAAACATAATCCCCACATGCCGACAAGCGTGGGCGATCATGTTTCGTCATCTCACATGATCACCAGAGTCGTGGATCAGTTCCGTGTTCTTGTCCCGACCATGCCACGTGGCTAAGCCATCCAGGTATTTACTTCTCTGCCTTCCCCGTGTTTCCCCCCTCAACTGCCAGTTGTCACCAGGTGCTGCCGACATTTGGAGGTGACAGTTTGCATCCCGGTAGGGTAACTGTAGCTTTACATTGTTTTCTTGTCTGTGTGTCCTCTAGTCTCTATTTCTTTCTTTTACATTTATGAGCACTAAGCAATACATGGTGTTTACCTTTGAAAGCTACTGATTTGTATACTTGTTTATTGTTTTATTACTGAATTTTATAATTGTGATCTTACTTGAAAAGCTGCATTTTAGAAAAAACTTTTTTTGTTTTGCGCTCGCTCGTTTTGAACTCAAGCGTAGTCAATACATACTACTTCTAGTAGCGCTGGACTCAATGTTGCGTGTAGATTGGCTTTCCCTATTAACAGTGTCCATCATGGAAAGATGAACATAGACAATCGCTACAAATCCAGACAAAAGTGAGAGGAATATTTGACAAGGAAGAACAGAACAGTGTGCAGCGCAGAACAGCCACTCTCAGCTTCCTTGATGAAGAATACCCACAGGACCTCTGGATCCGAGTCTACACAGATGGGTCAGCACAAAATGCTGTTCGAAATGGAGGAGCGGGAGTGTACATAGAATACCCAAATAATACTAGGGACACAGCCAGAGTACCGACATGAAAGTACTGCCATAACTATGATGCTAAAATTGAGGCAACCAAGATAGAAACAGAGAAATTACTAAATACCAGCAATGGTACACAACCTGTGGTGCTATTGACAGATGCAAAATCAGTACTCGAGGCGCTCCTGTCTGGGAAATTGCCAGTATTAAGGACACTACTTTCTGAACTTAGCAGTCAGCATAAGGTCTCCATACAGTGGATACCATCCCACTGTGGAGTACCCGGAAACGACAGAGCTGATCAACTGGCTAAGGAAGGAGCCAAAGAAGAACGAACGAACGAACGAACTTTATTTTAAAAGGGTAACAAATTGGGCACGCAGGCCCGTCTTACATTCGGCCCTTTCGATCACTCATCTTTCATTCATCAAATGTGCATGTTACATTTACATACGGAAAAAAAAAACATTGTCAAATTGATTTTGTAAGCATAAACAATGCATATTACGCATGTTACATTCACATGGGGGAAAAAAACATTGTCAAATGAAAGTTGTAAACATAAACAGTGCATATTGCAATGTTGTGAGACACATCCCCCATCCACCCTCACACCCCGCAGCTACCCACACATCCCTCAGCCACCCACACATCCCCCACCCACCACACCCCCACCCACCACACCCCCACCCACCCAAGCATACCTCCACGCACTCACACAGACTCAGGCAAACATACATGCCGCCACCCACTCACCGATCCCCCACCCACGCCACCGATATCCACCCACACATACATCCCCCACCCATCCCATAACCGACACGCCCACACCCACCCACATATTCTCCCCACCCACCCACACATCCGCAACCACCCAGTAAAACACACATCACAAAACCACACACACATACCCACGTCAATCCACACATCCCGCACCTATCCATACATACATCCTGCACCCTCACAATTGTCCCCACCCACCCACACACACATCAGTCAACCTACACCCACTCACCCACCCAATATCCGCCACCTCTCAACTACACATCCTCCACCTATACACACATCCCCACCCACAAACACATCTCCCCACCTGCCAACACATATCCCCCACCCATAAACACCCAAAAACACACATCTCCCACCAACACACACCCCACCACCCACATATACCCTACCCACACACATCCGCCGCTCACACACATTTTCCCACAAACACACACATCCCCCAACCATACACTCATCTCTCACACACATCCACCCACTCACGTACTCATCCATCAACCACTCACACCCACACATCCCCCACCCGCCCATCAACACATGCATCTCTCATATACCCTCCAACCCACACACACCCCAACCACCCAGCCAAACACACATCCCCCATCCTCACATACATCCGTCATCCACCTACACATCCCACACCTCCCCCACATCTCCCCTCCCAAACAAAACTCCACCCATAAACACATTCCCCCCACAAACACACACATCCACCACATGCATTCCTCATACACATCCCCGCCCACACATCTCTCACCCACACACACGTCTCCCCACCCACTCACACATCCCCCACCTACAATCATCCTCACCACCCACACATAATCCACCACCCACTCACATTTACCCCATTCACACTCACACACTCCCATCCACACAGACATATCCCATTCACAGACACCCTCCCACACTCATCCCCCACACCCATTACACACCCATCCCCCAACCCACACAATCTCCTACACACCCATTCATCCACCCAAATACACATTCCCTACCCACACCCCCAACCCACCAATACCCACATACTTCCAATAATCCTCCCAAATATCCCCCCCCCCACACACACACACACATCCCTCACACAAACATACATCACCCACCTACTACACATCCCTTCACCCATCCACACATCACCCATCAACCCCTACACATCCCCCACACACAACTCCTCCACACATACATTCCCCACACCCCCACACACATCCCTCACATACACACCCACACAAACATCCTCACATCTACACACATACATGATCACTGAAACTAATAAGAACAAACTCCCACACCTTACACACAGTTGAGACACTGATGATTGTCGTGAGCATTCTCGCAAAAATTGTAAGAAGTGGAGAAAAAATTGTACATATACATTGTGTAGCGTAAAAATTAGTGATGCAATTCAACTCTCTCTCTCTCTCTCTCTCTCTCTCTCTCTCTCTCTCTCTCTCTCTCTCTCTCTCTCTCTCTCTCTCTCTCTCTCTCTCTCTCCACTCACTACTGATGTGCCCGTTACATACCACCAAAAGAAAAGAATGATCAAATCAGTCAGAAAGCCACCAAAACCTGCTCAAGATGACTAATACGTTATGGACAGACCATACCAAGTCATTATGCTGTGCCTCAGAACAGGACACAATAGATTACGCAACCACATGTATACAAAATTCAAGATTGGTGAAACAGCCATGTGCACATGAGGATTGGCGTCGCAAACAGCAGAGCCCAATACTCCAAGACTGCCCAAAATATAACATATCTAGGCAAACCTTCTGGCCTAGAGAGACGACAGTGGCAGATAAACTCTATGGACCTCTGTGTGAACTGAAAAAGACAGTTAAATTCATACAAGAGACAGCATTGCAGTTATAGACATATTTCAAGCGAACGAAAGATGAAGAAGAAGAAGAAGTACAGTGTCCATCGCCATTAGGGAGACCCACCCCGACTTCAGAGGTACTTGTAATTTACATCCCCAAGTCAAAGACGACATGTTAACACTTTAGTCCAACAGTCCGGTGTAGGGGTTGAACCCTCAGCATCAGCACACCGGATGATTTCAGGAAATTAAACTTATATTATGTAGTAAGTCACTATCATTGAATGTAAGAAAGATAGTCCTCTTTTCTTTGCCCTCTTTCTGCCAATGAGTCATAGGGCCTCAACTAACTCACTCAAATCCCCCTCCCCTTATCTATATGGGGGAACAGGTGAGGGGAATGTGGGTGGGGGGAGTGCGGGAGGGGGATGGGTCGGTTGGTGGAGTATGTATGTGTCCCTTGGTGTGCGTGTGTGTGGGTAGGTGGGTGGGTATGTGTGTGTGGGTGGGGTGATGTATGGGTACGTGGGAGATGGGCCTCATAACATGGTAATTTGCCTTGTTTATGTTTACAACATTCATTTCACAATGTTTATTTTTCTTCCTATGTAAATGTACGAAAGACGAGTGATTGGAAGGGCCGAATGTAAGACGGGCCTGCGCGCCCAATTTGTGACCCTAATAAAGTTGATTTGATTTGATTTGATTTATCCCATGCAGCTCTCTCCATGTCATCCCCATGTTTTTCCTCTCTGTTTCTATCTCTCTTCTCCGTGAGTTTTTATGTCTTCGTCTATTTCTTTTGCCTTGTAGGTTCTAGAATAAGGCTTTTCCAGTTATATGTTTCTCAGATTTTCTCAATTTATGTCATGTCCAAAGTTAGCGTCTTTTCTGACGTGTTGGAATGTTATTTAGAACCTTTTTTCTTTCTCTTGCTGCTGGCGATGAATAACGAAACACGAATGAACAAATTAGGAAGAGCTTAGAAGCAACAGAATGTTGTGAATTCCTTGAGCTGTAGGAGACGCTGATAGTGATTGCAGGAAGAGGCTAATGAAACTAGAATATTATATACAACAATAAGAAAGAGACAAACAGCTGTCTTTAGCCGTGTGGTGAGACGAGAGACATCGGAGAATATCGTGACGATTGGAAAGATCGGTTGGAAAAGAGGCACAGGCAGACCAAAAGAAATGATATTGGATGGACTGAGGCGGTGGCAAGGACGAATAACATCAGCAGAGTTGATCCAGAACACCAAGGACCGAGATCTGTGGAGAGATATGAACGCAAAGCCATTTTGCATGGCACATGGTTATGATGACGAGGTTCTTACTTGCAGAAAAACAACTGGAATAGTGGGACCGCATTCCGCATGTGGGTACAAAGTGCCGTATCCAACGGTTGTCTGGGTTTCCAGGGAGAAGAGAAGCGTGTCCCAGTAGCTATGGACCCCAACAATACAGGGTATAAAGTCTGGGTCGTTGTGGATGGCATCAAAGTCGCCGTGTCTGGAGACAGAGGGGTTTATATTTAATACGGCAGCTGTATGAATAGAAAAAATTTCGGTAATTTAAAATTAAACATTAGACTTAATGTGGGGAGGGGAGGTGGGTGTGAGTCTGAGGGTGTGAGTGTATGGAGTGAGTGTGTGGGTATGTGTGCGGAGTATGTGGGCAAGTAGTGATGAGAATGGGGGAGGGGGGGGGGGGGGGGAGAAGAACCTGTGTAAAAGAAAGTATTCGTGTGAGAGAGTGTCTGAGTGAGTTTGAGAGAGAGAACGAACGAACGAACGAACGAACAAACTTTATTTTCAAAGGGTTAAGAATTGGGCACGCAGGCCCGTCTAACATTCTGCCCTTCTATCACTCTCTTTCATACATTATTTCATTCACACATCATTCAAGGCTAACAGATAACAGCAACAATATAAAAGATATGCATTATAAAGGCATGGGCAAAATGCGAACATCGAAACTACACGACACAGTAAAATTAGATAATGGTCTGACACTTGTTATTAGCCATGTGGAATATACTGGCCTACCAAAAGGGGACTGGCTGTTATACTAGGGTTTTGTTACTATTATTATTATTATTATCTCTATTATTAAGGGGGAAGATAATCCGTACTGAGATAGTGTTCGAGTAATTTGCGATTATATGAATAGGGATTGGTGATGTCTTTGATTTCTTGTGGAAGATTGTTCCACAGCTGAGCTGCAGAGTACGTTAAGCTTGTTTTGTATAAGTCAATCCTAGGCTTCGGAATGTGTAATATATTTAAACGTTTACTGTGTCTAGCATTATATTTAAACAATGGCCAAAGGTAATTTGGGGCATTCCGATGCAGGATTTTGTGAATTAGTTTAGCTTTATTGAAAAGCAGGCGTTTGCGGAGTGGTAGTAACTGAAGGCGTTTATACAGGCTAGGATTGTCAGATAAATGTTTGTTATAAATTAGACTCATGGCCCGTTTCTGGAGTGAGTAAAGTCGCTTGGTGTTTGAATTAGAACACCCGTCCCAGATTGTAGAGCAGTAGTCAAAGTGTGTCTGTATATGAGAAGTATAGAATAGTTTCCTTGTGTCCTCATCAAGGAAGTTTTTAATTTTGGCGAGTTGGTAGACTTTTTTCGCTGTTTGTTTAATAAGCGCTTGAACGTGGGAATTAAAGGTTAGGTTTCTATCAATGATTATGCCTAATGTTTTGTGCTCAATTACACTTTCTACTGGCATGTTATCGATGTGAAGTTGAAGTGATGTGTGTGAGCTTAGAGTTTGAAGTCTTTGTCTGGTTGTTAGCAACATTGATTTTGTTTTAGTGATGTTAATTTGCATACGGTTTGAATAGCTCCACCTAACTGCATTATTTAATTCTTGTTGTAAAGACGACTCCAATAAAATACAGTTTTCAGCATTTGTGTACACTGTACAGTCGTCTGCAAATAGATCGCAGGACGACGAAAGATGCAAAGGTAGATCGTTAATATATATGGCAAACAATAGAGGGCCAAGAATAGAGCCTTGCGGTACTCCAATATTGAAGGTAGTGGTATGAGACAAACATTTATTATGTGATACTACTTGCTTTCTGTTTGATAGAAAAGATGATATTAGAGTGACTACATTAGGGCCAATTTTCATTGTCTCAAGTTTTTTTAATTAAAATAACATGGTCTATCATAACAAATGCTTTCTTGAAATCAATAAACACAGTTCCACATAGACTGTTGTTGTTTATATTCTGGTGCCAATTTTCTATCATGTTTGTTAGGGCCGTATGGCAAGAATATTTTGGTCGAAATCCTGATTGGTTGTCAACAATAAGCTTGTTGCGAACTAAATACTGTAATGTTACTTTATGGATGTGTTTATCTAGTGGCTTAGATAGTGATGATAGTAAGGAAATGGGTCTGTAATTGTTCGGGAGATCATTGTCCAATGAACCAGATTTAAGAAGAGGGTACACTTTAGCGAGAGAAACCCCATAACAGAAGTTAAGTGTGCTATAAATGAACTTGCGTCTGGCAAGGCTCCAGGTAAGGATGAGATCCCATTAGAGGTAATCAGAAGTGGGCAAGACACACTCACTCTACAGATCCACCAGCTAATAGAGCTATGTTGACGAGAAGGACAAGTTCCACAGGATTTCAAAGATTCAAACAACATAACGCTGTACAAGAACAAGGGCGATCGGAGCGACTGTAACAACTATAGGGGTATCTCACTTCTGTGTATTGTTGGGAAAGTATTTGCCACAATTGTTCTGCGCAGACTTCAAGTCCTGGGAGATCACGTCTACCCCGAATCACAGTGCGGCTTCCGTCAGAACCGGTCTACCATTGATATGATATTCTCATTGCGACAAATGCAAGAAAAATACCGGGAACAAAATCAGCCACTGTTTATTGCCTTCATCGACCTTACAAAGACATTCGATTTGGTCAGTCGTGAGGGTCTGTTCAAAGCACTAAAGAAGATTGGCTGACCAGCAATTCTTCTGTCCATTGTGGAATCGTTCCACACAGGCATGAAGGGTATAATCAAGTTTGATGGCTCAACTTCAGAAGAGTTTGAAATCAAGGGTGGAGTTAAGCAAGGTTGTGTACTATCCCCCACCCTCTTTGGGATATACTTTTCACTTCTACTGAAATATGCCTTTCGTGATCAGGATGCCGGTATATACATTCACTCACGCTCATATGTTAGCCTCTATAATGCTCAGAGATTGAAGGCCAAGACCAAAATTAGGAGGGTACTAATCAGAGAGTTGCTTTTTGCGGATGATGCTGCGATTACGACCCACTCTGAGGAAGAATTACAACATCTACTATCTGCATTCTCCAATGCTTGTTCTGAATTTGAATTAACAGTTAACAAAAAGAAGACACAGATTATGTCACAAGGTGCACACGGTGTACCATCAATCTTTATTGACGACGCCGAACTGGAGATAGTAGACCATTTTACATATCTACGATCAGAGGTGAATAGCAAATTATCCCTCGATCAGGAAATCAACATCAGGATTGGCAAGGCAGCAACAACAATGAACATGTTAGCAAAAAGAGTCTGGGAGAACAGGAAGCTTACTGCCAAAACAAAAGTCCTCGTCTACCAAGCCTGTGTCCTTAGTACTCTTCTTTATGGCATGAAACCTGGACAACTTACTCACACCAAGAGAAACGTTTAAACAGCTTTCATATGCGGTGTCTGCGAAGAATACTTGGTATTAAGTGGCAAGACAAAATCACAAATACTGAAGTATTGGAAAGATCAGGTTGTGTGACGATGTATTCCATGCTCAGTCTTCGTAGACTTAGATGGATAGGACATGTTAGGAGGATGGATGATGGTAGAATACCAAAGGACATCTTTTTTTGGTGAATTACAGACGGATAGGAGATCTCAGGGTCGGCCTATACTACGATACAAGGATGTGTATAAGCGGGACATGATTGATACAGGCATTGATAATGCACATTGGGAGCAAGTCGCCGCTGAACGTGTTGCATGGAGGGCAAACATCAGAAATGGAATAAAGACAAAGGGGAAATTGATTGCAGATAAAGCACACACAGAGCCTGAGAGACGTAAGATGGTGCACAATGGTGGAAATGACCATGTTTTCACATGCATCTACTGTGGGCAAACATTTGCCGCAAGAATTGGCCTTACCAGCCACACTCGACACCGCCATGGGTCGTAGTTATTAAGCCTTTTTGAAGCACAATGTACCAAACTATCGTCTGTCAAGACGGAAAGGTGCCAAAGTAATTCATAAAAAATAATGTACAAATGTAAATAATGAAGTACATGAAACAATAAAAATATGTGCTCCACGGTCCACTGTGAAGCGATATGCAGCGCATGGCTGTGGTCTGCTGGAGTAATTCTTTGCACTCCAAACAAAATGGTGTTAACGGAAGAAATACTTTTTGTGTGTGGTTGAACAAATGTTTCGAAATGGCGGTCGATATAAACGGAAATAATAACAAACAGGTTGCAGAAAGTATTTGTCAATATGAAGAGATTTGTTCAGTCATGTCCTGAAACCCGAGGTGAACATTTCTAACACCTGTTATAATGAATTCTTCTTGAGTACTTTCCAGCTTCCCCAAAACAGCGTTAGACCATAGCAGTGACTATTATTCCTAATTTAATGAATTGTTGACACATATTTTGATGACGTCATGTACTTCATTTTTCCAAATTGACCTACATACAAGGTGTATTAAGACTACAAACACCCTGTATTTACTACAACCACCATGTCACACTAACCACTGGATGCCCACCGACAAGCTACAAGCTACGCCAATCAGGATGACTGAAAATGCTAAGCCAACTACCTTTCTACAGGCCGACTACTCATCCAGAGAAAGTGGGCTCGGGGCCTCGATAGAGTCCCCGTTTTAAAGTGCACTCATTCCACGTACCATCGACATTTGATAGATACTCATTCCAATTAGAGTCCCGTAGTGTTATTTTTCGTCACTACCTCACCGTGCCGAGAGTGGGTAAAATGCGCGCTGCTGCCTTCCTTGGATGCGGTCAATAATGATAACAACAATTAATGAAGTTGTTGTTGTTGTAGAAGTAGTAGTAGCAGCAGCAGCAGCAGTAGTAGTAGTAGTAGTAGTAGTAGTAGTAGTAGTAGTAGTAGTAGTAGTAGTAGTAGTAGTAGTAGTAGAGTAGTAGTGGTAGTGGTGGTGGTGGTGGTGGTAGTAGTAGTAGCAGTAGTAGGAGTAAGAGTAGTAGTAATAGTAGTAGTAGTAGTAGTAGTAGTAGTAGTAGTAGTAGTAGTAGTAGTAGTAGTAGTAGTTGTTGTTGTTGTTGTTGTTGTTATTGTAACAGTAGTAGTAGTAGTAGTAGTAGTAGTAGTAGTAGTAGTAGTAGTAGTAGTAGTTGTTGTTGTTGTTGTTGTTGTTGCTGTTGTTGTTGTTGTTGTAACAGTAGTAGTAGTAGTAGTAGTAGTAGTAGTAGTAGTAGTAGTAGTAGTAGTAGTAGTAGTAGTAGTAGTAGTAGCAGTAGTAGTAGTAGTAGTAGTAGTAGTAGTAGTAGTAGTAGTAGTAGTAGTAGTAGTAGTAGTAGTAGTAGTAATAGTAGCAGTTGTTGTTGTTGTAACCGTAGTAGTAGTAGTAGTAGTAGTAGTAGTAGTAGTAGTAGTAGTAGTAGTAGTTATTGTTGTTGGTGTTGTTGTTGTTGTTGTAGCAGCATCAGCAACAGCAGTAGTAATAGGAGTAGTAGTAGTAATAGTAGTAAAAGCGGCAACAACAGCAGCACTAGCAGTTGTTGTAACACCAGCAGCAGTAGCAGCAGCAGCAGCCGCAGCAGTAGTAATAGTAGTAGTAGTAGCAGCAGCAGCAGCAGCAGCAGCAGCAGCCGCAGCAGTAGTAATAGTAGTAGTAGTAGCAGCAGCAGCAGCAGCAGCAGCAGCAGTAGTAGTAGTAGTAGCAGTAGTAGTAGCAGCAGCAGCAGCAGCAGCAGCAGCAGCAGTAGCAGTAGTAGTAGTAGTAGTAGTAGTAGTAGTAGTAGTAGTAGTAGTAGTAGTAGTAGTAGTAGTAGTAGTAGTAGAAGTAGTAGTAGTAGTAGTAGTAGTAGTAGTAGTAGTAGTAGTAGTAGTAGTAGTAGTAGTAGTAGTAGTAGTAGTAGTAGTAGTAGTAGTAGTAGTAGTAAAAATAAACAAATAACCATGCTTGTATTATTTCAGTTGTTGCTCTTTCATATTCGGCAAAACTAAAGTAAGCACTTTGCAATTCCTTTCCCCTCCCTCCCCGCTCCGCCCAAATCTATTAATAAGTTGTCCGTTCTGATGTCGCACTGCTCTGCATGATCTAGTACAGTTGTTCTCAACCTTTTTTCGTACATGCCCTCCCCCCCCCCCTTTTTTTTAACCATATGTTCAGATCTTCATTCCCCCCTTTCGGATTTCCTCCCTATAAATTTCTTTCCCCCCCCCCCCCACCATTACACAGTATACATAAAAATGGAAGCTAAATTTAATAACACATACTAGAAGAAATCTAGACATCTACATAAAACGTGATGTGTGGGTCTACTTACGTTATAAAACGAATTTCATTAGGGCGAGAAGTACAGAACCGTAAAATTTAGAGGGGAAAATAATATCAAGTAACTGGTTCATGTATTAATGCGATCTTGAAATAATCTTAATTCTCCTCCTGGAAACCCAGAATTCCCCCCCCCCACCCCCACACCCCTGGTGTGGGGGTGGGGGGGGGGTGAATTCTCCACCGGTTGAGGACCACTGATCTAGTAGGTTCGATTTATTGACATAGTCGCCAACACGCCAATCGTTGTGTCATGATTATGTAAGATTGTTTGACTGTAAGTAGCTTTACATCGACAATTTGTTCTTTTCTTTTCTTCCTTCCATTACTCTATCTCCTGGATTGGACAAATGTTTACTGAAGTACTGATCTATGTTGTTCGTTTTAAACATATTTTTATTGTTTCGTTCTTGTTCCGCTGATACAGAGTTTGGTCGAGACATTCGTCTGTATTAGTGTTTGTTCCATCCTTCGGGTTTTTCATTCAGATCCTGTGTATTTACGAGAACAGAATATTGAAGAAAACTGGCTCTCCGACAGTATCGCGTTATGGAAACTAACAAACTGTGTCCACATCAAACGTTACAGGGGTTTATTATTGTTATTATTATTATTATTATTATGACTATTATTATTATGACTATTATTATTATCCAGCGCAACGGAGCTGATCCACGACTCTGGTAATCGAGTGAGATGGCATAACATGACCGCCCACGCTTACCGGCATGGCACATGATGGATGGATGGATTATTATTATTATTATTATTATTATTATTATTATTTGGGGTGGGGGGGGGGTGCACTCGCTCGCTTTGAACTCAAGCGTAGTCAATACGCACAACTTCTAGTCGTGCTGGACTGATTTTTGAGTGTGGATTAATTTTCTGCTCCGACTCCAGAGGTAGTTGTAATTTACGTGCCCAAGTCAAGGACGGCAGGTCAACATTTTAGTCCAGCTGTCCGGTGTAGGGGTTGCTTGCTTGCTTGCTTGTGTTCGTTGGCTTGAGCTCCAACGCGAAGTCCTGTATGTCGGATGAAGGCATCCTGTTGTCCAACATCAGTGTGATGTCATACAGGACCTGAGTTTTGCGTGAGTATCCGTTGTCCCATGTCTGGCTTATTGGTGTGCAGACTGGTGGTTCCTCGCCATACAGGCAGACACTCTCCGACTTCGGAGGAATCGGCGATCCTACTGACTTTAGCCAGGACCCCGAAGGGACCTGTTGCCCAGGACGCTCGACGAGGACGCGTCAATAGGTCTTGGCCAGTATATAACCCGGCCCTGGTTCCTTGGAAACACCTCTGCGTCCCGTGTAGGAGTTGAACCGCTTATCTCGGCATCAGCACAACGAGTGTTTAAGAACATGCGTTCTTATCCACTCAGCTATGTTGGCCTATTAAAGGGGCGTAGAAATGTTTAGAACGGTTTAGAAATGTTTAGAAATATTTAGAAAGGTTTCGAAATAAGTGTGGTGGAAGGGGTGAGCTTCTGGGGGAGCGGCTAAAACGCCGTTTCTATTCGGTAGACCAGGGTTATAATCTGCGGTAAGGCGATGGGTGTTTTTTGTTTTCTGTTGGGGGATTGATTGATTGATTGATTTAGGAACCGACATCACAGCATTCGGGGCATTCCCATAAGCGCTCCGTCCCCATCCTCAGCAGCCAGCGAAGAGTTCCAACACCAATAGTACCAGTTGCAATCTGATTATATGTCCGTCTCGCCTTTCCTCTGAGCGTTGATCGTCGGCCAGATCCCCTCGTCACCCCTCGCTGTCGCATTCTTGCCAGACCATGGTGATCCATTTGCTCCTCCGAGGTGTACACATGCTCCCATAAGGTCGCAACCACATCTGCTTTGTCATGCATCAATACTTCACCAAGTTTTGCCGAGCCTGCCAATATGTCCGCCTGTTCATTCCCCAGCACACCAGCATGCCCGGGAAAAAAGATCCAGACGATGCTTGTCACCCATGACTTCCGAAGCGAAGCAAGCCACTCTGCACGAAGCTTGCCTGTCTTCACCCTACTCAGCATGCTTTCTGAGTCAGTTACAATCACGATGTGTGTGTGTAACGTATTCTCCATCCAGCGGAAAGCTGCACTGACCGTCTCCACCTTCATTCTTAAGCTAGATGTTGTGGTATCATATGCCAGGCTCTCCTGCACCAAACGTCGACCATTGGCTTTTGCTAAGAACCCCCAGGCACTTCTCCTACCTCTCAATACCGACCCATCTGTGTAGATAATCACATCACCTGAGCGAGCATTATCCTGAATTAGTTGCTGGATTTCCACTTCCCTGCTGGCCACTCCGTGCACTCCCGGCTCAATGTGATTATAACTCTGCACAAGTCTGACTGCTCCGCTGACACTCTGACCCACTCTTCTCCTCTCCTAATGTTCTCCAAGGGGCACACCTGCCTGATCGTATCCTCCGCCTGAGCCATCCATGATTTCCCTCTTATCAATCGCTGACCCTTAACGGCGTCCAGCGCCTCATGCAACGGGTGATCTGTGCCTGCAGCTACTCTGAGGTATGCCTTCGCCTGCATCACCTTGAGCCTACATGCAACAGACGGCAAACCAAGGATGTAACGCATACACACAATTGGGGTGTCTCTGGTGCATCCAAGAATGACTCGCATAGCTTCGTTCTGTATGCGCTCTAATTTCACCAGCTGACTCTTTGAGACAGTGAGCAGTCCTAGTCCATAATCAATCACTGAGAGGATCAAGTGCTGGTATAGTGTGAAAAGCATTCTCTGCTGCTCTGTGTCCATTGCAGCCATAGTTTTAAGTGCATTGAGTCCCTTTTGAGACCTTGTCACAACTGTCTCCACATGGTCCTTGAAGGACAGGCTCCTGTCAAATGTGATGCCCAGATACTTCAGTTTGTTCTCTCTGTTGACGCTTCTACCATCTATCGTGAGGCCTGGGACATCAGCTCTCACAATCCTGTTGTCCAGAGAGCTCCACAAAACAGCTGCCTTTTCTGGGTGGATGACAGCACTCATTTCAGTGCACCAGTCAATCACATTGTCTACTGTTGTCTATAGCTCCTGGGCTGTTTGCTCCCTATCTCTCCCCTGCCTATATGCAAGAATATCATCTGCAAGTGTTAGTATCCTCCCAACCCCTGGTGCTTCTAGGTTTGCAATCTTGCTCGTATACACATTAAAGAGCACCGGTGAGATTGCTGATCCCTGTGGCAGTCGCGGGGTTAAAATATGTGGCTCTGAGGTCCATGAACCCAGACGGAGAGGAACCCGGCGAGAATGTAGGACGGCTGCTATCCAGTTCACCAACCAGGGATTGACCCCCTGCTCCATCAGTACGGTCATCAAAATATCTTATCGAACTCTATTGTATGCATCCTCGAGATCAAGCGCTACCGCCATCGTTTCCTGTCTACTCTGGAACCTCTCATAAACATCAAAGGCAAAAGTGGCTGCATTTGACCAGGTATCTTTTCCTGGCGTGTAGCTCCCCAGACCTCTTGGAAGAAGCTTCCCCCTTTCCAAGAATTCTTGCAGCTTGACAGCGACTATCTTCTCTAGAACCTTCCCAAATGTATTTTGAAGGGTGATGATCCTAAAGCCACTAAGCTTTGAATGATCCTTGAATGGTTTTGGGAGAGGGATGAGATAGCTGTGCACCCAATCCTGCGGTACTGATGCTGTCCTAATGCTCTGGTTAAAGCAGTAGGTCATTTCCTTCAGGTCTGCATCGCTCAAAGCCTTCATGTGGCCATACCTAACCCCATCTGGCCATGGTGCCGTGTCGTTTGCGTTTTTCAAAATATGTTTAACATCTTCAACCCATATGATGTCTTCATAATGCATATTCTTCATGGTGCCAGATAATTCCTCCCTAACTGCATCTCTGGTGTCCGCATCATTATGATTTGTCTGCTCTAAAAATCTCTGGAGAAACGCCTCCCCTTTCTCTTTGTCTGTTGTCACGCGCACACCATCATCTCTATCAATTGTTCCCACTGTCATGGGCCGATCTTTTCTTTGCATTTGTCTGTGCAGTTTCCAGAATTTTCGCAGTGTTTTATCACCTCCAATCTCCTTCATGAAACATTCCCATTTTGCGTTTTTGGCCTCTGCAGCACAGCGCTTGAAGACCTCCGCCTTGTCTTTCTTGACATTTTCCGTGGTGTCCACTTCCTCTCGTGAGCTTCGGGGTGTCTGTCGCACTTTCCTTAGCTGCTTCACTGCAGCTCTCTTTGCTTTCCAAGCCTGGTCTACTTCTGGGGTCCACCATGGGGGCTGCAAAAAAGGAGTTTTAACATTCCTGTTGCAAGCCCGTGTCTGAGGCGTCCAAGAAGGCTATCGGTCCACTCATACCGGAAGATCTTGCGCGCTCTCCCAGCCTTAACTTTCCTGGCCCTAGAGATCAGGACTGAGCATAGCAACTGATCACTCCCATGGTCATTCAAAACAGTCCACTTTACATCAAGGACTGATGACTGGGAGAC
>OY992876.1:424885569-424928069 GCA_963921405.1 Cepaea hortensis
ACATTGTAGTATTTCTTTCTCTCTTACGGACGACCATAATCTCTGTCTCCTTACAATTTAATTCTATCCCTGGATGTTCGCTGTTCCCCCCCCCCCCTCGATCGCTTTGAACTCAAGCGCAGTCCATACACACTACTTCTAGTAGCACTGGGCTGAACTTTGCCTGTGAATTAACTTTCCCTATTAACAGTGTCCATCGCCATCAGGCAAACCCACTCCGACTTCATAGGTACTTGTAATTTACGTCGCCAAGTCAAGGACGAGAAGTCAATATTTTAGTCCAACTGCCCAGTGTAGGTGTTCAACTCCTTAGCTTGACATCAGCACACCGGATGGTTTAGAAAGCGCGTTCTTATCCATTCGGCGATGCTGACCTCCGTATACTGTATTCAGTAACCACATCTACTAAATGTTGTAGAGTGTGAAATATAGGGTGTTTTTTTAATGACTGTGCAGTGTTTGAAAGTATTGCGTGTCCAAGTTTTGTATTCACCCTCTGTAAAGTTCATGCAACATAATAGGTAAATACAAAACTTGGACCGGCAATATTTTCAAACACTGTACAGTCATTAAAAATACACCCTGTTTATGATGAATGTAAATCCTATATTTAAGCATTTACATGCACATTTCTGATTTGAATAAGAGTTAAATTAACGACATACCTGTGCCCCTCTTTTTTGAATAGCATATTCTGTTGTTTAACTTTCGTGTTGGTAAACTCCATCGCCAGTTCTTCACTCTTTGTTTGGGTGATACAGTCCATTGTAGCTGTTTTGTTTTCAATCTGATGATTCGGTCAAACTAGACGAGAAACATTGACAACCTGTCAGTTTTTACGACTAGTAATTATTTAAAAGTTACATTAGAATCAACATTTGTGATTGCTAAACACATGTACATGCTGCCAAAAAGGATTAAAAGGAAAAAATAATCGACTTCAGTGCATCGGGTTTTATCTTAAATGGCTCGGTTTACTATAAACAAAAGCGGCCTGCTGAAAACGAACCAATTACTTTGTATCACGAGGCAGAAGGCTTGATACTTAACCACTGAAACTGTCACTGTCATCTACTGCTTATAGTATCTTGAGCCTGAGGAATTAGGCTAGTGCAGTCGCCGCGATCTATGCAGGTTAGAATTTTCTTTTTGCCACCGACAGTAAAAATTCCACACCTTACCGAGAATTCTATAGGGAGTCTCCATGGCGAAGTGGTCAAGCCGCTTGACTCGGGCTCCGACGGTTGCGGGTTCGATTCCGGCCGCGTCCTTCGGTTCACGGGTGCATTTTTTTCGGAGACTCCTGGGGCTCGTCGCTGGAGCTACGGAGTTCGTGCTTTGTGCGACGCTTTCGGCAGTTCGCTGCGGAAAGAGACTGAGCCATATTGGATAAAAACCCGGTGCACTTTTAAGCGACTTTTTTTAAGCGACCGAGGGTTCGAACCTGGGTCTCCCGAAGGAGAACCCGGCGTTCTTAGCCACTCGGCCAGCCGCTCCCCGACCACTAAAACACTCTCTGTAAATACCAGTTGGGTGTAGTGTGTTAGATCGCCACATAATCTAAGCCAGGTTTAAAGAGCTGAGATGCCTTGTCCCATTCATCGCTGACTTTCCTTAGACAATCTGATAATGTCGGTTTAACAATTTTAAGGCTGGTTTGATTCCAACGTCATACTGGTCGAAAAAATATCCTTCAGATGCTGGTGTGATTCCAACGTCATACTGGTCGAAAAAATATCCTTCCGCCGCTGTTTTTTTTTATTTTTGTGCTCGCTCGCTTTGAACCACAGCGTAGTCCATACACACTATTTATAGTAGTGATAGACTGAATTTTACGTGTGGATTAGCTTTCCTTATTAACAGTGTCCCTCGCCATCAGGCGAACCCACTCCGACTTTAGTGATACATTGTAATTTACGTCCCCAAGTCAAGGACGGCAGGTCAACATATTAGTCCAGCTGTCCGGTGTAGGGGTTGAACCGCTTATCTCGGCATCAGCACAACGAATGTTTAAGAACACGTGTTCTTACCCTTTCGACCATGCGGACCTGCGCTGCTGGTTTGATTCCAAATACATACTGGCCGAAAAATATCCTTCCGCTGCTATGCCTTACAGGATCACAATGGGTCGCCGTTGCCAAATGGTTTAGCCGCCTGCCTCGCCCTTCGAATGCCGTGTGTTCTATTCGAGGCTACGTCGTTCGGTTCACGAATGGAATTTTATTGGAGACTCCTAGGGGTCATCGCTGGAGCTACAGAGTTCGAGCTTTATGCGAGGCATCGGCAGGCCGCCCTGGGGAAAGAGACTGAACCATATGGGATAACACTCAGTGCAATGAAATCGATCCTCTTGGTTTTTAAACGCAATCTTGTTTCAACCCGACGAATATTTTGGGTAGCAAATATACCAACTACTACGCGACCACGACTCTATGTTAAAATATATACAATTGAAAGTTCTAGGAAGAAATGTATTAACATTGTCAAGACTTTAACTTTCATTCAATGTGTATTGTGGAGACTCCAAATGCCTCAACGAATGCGAGTGGGTGTATTAGTATATGTTCAGTTTACGATACCAAAAACAAAAAATTGAACTATTTGTCTGAGGCGGAGTACGATTTACTGCCACTTCGGGTGTTTTAGATAGATCATGGATTCTCAGAGTAGGCTCTGTGGGCATATCGTTTAAGACTAGATATTGCTGGATGTTTCTTGTGGATATTCTTCTTCTTCTTCTTCTTCTTCTTCTTCTTCTTCTTCTTCTTCTTCTTCTTCTTCTTCTTCTTCTTCTTCTTCTTCTTCTTCTTCTACTACTACTTCTTCTACTACTACTACTTCCTGTTCTACTTCCTTCTTTATGCAATACCATCTACCTGATTACACCATTAGGCTAGTTTTCGTGATGAATCTGTCCGTCTTTAGAGTGCCTCTTTAGTTCCCCACTTTTGGAGCCATTCTACATACTGGTCCATTGGTCTTCAACCTTGACTTCTCGTTCACAAAGAAATGGCAATCTACTGAACGTAAACTGACCTTAGATAGTCGACATAGCGTTGGTCGCAGCTTCCAGCAAAAGGACATACAACTTTTGCTGTAACAAGAACAATCCTGCGTGATCCGCAGCTGGTTGCCTTGAGGTGGAACACGCAAAGACAGATGGTGTTTCTTCAGTCTGTTACGTCACTATGGGAGCAAGTCGCCGCTGATGGCTTGACATGGAGGACACAATCTTAAATGGCATAAAGACGAAGGAGTAAATGATTGCGGATATGTCGCGCGCTGAGCGATTGAGACGTCAGATAGTGCGTGATGGTGGAAACGACCATGTGTTCACATGCATCCATTGTGGACGAACATTTACCAAGCGAATTGGTCTGATCCGTCACATTCGCCATCAGAGGAGCGGCTGGCCGAGTGGCTAGAATGCTTAATTCTCCTTCGGATGACCCGGGTTCGAATCATTGGTAAGGTGTGGATTTTTTTCTGTCGGGGGCAACAAGAACACCCTAGCCTAGCCAGGCGGCCTGAATCCCTCAGGCTCATGACCCCCCCCCCTCCCCACCATACACCGCCAGGTTCTATATAGACAATAAATGACAGACAGTCACATTCGCTCCCTCCATGGGTTGTAGTTATTATGCCCTTTTTTTTAAAGCACAGTGTGACAAATTATCGTCTGTCAAGACGGCAAGGTGCCAGAGATGTCTGGTCCTGAAGCGAAGAATGTAGATGTGTCCCTTCTAAGCAAGAGTAGGCCAGTCATTGTCGGACTGGTTTTGTACCATTCTCATAGTCTGGAGAGCTCTTTTTTTCCCTACAATTATTTCACTTCTTTATCTTCTTGATCACATTCGCGTCATTTCTTGTTGTAATTGTTCTATCAGGCATACATGTTTTGCATCTTGCCTTTAGGACAGTGCATGCAACTATTAGCTTTTTGCATCTCTTGTATCAGGGGCGTCTCCATCTCTAGTATCAGGGACGTTTCTGTCTCTAGTATCAGTGGCGTCTCCATCTCTAGTATCAGGGGCGTCTCTTTCTCTAGTATCAGGGACGTCTCCACCTCTAGTATCAGGGACGTCTCTATCTATAATATCAGGGGCGTCTCTATCTCTAGTATCAGTGGTGTCTCCATCTCTAGTATCAGGGGCGTCTCCATCTCTAGTAACAGGGGCGTCTCTATCTATAGTATCCATCTTCAGTGTAATGGGCGTCTCCACCTCTAATGTCAGAGGCGTCTCAATCTTCAGTATCAGGGGCGTCTCTGTTGAGAAAGGGTAAAGCAAACTGCCTATCGTTGAATATACCGTGGGTGTGTTTTCTAGCTCTGCCATTCGGTTCACGAATGCAGTTTAGTTTCCAGAGAATTCCTCGCCATAACTAAGGAGTTCGTGCTCTGTGCGTCGCTTTCTGCCAGCGGTTAGCCTATGTGTGGTGAGAGACTGAGATCTGTGTGATAAGACCATATTCAAAGAAGTATGTCCTCTTGCTCTTCAACCCCTTTTATCTTCAGCATCAACCTATTTTTTAATGCTTTAGTATTTCAACCTAGGGTTGATCGCACACAAAATAAGTTAGATGCATATCTTTTCACTCCGGACGTAGCAGTCAACACATCCTTTATTTAGCTCTTTGTGATTTCTTTGCAAGTTTACCTTCAGTAGTTTGTCACTGCTTTCTGAACGACAGGCACTCAAACCATTGTATGAAAACCAGTGCACAGCAGTCTGCTTCCAATTCTCTCGCAGCTGTGTTGAACGCTGTATACGGGACTCCGAACTGCATTCGTAACCCCTTTTCTACTGCGCCGGACATGTAACATTGTAACCACGCAACATTTTAAACATGAGCCCAAAAGTTTGGTTGCCCACCCAGTCCAATGCTGCAGATATGAAACGGAAACGTTCTTCGAGGTGTTACCGCAACGAGGTAGTTTACTGTTTACTGCGCAGTTCCGGGATCAGTATAAAAACGCAAAATATGATAGATGATCAAGGGATGGGATAATTCATGGGATCGCAAAAATAAAAAAACGCAAAATATGACAAGATGGTCAACGGATGGGACAATTCACGATACTCAAATAAAAACGCAAACTATGACTGAGATGCTGATGGATGGGAAAACATACGGAAGTCAGAATACAAGCACAGAAGTGGCTGAATGGATAAGAGCGATCGCTGTTAAACTTCCCGCGTGCTGATGCCGAGGTAGAGGATTTAATCCTTACACCGGTCAGCTGGACTAAAATGCTGACTACTCGTCCTTGACTTGGGGATGTAATTTACATGTACAGGGTGACCCAAAAAATCAAACGGAATCAACAAATCTTTGAATAAAACTGTAGCCCAAGCATCATTGGGACGACGCAAAGGATTGAATTGAGATCAACAGTAGTTCCAGCAAGACGGGACCACCCCACACACATCAAATGACTCTTTCCTGGCTGAGACAATTTAGTGCAAAGCATGCAAGTGTGCATCCAACGCTGCCGAGGCCATTTGGAGCATATTTTGGAAAGACGATAACTTTCATGCAAAGCGACCGAAATAACTGAAACTTTTAAAAAAGACTGTACAGAGACTGAAGTTTATGTTCAATAAATTTCAAGAAATTTGCTTGATATTTGTAGAATTTAATAAACTTTTAATGTGTACTGTTTTTTTTTAAAAATTACCTTGTACTTCAGAAGTCGAAGTGGGTTCGCCAGATGGCGAGGGACACTGGTAACAGGAGAATCTAATCCACATGCAAAAATCAGTCCAGTGTACTACCCAGAAGTGGCAACTATAGTAGTACGTGTCATGATTACGCTTGAGTTCAAAGCGAGCGAACGCACACACACAAAATATCTTAGAGGATTGAGATTGAGGGACGTGGGGTGGAAAACACACACACACAGATACAGGCGACCGTTTCGACAAAAGTCTTCATCAACGGGACAACAAAAAGAAAGCAAGACACATAAAGGGAGACTAACGAAGACGGTTCTCTGCCCAGCTGTCACCTCATAGTCTTTTTGGAGATGTCCGCGTCGTCAGGCTTTCTATCTCCCACACCACCATTCCCCCAATTGCGTTTTCTATATGTTGTTTTTCAAGTGTGTTTGCTATGGAAGTGTTGCACCAAGAAATGCTGCAACGAAAAATGATGCACTAGAAAATGTTGCACCGAGAAATTTTACACCAAAAAATGTTGCGCCGAGAAATGTTGCACCAAAAAATGTTGCACCGAACAATGTTGCGCCGAGAAATGTTGCACCAAACAATGTTGCACCGAGAAATGTTGCACCAAACAATGTTGCGCCGAGAAATGTTGCACCAAACAATGTTGCGCCGAGAAATGTTGGGTGATTGGTGTAAATTAACGGCCTTTACCAAGGTGGGGGAGGGGGAGGAATGACCTTGAAAAATGTTTTCTCTTTGTTTGTTACATGTGATTTCTCTACCAGTGACATGTCATTTCCCTAACAGTGACATGTTATTTCCCTAACAGTGACATGTCATTCCTCTACCAGTGACATGACATTTCTCTACCAGTGACATGTTATTTCTCTGTCCGTGACATGCATTTCTCTAACAGTGTCATGTCATTTTTCTACCAGTCACATGTCATTTCTCTACCAGTGACATGTCATTTCTCAACCAGTGACATGTCATTTATCTACCAGTGACACATCATTTCTCTATCAGTGACATGTCATTTCTCTACCAGTTACATGTCATTTTTATACCATTGACATGTCATTTCTCCACCAGTGACATGTCATTTCTTTACCAGTTACATGTCATTTCTCTACCAGTGACATGTCATTTCGCTACAAGTGACACTGAAACGTCATTTTTCTACCAGTGACACTGACAGGTCGTTTCTCTATCAATGACACTGATATGTCATCTTTCTACGATTGACACTGACATGTTATAGCTTTGCTATTGACATTGACATTTCATTTCTCTTTCAATGACAATGACATGTCAATCCTTTATTAAATACACTGACATGTCATTTCTCTTTCAATGACAATGACGTGCCATTTCTCTATGAATTACACTGACAAGTCATTTCTCTTTCAATGACAATGGCTTGCCATTTCTCTATCAGTTACTGCATGTCATTTCTCCTCCAATTACATTGACACGCAATCTCTCTATCAGTGACATTGGCATTTCGTCTCTTTACCGTGACAGTGACACACCATCTCTTTACCAATGACAGTGACATGTCGTTTCTCTACCAGTGATAGTGACATGTCATCTCGCTACCAGTGACAGTGACATGTCATCTCTCTACCATTGACAGTGACATGTCTTATCTCTACCAGTGACAGTGACATGTCTTATCTCTACCAGTGACAGTGACATGTCATCTCTCTACCAGTGATAGTGACATGTCATCTCTCTACCAGTGATAGTGACATGTCATCTCTCTTCCAGTGACAGTGACATGTCATCTCGCTACCAGTGACATGTCATCTCTCTACCATTGACAGTGACATGGCTTATCTCTACCATTGACACTGACATGTCATCTATCTACCAGTGATAGTGACATTTCATCTCTCTACCAGTGATAGTGACATGTCATCTCTCTACCAGTGATAGTGACATGTCATCTCTCTTCCAGTGACAGTGACATGTCATCTCGCTACCAGTGTCATGTCATCTCTCTACCATTGACATGGACATGTCTTATCTCTACCAGTGATAGTGACATGTCATCTCTCTACCAGTGATAGTGACATGTCATCTCTCTACCAGTGACAGTGACATGTCATCTCTCTACCATTGACAGTGACATGTCTTATCTCTACCAGTGACAGTGACATGTCATCTCTCTACCAGTGATAGTGACATGTCATCTCTCTACCAGTGATAGTGACATGTCATCTCTCTACCAGTGACAGTGACATGTCTTATCTCTACCAGTGATAGTGACATGTCATCTCTCTACCAGTGACACTGACATGTCATCTCTCTTTCAGTGACAGTGACATGTCATATCTCTACCAATGACAGTGACATGTCATCTCTCTGCCAGTGGCGCTACATGTCATCTCTCTACCAGTGACAGTGACATGTCATATCTCTACCAGTGACAGTGACATGTCATCTCTCTACCATTGACACTGACATGTCATCTCTCTACCAGTGACACTGACATGTCGTCTCTCTGCCACTGACAATGACATGTCATCTCCCTACCAGTGGCACTGATGTGTCATCTCTCTAACAGTGACACTGGCATGTCACCTCCTAGGCAATTCCTTCTCTATGATTACACTTTTAGTCGAGCTCACATGCGGATATCGACAGCTTTAACTTTCCTCTATAGTTCCCTATATCTCTGAGGTTATCGTTGATGCAGTGGGACAGTGTAGTTTTCTTCCCTCGCTGTACAGAGAGCAACCCTGCAGGTTCAGGAGCTGGTTTTCCTTAAAGCGGTGCAAATATGGAAAGGTGTGTTTATCCAGTCTGTTCTGTATTGTCCTGTGGCAAAAAAATGCAGTTGCGTCCCTCGGGTATATAGATTGGTAGTCATTGTAGATTTGATTCTACACGTTTGTCAGTCTGAACAACTCTTTTCTTCTCGAAATTTGAGATTTCTTTATCTTTTTTTTTTTTTTCAACATTCGCCTGTCTCTTGGACAAAAAAGGGTTAATGCATACCTAGTTAGTAAAACGGTAATCATACACGGCAACCCTCGAGACAGGAGCAGCAAGGGTTAGCAATAGGAAAACACTAGGACAAACACATGGTCAGTAATACTCAGTGAGCTCATCGGTTCACGGGGAACGTTGGGGTCACGGGTAAAACCCGAGCGAGAGAGCTAGCTGGACTCAGTATTCGGGATGCTGACAGCTTAAGGAACACGCGCACGCACGCACGCACGCACGCACACACACACACACACACACACACACACAGACTGCGGTCGATAGTTATGTACAAGTCATCTTCGTGATTATTGAAGAGTTTACATCACGATTGAAACAGATTTCACACAACGATTAGTTATGTCCAACAGTCTTAAGTCTTTACTTAGACGGTTTAAGGACAATCCTGATTCACAAGTGGCATCGCACTGATTTGTGACGAGTAGTTGACGGGAGCACCAGCAAATGTATTAGCACAAGAGACAGATAGTTACTGAACGGGCGGTCAGTATTGGACAGTGGACAAGAATCAGCACATAAAGTGTGAGGACCGCTTGGCTGGCTACTGACGGTCGTTATGGTGTTTTGCATATCCTTTACAGGACATCGCTGTCAATACCAGCATTTTACCGCTGTTGTTGATTTCTTGGCAAGATTACGCTCATTAGTTTGTCACTACTTTCTGAGCGGCCGGCTCACTTATCCCGTAATTTACCAACGCGGCGAGAGGCGTTACCAATTCTCGTTCGTCGTTATAGTGTACATCGTGAAATAAAACTATACGGTGAGCTGTCGCTGTGCGTTCTGTCCATTCTGTTGAGAGCATCGATTAGCAAAAGTGTGTGTACGATCCAAAGTGACGAGAATCGTCACAGTGAATGTACTGCCATAATATATCTCCTTGACAACAGTATTTCATTATCTACAAACCCAGTAGCATTGCCACTATATCATGGCAGCCTGCCTTTTTCGTGTCCCAAGTATATTTGATTTGCATGTCCAAGTACTTCACAATGAGATGGTAGCCACTTCGGCTTGGCTCACTTTCTACAAGGAATCCTATCTGAAGGACGTCTTAGTTCTGGGGTTTACCACTTTCAAGAGCTTGAAGTACAGGCAGTACATCAGAGAATCCGACAGTATGATGGCAGCATGAGCTGGTGTTGTAAATCACGCGTAGATCGTGTTCCAAAGTTCGAAGCTTCAGTGCAAAATGGCGGGGGAACATCTGCTGTGGTGGAGTGCCTTGTCTCGCAGTCGTTGTCAGGATTAGAAGGGTGTAAATCGTAACTTCCATTTCATTGGGTTTTACGTCAAATGAGTCGGTCTCTTTTCCGCAGGAAGGGAGTAGAAGTCAACATTTTAGTCCTTCAGACTGGTGTAGGGGTTGTACTCGCTATCTTGATATCAGCACACCGGATGTTTAAAATCGAACGCTTTTTTCCATTGAGACACGCTGACCTCCTGTGACACGGATCGTCAGCGACGAACATGACGCCATTCCTGTGATGTTGGGGTGAGCGATTTCAATCTGCCACTAGTGCCTCACCTGTGAAATCCCGTTTTGACATCCATCAACTCTCCTACCACAGATCGCTTAATTAACAGCAACACCTGTTTCACTTGCTTGTATCCACGCAAGTTTATAATATGCCTTGTGTGTATTTCTTGCAAGTAAACTTTCTCTGCCGGGCTTCCTGGCCTAAGATAAAGCGACTTTCTCCGTAATCCCGTATACTCTCGTGAGTAACGTGACGTGCGTGAGAATCGGTGGAGGTTCTCTCCGCGTCGGTAACTTACAGGGTATGTGATCCGGTTGCTCAGAAAGCAATGGCAAACTACTGAGCGTAATATTGCCAAGAAATCAACAATCAGTAGAAAGATGCTGATGTTGACAGCGATGTCCTGTAAAGGATATGCGAACACACACAAAAAATACTTTATGGGTTTGTCTGTCTTTGTGTCCGTCAATCCATCCATCCATCCATCTTCCTACCTACGTATCATACCATTACTCCCACCCAGTTCAACCTCAGAGAAGTTATATTAGGGTCCATTCCTGACTCAGATTAATAATCCAGTGACCGAGACAGCCACAAATAGAATATTAATTTGAAGGTGATTGTTGCCCAATGAGTATCTTATCTTATCTTATCTTATCTTATCTTATCTTATCTTATCTTATCTTATTTTATCTTATCTTATCTGTCTGTCCATTCATCCTTCCGTCTATCTGTTTTTCTGTTTGTCTGTCTGTCTGTTCGTCTGTCCGACCGTCCGTCCATTCATCCGTCTGTCTTTCTCTCCGTGCGTCTGTCTGTTCGTCTGTCCGTCGGTCCGTCTTTCTGTCTGTCTGTCGGTCCATCCGTCTGTCTGTCCGTCTGTCTATCTCCCGTCTGTCTGTCTGTCTGTCTGTCTGTTTGTCTGTCTGTCTGTCTGTCTGTCTGTCCGTCTGTCTGTCTGTCCGCCCGTCTGTCTGTCTTTCTGTCTTTCTGTCCGTCCGTCCGTCTCTCTGTCTGTATGTCTGTCTGTCCGTCCGTCCGTCCGTCCGTCTGTCTGTCTGTCTGTCTGTCTGTCTGTCTGTTCATCAGTCCTTTCGTCTGTCTGTCTGTCTATCTGTCTGTCTGTCTGTCTGTCTGTCTGTCCGTCTGTCGGTCCGTCCGCCCGTCTGTCTGTCTTTCTGTCCGTCCGTCCGTCTGTCTGTATGTCTGTCTGTCCGTCGGCCCGTCTGTATATCTGTCTGTCTGTCTGTCTGTCTGTCTGTCTGTCTTTCTGTCTGTATGTCTGTCTGTCTTTTCATCAGTCCTTTCGTCTGTCTGTTTGTCTGTCTGTCTGTCTGTCTGTCTTTCTGTCTGTCTGTCTTCACAACATGTGTCCTGTTACCTACGGCCCAGAGCCGTCGCCACACACCTCGCATACTAATATGCTGTTTTCACTCTCACGATTATCAACCCCCCCCCCCCCCCCCCACCCATGAAAGAAATCTCTGCTACTCCACTGCCTATCCGTGTATTCATCCATAACTAAGCTTTAAAACCTGTTGTTTGTGCAGTCTGAAGTGATTCACAACCCAGAAGGATTTATAGGCAGCTTAAAAAGGTAGACGACATTATTTGTTTACGAAAGACCTTGACTGTTCTATTACATACGTACAGCCGCAGCCATTGCCTAGGCAGTAACTATAAGACCAGGAGATAAGCCAACGTTTCGTAAACCTTTCTGTTGTCATCTTCAGACATCTTCACTCTCTCACATAAACGTGAGAGTCGTGGATCACATCTTAGGTCCCTAGTTGAAACCCGACTTGCGAGGTTTTTAAAGATGAGCAGGCTGAGCCCACAAGTCCGGGAATGGAGTCTGCCCATGGGAAGAGGAATCCAGAAAATAAACCTCAACCGTGGAAGTCGGAAGAAGATGTTGACCCAAGGGGCACTGAACTAGAAAGTGGACATCTACGAACTACAGTGGATGCTATACACCTTTCTGTTTGTGACCAATGCTGAAATTGGAACATTGCAAGCAGTGGTTGTGATGTAGTAGTTGTTGTCGTTGTTGTTGTTGTTTTTGGCGTTGTTGTTGTCGTTGTTGTTGCTATAATAGCGGAAATGGCAGTAGTTTTAATACTCGTGGGAGTGGTAGTTTTATCAGTAGTGACAGTAGGAAGAGAAGGGGTGAGAAGGAGGAAGATGGGCTAGTCCGTAGGAGGATTTAACCCACAGCACAAACAACGAATGAACTTTATTTTCAGAGGGTTAATAATTTGTCACGCTGGCCCGTCTGACAATATGTCCTTCTTAATGCTCTGCGCTCATACATTATTTCATTCACATATCACTTATGAAGCTATTCTTAGACAAGAACGATAACAACAGAAAGAAAACAATACAGAAACACACACTAGAAATCCAGCCCGCTGACCTCGTATCACAGTCGACAACGGCAACCTGCAGAAAGCCATTGTATTATATTGCATATGACGTTTTATAACCATCTCCTTAAACAGTACTATCGATCAAATATTGTTGTCCCACAACACGAGCGCACGGCGAGAGTTTAAAACCTATTGTTTATGCGAGAGACCAGGTGGTTAGTGATTTACTTACTGACAAGGTAAGCTTTCATATATTTGTGTATATGTGTTTGTTTGTTTGTTTGTTTCTTTGTTTGTTTCTTTGTTTGTTTTGATGGGTAATGACTTTTGTTTAAATAAAGTCATTTGTATTTGAATTAAAGGTAGACTTAACAATAAAGTAAAGGCAGTTCTATAGCAGATACTATCGCTAGGCTGTGAAATGTTAGGAATTCAGATATTTTAAACGAAAATATATGAGGTGCGTTGACCAGTTCCTGTCCTTGCAGAAAATTACTAGGAAATTCGTCAAATTACTCTTATACCCATTTTTGTGAGACTGGGTCGACGCTCAGAGTCGTTCTGTTTGAGACACAAATAGTCGCGCCTCTCTTGGGAATGGAAACCGGTCCGCTGATTGGCAGGGCAGAGCTTTAACTAGTAGGCCACCACGGCTCGCGAGGAAAGAACTTACATATTACAATTTGAAAGCGTCGCAGTGGGTCAGAAAGTGAAGGTGGTGGTGGTGGTGGTGGTGGTGGTGGTGGTGGTGGTGGTGGTGGTGGTGGTGGTGGTGGTGGTGGTGGTGGTGGTGGTGGTGGTGGTGGTGGTGGTGGTGGTGGTGGCGGTGGTGGTGGTAGAAAAGAAGGTGGTGGTAGTAGTAGTGGTGGTCGTGCTGGTGGTGGTAGTAGTAGGGAAAGTGGTGGTAGTGGTGGTGATGGTGATAGTGATAGTGGTGGTAGAGGTGGTGTTGCTAGTGGTCGTGGTGGTAGTGGCGGTGGCAGTGGTATCTGTGAACTGAATCTTTGATCACTAGCTGACATAATTGTGTGGTGGGAACGGCGAGAGAAGTGTTGAGACGTAACAAGTGGCATTGACATGTCAAATAGTATGATGTAGTATATGTGAAGTCGTCAATAGTTTATTATCGTATAGTTGTATCTTTTTGTTAGTGTGGTGGTGATGGTAGTGGGTTTAGTAGTAGTAGTAGTAGTAGTAGTAGTAGTAGTAGTAGTAGTAGTAGTAGTAGTAGTAGTAGTAGTAGTAGTAGTAGTAGTAGTAGTAGTAGTAATAGTGGTTGTAGTAGTAGTTGTAGTAGTAGTAGTAATAGTAGTAGAAGTAGTAGTAGTAGTAGCAGCAGTAGTAGTAGTAGTAGTAGTAGTAGTAGTAGTAGTAGTAGTAGTAGTAGTAGTAGTAGTAGTAGTAGTAGTAACAGCAGCAGCAGCAGCAGTAGCAGCAGTAGCAGTAGTAGTAGTAGTAGTAGTAGTAGTAGTAGTAGTAGTAGTAGTAGTAGTAGTAGTAGTAGTAGTATGATAAAGAGAAGGAGTAGTAGTAGTAGTAGTAGTAGCAGCAGCAGCAGCAGTAGCAGTAGTAGCAGTAGTAGCAGTAGTAGTAGTAGTAGTAGTAGTAGTAGTAGTAGTAGTAGTAGTAGTAGTAGTAGTAGTAGTAGTAGTAGTAGTAGTAGTAGTAGTAGTAGTAGTAGTAGTAGTAGATGTAGTAGTAGTAGTAGTAGTAGTAGTAGTAGTAGTAGTAGTAGTAGTAGTAGTAGTAGTAGTAGTAGTAGTAGTAGTAGTAGTAGTAGTAGTATTTGGAGGCGGAGGAGGAGGAGAATGAGAAGGAGGTGTAGTAGTAGTAGTAGGAGGAGGAGGAGGAGAAGGAGGAGAAGGAGGAGAAGGAGGAAGAGGAGGAGCAGGAGGATTAGGAGGAGGAGAAAGAAGATGAGGAGTAGTAGTAGTAGGAGGAGGATCATAAATGGCGTTGTTGGTTATTCAAGCTTTGGTGATGGTGGCAGTAATCAGAGCATGCATGTTGAAAGTGGTTGTAGTGGTGATGAATTCACTCATGAACCCACAATAAACCCACACAAGAACGCACACATCACTATGTCCTCAGATGTCCCACAGAACAACTAATCACCAGAGTGATACCAAAGGTCAGTTTCTTCAGTTAGAAGATGTGAAGTCAGGAGACTCAGGACGAGGTCATCGGTTGCTGAGGTGTCTTATGCCATTACTCGGCCGGAGCATGGATCCAGAGCGGATACGGAAGGCTTTGGTGAGGAAAGATGGAACTTACAGGTAGGGGTTATTGTATTGTTTTGTTGTATTGGTCTTCTTCTTCTTCGTCTTCTTCTTCTTCTTCTTCTTCTTCTTCTTCTTCTTCTTCTTCTTCTTCTTCTTCTTCTTCTTCTTCTTCTTCTTCTTCTTCTTCTTCTTCTTCTTCTTCTTCTTCTTCTTCTTCTTCTTCTTTCTCTACCACTACCACCACCACTACTACTACTCCTCCTCCTCCTCCTACTACTACTACTACTACTACTACTACTACTACTACTACTACTACTACTACTACTACTACTACTACTACTACTACTACTACTGCTACTACTACTGCTGCTGCTGCTGCTGCTGCTGCTGCTGCCACTGCTGCTACTACTACTATTACTAATATTTTATTATTATTATTATTATTATTATTATTATTATTATTATTATCATTATTATTATTGTCATTATTATTGTCATCATTATTATTATGATTATCACCATTGCCATTTGCCAGCGCTGCTGTCAATGTATTCTTTGTATTCTAAAAACAACCTGAATCTATCGATGCTTCCAGAACATTGATTATCGGACTGAGCGAGCACACCAGCAAATTCCTGGCAGACATCTTCATCACACTGGTTGACCTACCCTGGCCATTCCTGGTGACTACCCTCTTCGCCATCTACCTCTTCTTTGTCATTGCGTTCGCTACCTTCTGGTGGGCCATGGCCTTCCACAATGGCGACTTCGACAACTTGGACAACAAGGGTCACGAGTTCTGTCTACTGGGCATAAGGTCATTTCCGGGCGCCATTATGTTTTCGGTGGAAACGCAAACAACGATTGGATACGGATTTTCTTATCCCAACGCTCACTGCGCTGCCACTGTGCCACTATTGTACCTGCAGGTAATGTGAGTTTGTTTAAGTTATTAAGAGCATCCGCATCTTTATTATAAATGTTTATGTTTAACTGAGAGAGAATGTGAGAATTCATAGCTGAAAACGCGGAAAATTTATAATGAATGAATCTAACCAATGTATCAATCAATCAATCATGTGCCATGTCGGAAAGCGTGGGCGGTCATGACTCGCCATTTCACTCGATCACCAGTGTCGTGGATCAGCTCAGTGTTCCTGTCTCTTCCATGCCATGTGGCCAAGCCATCCAGGTATTTTTCTCTCGGTCTTCCTCTTGGTCTGTTCCCCTCGATCTTGCCAGTTGTCACTAAGTTCTCCAATCCATTTCTTCTCATAACAGATCTGCGCGGGTGCAACGGAGTTCGTGCATCGAGCGAAGCCAACCTTGAGTGAATCTTTAGCAGCGTGTGTGGGTTCTGTGGTTCGTTTTTTCAACATGGCGGAACAACATGTGTTCTTCGAGCAGTCAGCAGTCAACATAACGAAGCGGCGGGGAAGCCGCGCAGGGAGAAAGAAGCAAGGTAAGCGTGGTGGTTTGAGACGCTTTAGACTCAAGTGTCACCGTCTAGGACTCAGGAATATCCGTATTCTATATTGGAACTGTGCCAGTGTAAAACAACGGGGCTCTATTTTAGAAACCCTAGTTTACAGGAACGACATTGTAGCACTCCAGGAGACGAGACTGGGCGATCAGCTACTCCGAATTGCCGGCTTCAAATGTTTCTACAACAGACGACATCTGGGAATGGCGATTCTCGTTCGCGACAGCATGGTGGCGTCAGAGCTATACATGTCCAGTTGGGACAATGACAATATACAAATACAGGCGTTGAGAGTTCATTCCAGTACATCATTCGTGTTGGTTAATGTTTATGCCCGCAATGCCAGTGTGGACGCCCAGAAGTGGCAGTGCTTAAGTGGCATATTAGGCCACGAGAGAAATGTTATTTTCTGTGGTGACTTCAACGCTAAAGGCAGATCATGGGGAAACATTTCCTCCAATACACAGGGGGAAGAGCTCGAGACTGCACTTGAAACCATTGACCTGGTTTGCATCAACAGTGGCTGTGTTACCAGGACAGCAAGCCGTCCTGGCGATGAGGACAGTGCTATTGATCTGGAGCTAGTATCACCTTCACTCACTACAGTGTGTAGATGGGGTGTCCTAGGACACCAAGGCAGCGACCACCACCCTTGCATCATATTGGTGGAGAAAGGCAGAACCAGGCAGCACAAGCAGCTGAAGGTAAAGACTTTCCAGTATGACAGTACAGGGCAAGATGTGGTGAGTAAAATAAGACGTGACAAGCGCAGAAAGTTTCAGGGCAGGAAAAAAAGCTGGGAGCAGCCACCGTGGTGGAATTTCGAGGTGGAGAAGGCTTGGGTGGATAAGCGTAGTGCTGTAAGGAGATGGCTAAATGCCAAGAAGAACAGAGCTGGTCATCCTAGTCCCTGCATGCACTTAGAAAGAGAGATGCACACAAAAGTAGGCTATTTCAAGAAACTGGTCAAGGTGGTTAAAAGCGAAAAATGGGCAGAGGTGTGTCAAAGAGTAAGCACAGACAAGTCACTGAAATTGTTCTGGCGACTACATAAAAGCATGAGTGGTGTAGTCAAGAATAAGAGCATTTCTGACTTCCAAGGTGCTGACCTCATCTGGCAGAGGACTGACGAGGACAAGGGCAAAGCCCTCTTTGAACGCTATCTTGAACAGAGCAACCAGACAGACATGGGAGGCCGAAATCTGGCCCAGAACCTTCGGATGAAGACACAGTGACAGTGGAAGAAATCAAGGCTGTACTTTGACGATCAAAAAACAGCGCTCCAGGTCCTGATGGCATAAGATACGACGACATCAATAAGTGTACCGACAATGAGCTAGAGAAACTAGCAGACATGTACAACAACAGTATAGGGAGTGCTAGCATCAAGGAGGAATGGTTACACAGCTATCTGATTCCCTTGCCGAAGCCTGACAAAGACCACACAAAAATTCAGGGATATCGAATTATAACCATGCAGAATACAATAGGCAAGATGCTGGAGAAGGTAATTGCCAGGAAGATATCAAGCCAGCTAGAGAGGCAAGGTGTTTTCCCACCTACCCTGGGTGGATACGGTCCAAAAAGAGAAACCTGGACCAATGCAGCAGTCTTTGCCCATGATGTCTATGAAGGTTTCCACTCAGGCATTGAAACCTTTACTGCAGCGATTGATCTTGAGGACGCATACAACAGAGTACCATTGGATTTTTTAATGTTTCAGCTTCTTGAACTAAAAGTAAGTCCATTCCTCCTTAGTTGGATCGCTGCAGCCCTCTTCCAACGGAAAGTAGTTTTTAGATGTGGCAGTTGGACTTCGGAACCAACAACAATATATCCTGGCCTACCACAGGGATCACCTTTATCTCCGGTACTGTTCAACGCCTACACAGTGAGAATCACCAGTGAGCAGATCACTGGACCTGGCAGGACATTGTCATATGCCGATGATGTTTTAGTGTATCGTCAGGGTAAGGATAGAGAGCAGGTTGCTGTGGAACTACAAACCGAACTCAATCGCATAAGTACTTGGTGTGATGAAGCTGGGGCAATGGTCAACCCAACAAAGGCAACAGTGACTTGGTTCTCGTTGAATAATCACATTGTCAACACTTCAACACCAACTGTAATGCTGTGTTCAGAGATGGTGGAAAGAACGCAGGCAATGAATTACCTAGGGATACGGTTTGATCGAAGCCTAGCTTATAATGTGCGCATAGATCATGTGATAACAAAGGCCAAGCGGGGTTTGGCTGCGATGCGGGTGATGGCGGCAGCAAACTGTGAGCAGCGCCATCTATGTCTTCTGTACGAGGGGCTGGTCATGTCTGTTTTGGAGTATGCAATGGCAATCCTGACTCTCAACCATAAGCAGATAGAAAGGATGGAAAGGATACAGAATGAAGCTATACGCATTATTCTTGGATGTACAAGAGATACAGCAAGCAGGGCGATGCGCTACCTTCTTGATTTTCCAACCATTGAAGAGAGAATACAAGTTTGCAGGGCACGCGCCTACCTCAGAGTTATTGCAAACACACAACATCCACTGCATAGTGAAATTAGAACCTGGCGAGGAGTGCGTGCAAGTGCCAACAGACTTCTGCACATCCTTTTCAGTTTGCATCCAACTAGATAGAAAATGCAGACATGAAAATCCGGCTGCTGTTGAGGCTGAAGTACAAGCGTTGATTTTCGAGAATTCGCTAGACGGTGACGCGGTCATCTACACAGATGGGTCGGTCGTCCGACATGTGAGAAGCTCATGGGCCTTTACAGCTCGGGCCGGAGGGAGAATTGTGAAGGAGGACTCTGGTGCTTTCACTGAAACCACAAGTAGCCTGACCATGGAAGTCATGGCAGTAAGTAAAGCAATAACATGGCTCGAGATACAGACATTCACTAGGGCTTGTTTCCTTAGCGACTCAATGAACATGATCAAGAGGATAGAGGAGGGGTCGATCCGAAGAGAATGGTTGCTGCCTCTGGAGCGGTCTCGCCTATCAAAGATTAGTTTCATCTTCGTGCCAGGGCATGCGGGAGTACAAGGAAATGAGCGGGCTGACAAGCTCGCAGGTAAGGCTACTGTGGAGGGCGGACGCGCCATGGACCAGGCTGACATTCTGAATGCTCTACGAGAAGTAAGACTTTTGCGAGAACCAAGTAATGACTGTGAATCTACAACAATGGCCAGACTGCGAGAGCAGCAAATTAAAAGAGGTGTGGCCAAACAAGAACACTACGCAGGAAGCCAAAGAAGATTGATAAACCAACACAGAACTGGCGTCGTTAGCCGCTACACGCTGCGGGATTTGCTGAGGAGGGGATCCGAGCACTTATGGACTGAATGGTTCGATGTGCAATGAGGATGATCTGTCGACTAACTAACTAACTAACATGTCCAAAAAATTTTGACTGTCTACGTCTAATTTCTCTAATCAGTTTACGATGTTCATTTGTCTCCTGTAGTATTTGGTCATTGGTTTTTCTGTCTGTCCATGGTATTCTTTGCATTTTCCTCAGAAACCACATTTCTGCAGCCATCAGATGCTTTTCAGCTTGACTGCTCATTGTCCAAGTTTCACATCCATACAAAAGAACAGGCTCTATGTATCCCCTCAACACTCTTTTTCTCGTTTCAATTGACATCTTTTTATTGGTCAGAATGTTTTTCATCTTGCTAAATGTATTCCCTTAGGGAATTTTTGTGCAAATAGAAAGAGTTCGTGGTAAATTTGAAATGACCGTTGGGATAACAAATGTTCCACATTCGAACACAACTTGTGACTATGTGTTTTAATTGTTTCAGCATAAATATCATTCATTAATCACATCATATGATATATAACTCTGCGGTATGCAAATGAAGAGATGTGGCGAAATATGCCAGGCAATAAATCGTGCAACATATTGTTTGTGGCTTCTGTGTGTAAATGACTGTATCAACAAAACAACCAGACGTAACATCGGCAAGATGTTACTAGAACATGATCGCAAGGGACAAATTGGGCGTTCCAGCTAAAGAAATAAAGGTGAGAATTGTCAAATGTTATGTATATTCAACAATACTATACTATATGGCTCGGAAGCCTGGACATTGAACAAGCCATTAGAAAGTAGAATAGAGGCCCGGGGGGAAGGGGGTTAAAAACCAAAAAAAAATTAAAGAATATGTCGCATTTAATGGAAACAAAAACAATCAAATATAGAGGTTCTAAAACAACTGGGAATAAAAAGAGAGTTGGTGAAAGAAATAAAACAAAGGTCTCATTAAAAGGGATAGGGTGTTTGTTTAATTACTGTGGGGTTTTTGAAAATATTGCCGTTCCAAGTTTTGTATTCATCCTCTGTGAACTCATGCAACATAAAGGGTAAATACAAAGCTTGAAACGGCAAAAACACCACAGTCATTGAAAATACACCCTGAACACCACTTTCAAAAAAAACAAAAAAAACCATACTGGAGGGCAAGGTTGAATACAAGCGAGCAAGAGGTAGACAACGATACAAGTGGAAAGATAGAGGTGGACGAACAGCAGTCTTGACAGAATGTAATTCAAGGCGAGAGACAGTGTTGAAAATCGAAAGCAGCCAACTTTTATTTTGGAGACGGCACCGTTTGATTGAATAACTGATTGATTGAATGACTGATTTATTGAATGATTGATTGAATGAGTGATTGATTTATTGATTGATGACATGACTGATTGAATGATTGATTTATTGATTAAATGACTAATTGATTAATTGATCGAATTACTGATTAATTGATTGAATGACTGATTGATTGATTGAATGACTGATTGATTGATTGAACGACCGATTGATTGATTGATTACATGACATATTGATTGATTGATTTATTTATTGATTGATTGATTGATTGTACACGTCTATCCCGCTGACCAGGTAGTCACAGGACTCTTTCTGGAGACGCTGATGCTCGGGTGTGTATTTGTGAAGATCGCTCGCCCCAAGCACCGGGCTAATACCATCTTGTTCTCCCGGCACGCGCTGGTAAACCGGGAAAACGGGAAACTGGTCCTGCATGTCCGCGTGGGCGATTTGCGCAAATCTCATCTGGTGGATTCCTCCATCAACGGGATGGTGATACGCCGTCACTCCACGCGGGAGGGCGTGGTCTATCCACTGTACCAGTTCAACTGCGAGTTCACTGCCGATGGCATGGGCGACAGGATGTTTCTCCTGTTTCCGGTGATTGTTAAGCATGTTATAGATGAGCACAGCCCGCTGTATGACGTCGGCCCAGAAGATTTGGACAGCAGGAAGTTCGAGGTTGTTCTTTATTTGACTGGAACTGTGGAATCTACAGGTGAGGGTTATACCTCTTAGTTGTCCAGTTATTCCTTTTAGTTATCCAGTTATTCCTTTCTGTTATCCAGCTATTCTTTTTTGTTGTTCTGTTATTCCATATTATTGTCCAGTTATTCCTTTTAGTTGTTCAGTTATTCCTTTTAGTTTTTCAGTTGTTTCTTTTAGTTGTCTAGTTATTCATTTTTAGTTGCCCAGTTAAAATTCCTTTTTAGTTGTCCAGTTATTCTTTGTAGTTGTCCAGTTATTTCTTTTAGTTCTCCAGTTATTTCATTTTAGTTGTCCAGTTATTTCTTTTTAGTTGCCCAGTTATTCCTTCTTTTTTTTTTGGTCCGGTTATTCCTTTTTGTTGTCCAGTTATTCCTTTTTATTGTTCAGTTATTCCTTTTTGTTGTCCAGTTATTCCTTTTTGTTATCCAGTTATTCCTTTTTGTTGTCCAGTTATTTCTCTTAGTTGTCCAATTATTTCTCTTAGTTGCCCAGTTATTTCTTTTAGCTGTCCAGTTATTTCTTTTAGCTGTCCAGTTACTCATTTTTGTTGTCCAGTTATTCCTTTTGTTGTTCAGTTATTTCTTTTATTGTCCAATTATTCCTTTTTGTTGTCCAGTTATTCCTTTTTATTCTTCAGTTATTTCTTTTTGATGTCCATTTATTCCTTTTTTTAACATTAATGATCTGTTTAAGTCCCCGCTAATCACTGGTATCATGAAGGCTAATAGACTACAATGGCTGGGGCATGTAGAAAGAATGGAAGATAATAAGGAAACAAAACTCGCTTACACTCAGGAAATAAATGACCGTAGACCCCGAGGTAGACCAAGAAGACGGTGGAGAGATAATACATATACAGACTTACAAGCACTTGGAATCAACGACTGGCAAGGGAGGGTCCACCAGAGAGACGAATGGAGACGGATTGTATCTGCGGCAAAGAACCTCAATGGCTCGGAACGCTGAAGAAGAAGATTTATTCCTTTTTGTTGTCCAGTTATTCCTTTCTGTTGTCCATTTTTTCCTTTTTGTTGTCCAGTTATTCATTTTAGTTTTCCAGTTATTTCTCTTAGTCGTCCAGGTATTCCTTTTAGTTATCCAGTTATTTCTCTTAGTTATCCAATTATTTCTCTTAATTGTAGAGTTATTTCTCTTAGTTATCCAGTTATTTCTCTTAGTTGTCGAGTTATTTCTTTTAGCTACCCAGTTATTCCTTTAATCGTCCAGTTATTTCTCTTAGTTGTCCAGTTATTTCTTTTAGTTGTCCAGTTGTTTCTCTTATGTGTCCTGTTATTTCTCTTAGTTTATCATCATCATCATCATCATCTGCCATTTCTGCCGTCAAGCGTCATGGGGAGGAATAATTTGCGCTCCAGCGTCCTCTGGGCGGCACTTGATAGTGTCATTCTTCTTGGAGGTCCTCTTGGTCTCGTCGCAGATGATCTTTGATGTAAGACTAGTGTTGCATTCTAACGACATGGCCAAACCACCCGATCTTCTGTCTTTCAATAAATTGTGCACAAGGTGTTGATCCAACTGTCTGTCTGATAACAGCATTTCTTACTCGGTCTCGGATTGTTAATTTGGCAGCTTTCCTCAGGCATCTCATCTCGCAGGTGTTGATTTTGCGAAAGTGTGATTTGGATAAAGTCCAAGTTTGAGATTGGTAGCATAGGGTTTGTGTGAATATGCTGTTTATTATCTGTCGTTTTGCAGACATGGGTATATGTGTATGTTTCAGTAAGGGTGATAGTTGATATGTAAGTGCACTAGCTTTTTGACATCTGATTTCGATTTCTCTGTCCAATCTGCCATCTTCTGTGATCATACTTCCAAGATATTTGAATTCTTTAACTTGTTTCAGAGTTGTGTTATTTATCTGTATACTTAGTGGGCCCGGCGATCTGCTGACTCGCATTACTTCGGTTTTGGCTGTGTTTATACTCATATTGTATCTGCTGTATGTTGAACTCGGATTATTAATATGATTTTGTAGTCTGCCCTCATCGTTGTAAAACAGGCACTGATCGTCTGCAAATAGAAGTTCATTTATTTCCTGTGGATCAGTTGTTTCATCTTCTCTTAGTTATCCATCTTATCATCTTCTCTTAGATATCCAGTTATTTCTCTTACTTGTCCAGTTATTCCTTTTAGCTGTCCAGTTATTCCTTCTAGTCGTCAAATTATTCCTTTTAGTTGTTCAGTTATTCCTTTCATTTGTTCAAAGTTCGATAAATTTATAGATATGCATGTTTCTCTACTGGAGGAATGTCTGGTCGAGTGGTTAAAACCCCGGACACCTACACGGGAGACCCACGTTCGAATTCTCGATAAGGTGATGGGTTTTTGTCTGTCGTGGGGAGAGAAGTAATGGCACTTTGGCACGGTACTATAGGCAGTAATGACCCTTGGGCTACTATTATAGGCAGTAATATCACTTTGATAAACTATTATAAGCAGTAATTACACTTTGTCATGGAACTATAGGAATTAATGACAATTCTATGAGATACTATAAGCAGTAATGACACTTTGTCAAGGTACAATAGGCAGTAATGACACTTTGTCAAGGTACTATATGCAGTAATTACACTTTGTCAAGGTACAATAGGCAGTAATGGCACATTGTCAAGGCACAATAGGCAGTAGGTAGTAATGACACTTTGTCAAGATACAATAGGCAGTAATAATACTTTGTAAAGGTACAATAGGCAGTAATGACACTTTGTCAAGGTACTATATTCAGTAATGACACTTTGTCAAGGTACTATAGGCAGTAATGACACGTTATCTGGGTACAATAGGCAGTAATGATACTTTGTCAATGTACAATAGGCAGTAATAACACTTTGTCAAGGTACAATAGGCAGTAATGACACTTTGTCAAGGCACAATAGTCAGTAGGCAGTAATGACATTTTGTCAAGGTATAATAGGCAGTAGGCAGTAATGACACTTTGTCAAGGTACTATATTCGGTAATGACACTTTGTCAAGTTACAATGGGCAGTAATGACACTTTGTCAAGGTACAATAGGCAGTAATGACATTTTGTCAAGGTACAATAGACAGTAATGACACATTGTCAAGGTACAATAGGCAGTAATGACACTTTGTCAAGGTACTATATTCAGTAATGACACTTTTTCAAGGTACTACAGGCTGTAATGACACGTTATCTGGGTACAATAGGCAATAATGACACTTTGTCAAGGTACAATAGGCAGTAATGACATTTTATTAAGGTAAAATAGGCAGTAAGCAATAATGACACTTTGTCAAAGTACAATAGGCAGTAATAACACTTTGTCAAGGTACTATAGACAGTAATGACACTTTGTCAAGAAACAATAGACAGTAGACAGTAATGACACTTTATCAGGGTAAAATAGGCAGTAGACAATAACGACACTTTGTCAAGGTACAATAGGCTGTAATGACACTTCGTAAAGGTACAATGGGCAGTAATGACACTTTGTCAAGGTACAATAGGCAGTAATGACACTTTGTCAAGGTACAATAGACAGTAGACAGTAATGACACTTTGTCAAAGTACAATAGGCAGTTATGACATCTTTGCCAAGGTACAATAGGCAGTAATGACTCTTTGTCAAGTTAAAAAAGCAGTAATGGCACTATGTCAAGGTACAATAGACATTAATGACACTTTGTCAAAGTACAATAGGCAGTAGGCAGTAATGACACTTTGTCAAGGTACAATAGACAGTAATGACATTTTATCAAAGTACAATAGGCAGTAGGCAGTAATGACGCTTTGTCAAGGTACTATAGGCAGTAATGACACTTTGTCAATGTACAATAGGCAGTAATGACACTTTGTCAGGTACTATAGGTAGTAATGACACTTTTTTCAAGGTACTATAGGCAGTAATGACACTTTGACAATGTACTATAGGCAGTAATGACACTTTGTCAAGGTACAATAGGCAGTAATGGCACTTTGATTCTCTAACATCCTAATTTCGTCGTCGAGAGTATGGCGCCATCAGAAGGTCTGTCTGTAGAAAGTAAACATTGACGGGCCAGTACCTGAATTTCTATAACTTTGCACACATCCAGTATAAGCCTGTTTCGTATTTTGTATTTGACGAACATAAACGTCTGCTTAAATACATCGAGACGTTGGCAATTAGGCGGTTACGATCCGTTTTGGGCAAACAGACAGATTTCATTTTAGATTTGCGATTATCGTGGCGAAAACAAATATTCCACATTCGAACAATATCAGTGACTATGTTTCAAGTATTTTAGCCGAAGTATTATTCATTTATCCACTTCATATGATACATAGCTCTGCGGTATGCACCTGGCGAGATGCAGCGGAATATGCCTGGCAATAAATCGTGCAACATATTGTTTGTGACTTCTGTGTTTACATTCACTAACTTAATACAGTGTTTTAAATACAGTGCATTGTTATTTTAATTAAGTGCCATGGGCTTATAAATGATATAAATACTCTAGTTTTCCACGTACAACCACCTTTAATTTTTTTATGTAATACAGCATGTCTGCTACCGTATTAACAACTTTTAAGTCATAACTGTGACACACACCTACTTTCCATTTTCCGTCATCCATTTTTGTTTCGTCCAATCCTACTTTTTGTTTGGCAATGGATCTGTTAACTCTGCATGATATACATCCATCCATCCATCCATCCATCCATCCATCCATCCATCCATCCATCCATCCGTCATGTGCCTTGGCGATAAGCGTGGGCGGTCATGTTTTACCATCTCACTCGATCGCCAGAGTCGTGGATCAGGTCCGTGTTTCTGTCTCGACCATGCCACGTGGCCACGCCATCCAGGTATTTACTTCTCGGTCTTCCCCCTTGGTCTCTTCGCTTCGATCTTGCCAGTTGTTACCAAGTTCTCCAATTCATTTCTTCTCATAACACGCCCAAAAAATGTTGACTGTCTACGTCTAATGTCTCTAATCAGTTTACGACCTTCATTTGTTTCTTGAAGGACTTGTTCATTGGTGTTTCTGTCTGTCCAGCCCATGGTATTCTTTGCATTTTCCTCAGAAAGCACATTTCCACAGCCATCAGATGTTTTTCGGCTTGTCTACTCATTGTCCACGCTTCACATCCATACAAAAATACAGCACTTCAACTTCAAAATGTAGCACTTCAATACTCTTTTTCTCGTTTCAATTGATATCTTTTTATTGATCAGTATGTTTTTCACCTTGCATGAGAGGGGCTCTCATAACAGACAGCAGCGCGAACAGGCATACTTGCATTAATCTTATCCTGCATGGTAAGGAGGTGCCTTATCTGTTATATATTATATTACCCGAGCCACGCCATGTTATTTCCTGGGTTGTCAAAAACTGGGATCTAGTAACTGGGGTGGGACCCGTGGTTGTAAATGGCTCGCAAATAATACGTACTTGATGTCTGATAGAAGAGTCCTTGGTGTGTTCATACGGCGGCTGAAGAGGGTCACTATCGTTCTTTGACACTAACCGGAGATTCCCCAACAAGAGTTGAGTTGAGTTGAGCTAAGAACCGACATCACTGCACTCAGGACATTCCCACATGCTCTCCGCCCCCTCGTTCAATAGCCAGCGAGGAGTCACACTACTAGTAGTTCCCACCGCTATCTGATTGAAAGTTCTCCTGGTCTTTCCTCTCAGTTTTGAGATGCTTCCAGAACCCCTGCCAATCCCCTGCAATCTCGTCTTTTCCACATACGGGTTCTCAGTCTGTTCCTCCACCTTCTCCAGTGGTCCGACAGGCGCACGCCTATCCCTCCCTTGTCCATGGGTTCTGCAACAAGAATGTGTTGTCACGTGTGTATGACACAACACACATGTTACTGAATGTGTTGTCACGTGTGTATGACACAACACAGATGTTACTGAATGTGTTGTCACGTGTGTATGACACAACACAGATGTTACTGAATGTGTTGTCAGGTGTTTATGACACAGCACAGATGTTACTGAATGTGTTGTCAAGTGTGTATGACACAACACAGATGTTACTGAATGTGTTGTCAAGTGTGTATGACACAACACAGATGTTACTGAATATGTTGTCACGTGTGTATGACACAGCACATATGTTACTGAATGTGTTGTCAAGTGTGTATGACACAGCACAGATGTTACTGAATGTGTTGTCAAGTGTGTATGACACAGCACAGATGTTACTGAATGTGTTGTCACGTGTGTATGACACAACACACATGTTACTGAATGTGTTGTCAAGTGTGTATGACACAACACAGATGTTACTGAATGTGTTGTCAAGTTTGCATGACACAACACAGATGTTACTGAATGTGTTGTCAAGTGTGCATGACACAACACACATTTTACTGAATGTGTTGTCAAGTGTGTATGACACAACACACATGTTACTGAATGTGTTGTCAAGTGTGTATGACACAACACAGATGTTACTGAATGTGTTGTCAAGTGTGTATGACACAACACAGATGTTACTGAATGTGTTGTCACGTGTGTATGACACAGCACAGATGTTACTGAATGTGTTGTCAAGTGTGTATGACACAACACAGATGTTACTGAATGTGTTGTCAAGTGTGTATGACACAACACAGATGTTACTGAATGTGTTGTCAGGTGTGTATGACACAACACAGATGTTACTGAATGTGTTGTCAAGTGTGTATGACACAGCACAGATGTTACTGAATGTGTTGTCAGGTGTGTATGACACAACACAGATGTTACTGAATGTGTTGTCAAGTGTGTATGACACAACACAGATGTTACTGAATGTGTTGTCAAGTGTGTATGACACAACACAGATGTTACTGAAATGTGTTGTCACGTGTGTATGACACAGCACAGATGTTACTGAATGTGTTGTCAAGTGTGTATGACACAACACAGATGTTACTGAATGTGTTGTCAAGTGTGTATGACACAACACAGATGTTACTGAATGTGTTGTCAAGTGTGTATGACACAACACAGATGTTACTGAATGTGTTGTCAAGTGTGTATGACACAAAACAGATGTTACTGAATCAGTCATGTTCTTCATGGCATGTCAACGGAGGTCAGCTGGACCGAATGAATAAGAGCGCTCGTTCTTAAAATAACCGGCGTGTTAATGACGTGGTTGCGGGTTCAGTCTTACACCGGTCAGTTGGCCAAAAATATTGACTTCTCGTCCTTGTCTTGGGGGAGTAAATTGCAAGTGCCCCAGAAGTCGGAGTGCATCCAAACCTACTTTCTGGTTGGCGCTGAATCAGTTAAGTATTATTAATTTATTCACTTCGTGTGGTATACACCTGTTCAGTATGCACCTGACAAGATGCTACGAATAATGCCAGGCAATAAATCGTGCAACACATTGTGTGTGGCTTCTGTGTTTACATTCACTAAGGACATAGATTGTTTTGCTCTGTTCGTCTTTTTCACTTTTTTTTCAAGAATTACATACATGAATCGTTATAAATGCTGTTAACCAACTGCCAACATTTTCTATACTCATCTCATCTACTAACTGTTGCAAAGTTAGTTGCATATCCTTTACAGAACGTCGCAGTCAACAGCGGAAATGTTTTACTGTTCGTGATTTCTTACGGTTTTCTTCTCCTGCTGCGTTCATCCGGACAATTTTTTTTTCCGGACGTGATTGCGCTGTGCCTGTTTACAGCAGAGCTGCGTTCTTGCGCCGCTAGGCCAACACATCCGACTTCTGCGAGCGTTTGTTGACCGGGTTAACCTTCCCGGGAATTTCTAACGTTCAATACTTTGCCATTGCCTTCTGAACGACCGGCACACATATCCTTTCATGAAAACCAACACAAGGCGGTCTGCTTCCAAATCGCCAGCAGTTGTGTTTCGAACGCGGTATGTGGGATTATGAATCGTATTTGTAACCCCTTCGTCACAGTGATGAATATTAGCCTACTGCCAGCACTGTTCTGTGTTGGTCTCATCTACAAACTGCTGTCAGCTACTGCCAGCACTGTTCTGTGCTCGTCTCATCTACAAACTGCTGCATAGTCTAGCACTTATCAGACACTGTGGCCGTACGTGGAAGGACGGACGGACAGACGGACAGACAAACATACAAACAGATAGACGGAAGGATGAACGGACAGACAGATAAGATAAGATCAGATAAGATAAGATTTAAAAAAGTCGTTTAAAAGTCGACAGGGTCGACTTCAATGCACCGGGTTTTATCCCATATGGCTCTGTCTCTTTCGGTAGCACGGAAAGCGTCGCACAAAGCACGATTTCCGTAGCTTTTAGCGACGATCCACTGGAGTCTCCCAAAATTTTCACTCGTGAACCGAAGGACCCGGCCCGGAATCGAACCCACAACCTTCGGAGCCCGAGTCAAACAGCTTGATTACTTCGCCACGAAGCCTCCTATATACAATAGTTTTCCTTAAACAACCCCTTCAGTTTGATATATAATATAACATGTCTGCTACCATATTAACGACCTTTAAGGGCCATAGGATGATTAATCGTCCTAAACGGATTTATGTATCAGCCATGGGCTTATATACAGTAGTTTTCCTTAAACAACCCCCTTTAATTTGATATATAATACAACGTGTCTGCTACCATATTATCATCTCTTAAGTCATAAATGTGACACACTCCTATTTCCCATTTTCCGCCATCCATTTTTTATTGGCCAAAACCTACTTCTTGTTTAGCACTGAATCTGTTAAGATGGGAGTACAGGCGAGAGGATCGACTTCGTTGCACCGGGTTTGATCCCGTATGGCTCGGTCTCTTTCAGCAGAGTGGTCTGCCGACATTGCACTCGCGAACCGAATGGCGGATTCCGGCGGCGAATTCAAATCTCTGAAGCGTGATGGCAAGCGGACAAACCACTCCACATGTAGACCTTCAAACATTTAAGGCTGTGTGTTAATAAGATATCACGATCTCTTTAGTTACACCTAAAGTTTGCTTCTCTGTTCCTCTGTTTGCTTCTCGTGTCCCCCTATAACATACAAAAAATAATAAAAATTATCTCAAACGACAACTAGTATAATAAATATTCCCATATGTACGGTACCTTACATCTTCCTTAGGTATGCATAAGGGCCATGTTAAAAATTGCCTTAGTGAGTCATGCATTATTGATTATTTTCCATGCGTTTTGATGCATATTGTTCTGTTGTTGTCAAAGATTAGCTTCATAAGTGTTGTATGAATTAAATAATGTATGAGAGTAAAGAGAGAAGAAGCGCAGAATGTCAGACGGGCCTGTGTGCCCAATTCTTAACCCTTTAAAAATAAAGTTTGTTCGTTCATTCGTTCTCTGCAAGTGGTGGTCTAAACGCACATATCCATATGTAAAACAAATGCTACGTCATGTCGAGATGATCAAATTTCTTTATTGATACAGATATGATCAATTGTATTTTATGTATTGTGGTCTGGTGGTGTAAGGTCATAATGTGATGCAATAAAGAAAGGGAAAGTACTCAACAGGGTTAATAAATTCACATACCAGGAGGCGATCATAACTTCAGACTGAAGATGCGTGGTAAAGATTACAAGCAGAATCGGCCAGGAATAAGCTGCATTTCAAACAATGAAAAGTATCCTACGCAATAAGTCACTATCATTGAATGTCGTGGCGGGAGTACTGAAGTATTATATGAGACATGGCCTGCTGTATGGCGGCGAATCAATGGATGTTAATAAAGACATTATGAAAGGCTTGGAAGAAACGGCGATGCGGTTTCTGAGACGACTGTCGCGAACTCGTTGGGCTACCATAGTAGCTAACAACGACTGACGGCAAAGAGGTTAATTACCTGATGAAGTGCAGTGGGATGATTAATCTCCTTAAGCGACATTATGTACCCGCCATGGGCTCATACATCGCCGAAATGTTGTCATTGCGTTAAAATGCAACATGTCTGCTACCGTATTAACAACTTTCAAGTCATAACTGTGACACACCCCTTCTTCCCATTTTCCGTCATCATTTTTGTTAGGTCCAACCCTACATTTTGTTTGGTACTGAATCTGTTAAAGTAGAACATTATCCTCAAATATAAGAAGGAGGCATTGTTCTTTGGCCATGTAAAGAGAAGATGGGCGTTGAAGAACATTGGGAAAGAGCTGCAGTAACAGAGACGTGACAAACATAGAGAAATGATGCCGGATGGACTAGGACAGGACTTCCGGTCCAATTTGGCAGGTGCGCTGTCGAGCTGTTAAGGCCTCTGGGGTGTTTTTGCTTCTGGTTACTGTTCGCTTGCACATTTTCCTCATGTTGGACTGACTGATGATACATGGTTCCGTCACCCAACTACTGAGTTAAGTGCATGGAGCGACACTGTGAGCTGTGGATTTCATGTGGAATGTTTTTTAGATCTGTCTGCGGTTGTTGGTATTGTTAACTGCATGTTCAGAAAAAAAGCGGACTACCGGTTGCTGAACTAGTTGGCTTTGCCGTATCAGTAATGTGTGTGCAACTGCTGGTTTTCTAATGACTGTTGATTTTATCGACGATGGATTGTAATTTTAGTGGCGGACTGTTGCGTTGGCATTCTTACAGCGGCTTTATGCAAGTATGCCTGTGCGTGCTGTTGGTTTGTCGGGACTACTTACTTATTCCACTATTCACATTGGACTGCGAGGATAAATTTGTGTGATATTCACTGGCACAGGAACGGGGCATTATGGGATAACCTTTTGACGTGAAGTTTGAACCGTGACTAACGACTAACAACCAAGACAGTGGCTTGGGCGAATAACATTAATAGAATTATACCAGAACACCAAGTAGCGAGGTTTGTGTAGGTGAAAGATTGCCACGCCAGTAGGCAAAGCTGGTCGTAGTAGTGGTGATGATGATGATGATGATGATGATGATGATGATGATGATGATGATGATGATGATGATGATGATGATGATAAGATGGTGGTGGTGGTGGTGATGGTGGTTGTTATGACCCAGCTGTGAGCTAGTTGTGAGCTCTGATCACATTCACACCTGACGGCGTGTATCACGCCGTCATGCGTTGGTTAGGAGATAAGTGTCTCCTCAAAGCGTCATTCAGAGGTTGACCTGAGTCCGAGTTGGAAGGATCAAGAGGGATGGTGGCAATGGCAGTATTCACCCTGCCGCCCCTGTAGTTTGGTTGTAGTTACAGTGTTTGAGTATTAGAACGCATGTGTGAGAATTCTTGAGTTTTAAAACAGAGTATGTAAAGATTCAGATGAACTTGTGAAAAAGACCAGAAGTGAAATTTCGATATAAAATGAACCGATTTTCTGTTGTACTTCGAATGTGTAGGAAATTGTGACATCGAGTGGTAATGTGAGTAAATATAATATGAATCCACTAAGAATGCCATGACTAAATGTAATAGTCATGGCATATTAAAATGTAGCCACGCTCAAGTGCGTGAAAAACACTGATCATGATCTGCGTGGCGCACACCGAGTAGTCACAGAAACGGAAATAATATCCGCGAAGGTGACTGGGCCATTCATTCGATCTGGAGTCGTTGTTCAAGGTGGACACACCACATTGTGAAGATGGTTACGGCCTTTCATAGCGCCGTTGTAATAGTTTTAGGATTGTTAAGATAGAAGTGTTTTTATACATGTGATATTGAAGAGTCTTATAAAAGTGAATATCAGATTATTGTAACTGCGTCGGTATAATTGAAGATGAAACTTGTTCAACGTTATGTCAAGTTTATATATCTCACGCTGTGACTCTTGGTATGACAGTGGAGGAAGTGAAAAGTTATATGCAAATAGTCTCTCAAGAAAATCCAGCTGCAAGTAGTCTCTCAAGAAAATCCAGCTGCTGTGGAGGCAGAAGTACAGGCTCTGATCTTCGAGAATTCGTTAGAGGATGATGCTGTCATTTACACGGATGGGGCGGTCGTTCGAGGAGTGAGAAGTTCATGGGCCTTTACGGGAAAAGTGTGAAGGAAGAGTCTGGCGCTTTTGTTTTGACCACAAGCAACCTGACTATGGAAGTCATGGCAGTAAGTAAAGCAATAACATGGCTCGAGACACAGACATTCAATCGGGCATGTGTCCTTAGTGACTCAATGAGTATGCTCAGGATGATAAAAATGGGGTGAGTCCGAAGAAAGTGGCTGCTGTCTCTGGAGTGGTCTCGGCTGGCAAAGAGTAGTTTTATCTTCGTACCAGGGCATGCGGGTGTACAAGGGAATGAGCTTGCAGGTAGGGCTACTGTGAAAGGCGGATGAGCAATGAACCAGGCAGACATTCCGAATGCTCTACGAGAAGTAAGTCGTTTACGAGAATTAATCGATGACTGGGAATCTACAACCATGGTCAGGCAGCGAGAACAGCAAGTTAAAAGAGGCGTGACCAAACAAGAACACTACGCAGGAAGCCAAAAAAAAGTAATAAACCAACACAGAGTTGGTGTCGTGAGCCGCTATACGCTGCGGGATTTACTGATGAGGGGATCCGAGCACTTATGGACTGAATGGTTCGATGTACAATGAGGATGATCTGTTGAATAACTAACTAACTAGCACACAGTCTCTCAGAACTCAGCTAGTAATTATTTACTTCTGTGGAGTCGTTCACAACAACATATGGTGTCCAGCCAACCAGGGGACACCGTACCAAATTACAGTTCTGGTTTAATCAACCACTTGAGGAAACATGCATAAGTATAGCTATCTGTAAATAGGAGCGAGCTAAAAGCAATAATAACACGTTAGCAACCTATAAATATATTCAAATAACCCATCAAAATCCCGCGGTGGCAAAGACCAATGAACAGTCCGTCAAACTCAGCAAGTAATAACTGTAACTACGGAACCATAAACAACAATATCTTGTGTACAGCCAACATGAGGACACCGTTCTAAAGTACCGCGCCAATCTGAACACATATTACAATGGTCCATCGCAACTAAGCCGGGTCAGGTCAACAAAAACTAACTCTACCAATGACTGAACCCACCTAATATGGGGGATTTGTTATTTCACCTGTCCATCGTTTACATAGTTGACCTCTTCTGCTTCCATCTGGTCTGTATGTGGCAGCCTAACATCCACTGCACCTGCGTCCGTCTCCAGTCGTCCTGACATTTCTTGCCACTGGAATCAGATGGATGCAGGCGAGAGAGTGAGGCCGTTGAAGTTGCGCATCTCTTCCTCACTATAAACAAATTCAGTGCGTCATTCTTCATCCTATTGTCTTCATCATTCCTGATGGACAAACTTGGATGCAATGAATGGTCATCATCATTCTTGATGGACGAACATCAACATCAGAATATAAGCTAGCAATAAAGGTCGGGGGAGTCATGGTCGCCAATATAAGGTTTAGATTACGCAGATCAAGAAGTATAAGAGTAAATTATTTCCGAGTTTTGTTTTTCAGTAAATATAGTTACGTGTAAATTATTTTAAAAAGTATACTATTTGTTGCCGGCTTCCTGGCCTGGAGGTTGGCAACTTTTCTCCGTAATCTCGTATACTCTCGTAAGTAACGTGACGACGGTGAGAATCAGCAGTGGTTCGAATCGCGTCGGTAATTTACGGGGTATATGAGCCGGCGGCTCAGAAAGCAATGGCAAACTACTGAGCGTAATCTTGCCAAGAAATCAACAATCAGCTAAAAGATGCTGATGTTGACAGCGATGTCCTGTAAAGGATATGCAAAACATTTATTTATACTATTTGTTATAGTCCGTGCCGTATTGGAGACAACTCGGTGCAGTGAAGTCGATCCTATCGTCTTTTAAACCTCTGTTTAATATAACATCACATTAGCGGTGCTGTCGGAAGCCTCCCCAGCGGCACAACTCTATAGTCCTTCAGGCCTGAAAGAGGCCTACTACTACTACTATACTACTACTACTACTACTACTACTACTACTACTACTACTACTACTACTACTACTACTACTACTACTACTACTACTACTACTACTACTACCACCACCACCACCACCACGACTACTACCACTCCTTCTCTTTTCCTACCACTCCTTCTCTTTTCCTACTACTACTACTACTACTACTACTACTACTACTACTACTACTACTACTACTACTACTACTACTACTACTACTACTACTACTACTACTACTACTGCTGCTGCTGCTGCTGCTACTACTACTACTACTGATGCTGCTGTAGAAACAACAACAACAACAACTACTACTACTACTACTACTACTACTACTACTACTACTACTACTACTACTACTGCTACTACTACTACTACTACTGATGCTGCTGTAGAAACAACAACAACAACTACTACTACTACTACTACTACTACTACTACTACTACTACTACTACTACTACATTAGGATGTCACATAACGTCATTTCTATTTACGCAGGTGAGATGTGTCAGGCCAGAACGTCATACCTCCCTGGCGAATTGTTATGGGGCCACAGGTTTGAGAGAATCGAACAGTTTGACGCCGGTCATGGCCACTGGAGGGTGGACTTTACAGGTTAATAAATGTATAGCTTAATCCACTTTACAGGTTAATAAATGTATAGCTTAATCCACAAAATTAATTCCATTTGTGATTAGTCGTTAGTCGCATTTCCAACATTACGGCAACGGGTCACCCTATAATGCCCCGTTCCTGTGCCAGCGAATACCACACAGGAAGCTCATCATTGTCCCTTGTGAAATGTGGAACAGACAGCAGTTTCAACGAAACCAACAGCATGGACGCGCATATAAAAGCATATATAAGGCCGCTGCCAGAATGCCAACATGGCATTCCGACACTAGAATTACAGCTCATCGTCGATAGCAGCAGCAGTCACTTAAAACATCAGCAGTTGTAAACGTATTACTGTCAGAGGGAAACACTTAGTTCAGCAACTGGCCATCCGTTATTCTTTGTGCATGCAATTCGCAACACAAACCACAGCGGACAAATGAAAAAGCATTCCACGTGAAATCCACAGCTCACTGTGGTGCATCGGGAGAATGATTGGTCTTGTCAATCGACAAGACCTGGTATTATTGGCAGCTGGACGCTGATGCATATGTTGAGATGGGGGGGGGGGGGGGGGACTAAATGTTGTGGCAGGGCAGAACATTATTGGCAGCTGGACGCTGATGCATATGTTGGGATGGGGGGGGGGGGGGGGGAGAAACTAAATGTTGTGGCAGGTCAGAACATTATTGGCAGCTGGACGCTGATGCATATGTTGGGATGTGGGGGGGGGGGGGGGGGGGGGGGGGGAAGAAACTAAATGTTGTGGCAGGGCAGAACATTATTGGCAGCTGGACGCTGATGCATATGTTGGGGGGGGGGGGCTAAATCTTGTGGCAGGGCAGAACAGGCCCTAAGCCTTGGTCGGCAACTGGTCTAGAATCGAAGCTCCAACCGGCGGACAGTTAAAGTATTGCTCTGCTGACCCGGCAGCTTCTGCAGCTTGCCTTGTTCCTGATGTATTGGTGTTTCTTTTCCTCTGGAGTAAACTAGGCAGGCCAGGAGAGGGATCATGTTGCATGGGCAACACATGGTCTCTACAATTCAGACCAGGCTGTGTGCTATAGAGCGGCATATGCCTTCTTAGAAACACAATGTAACAAACTGTCGTCTGTTAAGACCGGAAGGTACGAGTTAGTAATACATGTGGTCCAATGCTCATTTCTTTGTCTCATTTAGGATTTGACAACGTAGTCCACTGCCAGAAGATCCCCTACAGCGCTTTAGAGCTTGATCGTCTGCGTGAGAGCAAGAAGGATAGCTATGTTCACAGTCCTCCAGGTGACGATACAACAATGCCTTTCTTGCACAGCGACCTGGGTCATCCATCGCTACATTTTCTACCGGATCCTTCCAGGGACCACACAGAGCACTCGGAATCCAAAGTCTGACATTAACAGATTCAGTGCCAAATAATAAGTAGATTTGGACATAACAAAAATGATGGCGGAAAATGGGAAGTTATGACTTAGTTTAGTTTAGTCGACGGATCAACATCACGGCACACGGGTGTAACCCATAAGTGCTCCGTTCTACTCCTAACTCAAGCCTGAGTCCGGAGAATCTCAGCTCAGTGCACGAACTTCGTAGCACCGGCGAGGATCCTGAAATATTTTGGGTAGATATTTAACTCGAAATTTTGCCCGGGCAGCGCCATTAGACTACTCTTTTTCGATTTCCATCTGCCAAGAGATATTTTTACACACGGGGGTCCGATCTCATTACTCAGAGACCAGGGGAAATTTTGTTAATAGAAGTAGTCCACGTGGAAAAAAAATCCCGGCCCTCACCGGGGCTTGAACCCGGGACCTCCAGCACTCGAGGCCGACACCATACCTCGAGACCACTCAGCCTGCCCCCCCCCCTAGTTATGACTTAAAAGTTGTAAATTTTGTAGCAGACATTTATTGTTATATATCAAATTTAATTGGGTTGCATATGGAAAATTATTGTATATAAGCCTATGGCAGATACAGAAAGTCGCATGAGACGATTATTTATCCCATGGCACTTAATCTGTTTAAGAAATTATGGCTCGTAATCGGCTGTATCTAAACCTGTGCTCTTGGTGTAGAATGTAATATCTTGAAAACGTTCATGTATTTTCGTTTTGTTTTGAAGCGATCGTTTTCTATGCGCCTGTTTCGACGTGGGCCATGATCAGGAAAATTCACTTGAGGCTTTCACTTGCCTCTCCATAGTTCGTTCGGAAGAGTCGCTCCTGTGGGCCAAATGTCATCCCGCTGCCTGGCAAAGTCAGAGTAGTCGTGTAGGACATGCCTGGTGTTTGCTTTGGTCCTTCACAAATGGCGGAGTCAGCGAAATCAGTTGAGTGCAGTGTGATCTGAGTCCACAATACAAAATAAAAAGTATGCCTACCCATCATGTGAAGACAGGATTCGGCAGACTGCGCGGAAGAAATCAGTGATGGTTCAACGGGCAAGACGGCGTTCACCTGCAAAGCGTTGTGGAACGTAATGAGCACGGCATGGCACATAGAGTGTCCTGATCATCCACTGCACTTGTATTCGTCTCCAGTCGTCTTGACTTGTCTTGTCAGTGGATTCAGATGGACTCAGGAGAGATAGTGTGGTCGACGAATTGCGCAACTCTTCCTCACTTTAATCTAATTCATCGCGCAAGTCATTTTTCACAAAATAAAAACAGGTACGTGTGAATCCTGCGAAAAAGTGATAGATAATACACACAGACGCGGTGTACATAATTTACAACGAACTCCACTGCGGCAAATGTAAATCACAGAGAATCAATGATAATACAAACCAAAACAAATAATTATTATACGATAAAAACAAGTTGCTTGACCTAGCAACGTTTCATATTTATAATTTTTGTGTTTATATTTTACTTTTAATTAAATTTGATATGTTCATGTTTTTCTTTAGTTTGTGTTCCTGAAAAAGATTATTTTGATCGAAACGTGGATTCGTTGTTTCGTGGTGTAACTTATTTTTATCTTAATATTTTTGTTACATTGCTTGTTATTATCATTGATTTCTTTCCCCTGTGATTTATGTTTGCAGTATTGAAGTTTGTTGTAAGGTATGTGCACTGTGTGCTTGTTTATTATCTCTCACTTTTTCGCAGGAGTTACACGCACCTGTTTTTATTTTGTATTGTTACATCCTGCTCCAGTCGTGACTTCTCTTGTCTGCGTCCACAATGTTCCTTCTTGAGTCTAAAGATTTTGGTCTGCGGGTTTCTGCCAAGCTTATGTTTGTTGTTCTGCTCTGGTCTGTAATTTTAGTTTATTTCCTCCAGCTCGTTCTGGTAGATTACATTGGTTGTGTGTTTACCTCCCTAAAGCTCTGGGGTGGCTAGGCTGCTCGAGATTTCCTCCAGCCATTACTGGCTCGTCTGCCTCTTCATTTTCTGGGAGACCACAGGGGTCTTGATTCCAGTGAAGGATTCATTCTGTTCCTGTAGACAAATTATGTTCCTGTAGACAAACTATGTAAATTATGTTCTTGTAAGGCAAATTATTCATGTAAACAAACTATGTAAATTATGTTCTTGTAAGGCAAATTATGTTCCTGTAGACAAATTATGTTCTTGTAGACAAATGTTGTTCTTGTCGGAAAATTATGTTCTTGTGGGCAGATTCTGCTCTTCCGGGTAGTATCATGAGAAGCTTGATACAGTGTGGGTCAAGCAATAAATTGTGAGCTATATCCTTTACAGCAGTGGTTCTCAACCTGTGTGGAATTCCCCCCCCCCCATCCTTTCGGGTGGGGGGGGGGAGGGAATTTAGGGTTTCCAGGAGGAATTTAGATTATATCAAGATCGCGTTAATACAAGAAGCGAGTACTTGATATTGTTTTTCTCTTCATACTTTACGGTTCCGTACTTCTCGACCTTCTGAAATTCGTTTCACAACGTAAGTAGATCCGCACATCACGTTTTATGTAGACGTCTAGACTTGTACTAGTATGTGTTATTAAAGGTAGCTTCCATTTTTATGTATATTATGTACGCGGGGAGGTTATAGGGAGAAAATACGAAAGGGGGGGGGGGGGGTGACGTTCTGAACATTGGTGAAGGGGTCAAAAAAAGGTTGAGAACCACTGCTTTACAGGATATGTCGCAGTGAACCCCAGCATTATTGAGTTTTTTGTGATTTCTTTGTAAGTTTGCATTTAGTAGTTTGCCATTGCTTTCTGAAAGACCAGCACTCACACCATTGACCAACCCAAGGCGGTCTGTTTCGAAATCTCCCGCAGCTGTGTTTCGACCGCTGTATGTGGCATTATGAATTGCGTCCTTAGCCAGGGCGCGGGCGAGCCATGGGATGAGTGGAAACAATTCACAGTTCTTGGCTGTGTCGAGAGTAGCCTATCAACGTCTGGTGTATCCGAGGTCAGGCGGATGAGAGATTGCTTGGAAGATGCCGCGCTGTGGTCTGGACACACTCTGAGAACACCCTGGACATTCCACAGATTAATGAGAAATAACTGGAGGCTGTGATGATGTAGTTCTAGGGGGGAATTGCTAAGATGACCCAGGACAGTCATTAGATCAGTCAGTTTCATTAGAAGTTGCTGGCGTGTGATTATACATTAGAATGTTGAACATCTACTTCTTTTAGTCCGGCCGTGTGGTGTTGGTGGCTGATCATGTCTGTTCAGTCTTCTGTCTCGAGTACTGCCAATCTTCTTATAGTCCATGCTGTGTGGCGTTGGTGATCATGTCTGTCCACAGCCTTCTGTCTCGTGTACTGTCGGTCATGTTTGCCACGATGTCAAACTTTTCAGCATTTTATCTCAATGTCTCCACCTTTTTGTTTTTCTTTTCCCCTCCAATTTTCCTGTTGTTGTGACATATTCCGGGGTTCCTTCTTCTCATGACGTGCCCAAAGAATGTGGGCTTCCGTTTTCTGATGTGAGTAACCAGTTCTCTTTGTGAGTTAACTTCTTTAAGTTACTTCCATTGCGTTTTATGTCTATCAAGTGTGTTCTCATTCTTCTGTTCATCATTCTTCTTTATAAAGTCACACTTCGACATCTACTGTGAAGATATTTGGAAATAAAATTACTCACGAAGACAACTGGTAGAAAATCCACATCCTTTGGACACAATCGATCAAAGAACAGTTAGAGGCTTGGAGTGTTGGTCTATACAAAATAAAGATGAGAACATATAGGGCAGATATAAGGAAGGCATCTTGAAACAGAGCAACTTACGAACACAACTGGCAGATGATCAGATGATCCACAGTCTTTGGATAGAATATGTCACAGATTAGCTTAAGACTGCAATGACGGTGCCATACAGACGAATACCAACAACACCTTATGTGGATTTAATTGGGACATCTAAAAAATAGGGCAGCTCAGAAAGAGAACTGGCGGGCGTCAACTTTCTGTGGCCACAGTCGGTCAGAGAATAATAAGAGGCTGCTGGTATGTGACACGACAGAAAAATACCGAGAACATCGTGGACAGATACAATGCAGACATCTCGAAATCGGGCAGTTCAGGGAGAGAACTGGCAGGCAGTAACGTTCAAAGCTGAAATTCGTGATGAATTGTTTCGTATAAAGTGAGTAAAGACAATTGAAAATTTTTCTTCGGAATCAGTGTCAAAGCTTTTTATGAATTATGTCATTCACAAGTTGTCAATTCTTAAAGGACATCAGTATTTGGTGCATGATTCTCTCTCTCTCTCTCTCTCTCTCTCTCTCTCTCTCTCTCTCTCTCTCTCTCTCTCTCTCTTTCTCTCTCTCTCTCTTTTTCTCTCCATCTCTGTCTCTATATCTCTCTTTGCTTTCCTGTCTCTCTCTCGCTCTTTCTTTCTTTCTCTCTCTCTTTCTCTCTCTCACTATTTTTCTTTAACTCTCTCTCTCTCACACTGGATCGCTTTCTCTTCTCTCTCTCTCTCTCTCTCTCTCTCTCTCTCTCGCTCTCTCTCTCGGTGTGTATGTGTGTGTGTGTGTGTGTGTGTGTGTCTCTCTCTCTCTCTCTCTCTCTCTCTCTCGCTCTTTCTCTCTCAATATATTTCTCTGTGTGTGTACGTGTGTGTGTGGCTTCAGAGGTTACATTGTGAGAAATATGTATTTTCTGCCCTGATCGTGCGGGGGGAATGAACAGGCTGATAGGCTGGTAGGGAATGCACCTCTTGGTTGGTGATAAGTTACATATGGACAAGGGAGAGATGTTCGGGCCAAGGACCAAGTGGTGAAGGCGATGGAACAGACTTAGCACCCGTATGTGGAGATTGTGATATGGTGGGGGAGGGGGGACCGTCGGCAGGGATTCTGGGCAAATCTCAAAAATTAGAGAGAAGATCAGAAGAACTTTCAGTCAGATTGCAGTTCGAACGATTAGCAGTATAATTCTTCGTTGACCGTTGAACGAGGGGATGGAGTGAGTGTGGAAATGTCCTGAGTGCAGTGATGTCGTTTCTTAGCTCATAACTCATTTTGGAATGCCGTGAACTAAGAAGAAGAAACCACCGT